>JAVIWB010004101.1:192500-530387 GCA_031893035.1 Dermolepida albohirtum | reverse complement strand
ATTTTGGATGTCCTCCTTCAGACCTTTGAGATGAAACTAATCGAGACAAATTTTTAATCCAGCAATAGTGCAAACTCCCATCTTCCTTGCTAATAAATAATAAATTAATATGGACCATTCTTCTCCGTTTTGTAAAATATAATTTCTTATGGTTGGGTCTCGATGTAATACATTACTTAAGTAATTTAATTCTTCGGATCAAATCAGCTTACACTTAGTATGATCGACAGATGAATGTTAATACTCAACACAAGGACTAAAAATATATCAAAACGAAAAGTGCAAAAATACTTCAGCCATAAAGTAATATTGTAAGTTCATAACTCTGTAAAGAAAAGAGGCCATTCAAATTTCATCAACTTGCTAGGGTGTTAATAGACTAATTAACAATTAGAAGATGATAAAGACGGTGATGATCCAAAGCTACATAATAAATTAAAATTCTGTTCAGCCAGCTTTCAAAATACTTATCACCAACCAAATTTATTTTAAAGGAATTAGTAATTTATTAGACCAACTTAGCGTTGCACGAATCTAACTTTCCTACAATTAAACTACTTATTCCATAACCAAAACGTTTTTCTAGCCAAAGCACGTTGTTAACGTTTCAAGACAAGAGATACGAAGAACCGCTTAAACATGTCATCATCTAACATATCGTACTGAACAAGAAACCAGAGAGGGGGAAGAAAATACTAATCATTACAGGATCAGATATAAAAAAACAACTACGATAATTATAAAATATATCAAAATTACTAGGAAACCAAGTACAAAACAGTTGAATGATTGAAAATTAATTAAATATGGAAATTATAAGAACCACAATTTTCAGAAAATATTAACCAAAATGGAACGAAGAACTCTAGATAACGTTAGTACAATCGCGAAGGAAAAATTAATACTATTAAAAAAAATTTTTAAAATTGAACCAAAACAGTTTTAATTGAAAAGAAAATTAGGCTAGTAGTAAAATAAAATTATTGCATAGTTGAAGCGCAAACCTGTACAATAAAGGGTATTAGCTCCACAGAAAATATAAATGAACAAATAAAACATTATTCTAATTCAAAAATAATTACTACAAAATAAATCCAATAAAGTGCAAGTCATAAAATAAGAAACGAAAGTGAAATCTGTTAAGGATATGAAAACTATCTAATTTTAATACTCACAGAAATGTTAACACTGGAATATACAGTGACGTACACAAAATATGAACAAAACAGTAAAGTGTGCAAAAATCCGTAATGTTAAATGTCAAAATGAAGCAAAGATGATACTAACGTAGTAAAATTTTACATGAAAAAAATACAATAAAACAAAAATACATAAACATATTTATTTATATTAAATTTATTAAAATTATAATATAATAATCAAATAAATAATCAAATTATAACGCATGAAATATGCATACATTAACGTAATAAGGTACAACAAAAAAGATTTCAACCAGTGCTATTGTGAAAAAAATGTAGGTATATTTTTGACCGTCCCAGCAGGTATTTGTCAAACTCTGAGCAAATTCTGTGTAATTTAGTATACTGTTTCTGAAACGAGTAAATAAACCCTATTTATTTGGTCAATAGTGGCAAAAGGATTGAGTTTTATTTTAATTTCTTACTTCTAAATAGAGATGTGTATAATTTATTGCAGATACTGATCTCGACCATTTTTATCCTTAGAGTTAATATCGGACATATTTAAGTATGTGTAAGCAATATGAAATATGAACATTAATCCATAACCATGTTAATCCTTCGGCGGCTCTTCCACAAAGAGTAGAAGGCGTTCAGTTAAAGTAAAGAATTTGCTATAAAAGCAACTACAAAGAGTACTAGGAAAGTTTTGCAATATGACGCAACAATGAATCGTAGGAAGCTGCTTGTGGCTGCATGTTGAGACATGTTCATACGCCCATAGTAGCCGCCGCACCATGTCGATAGGCTCAGTTATTCATTAGCAGTGAGGGTGTAAAGTGCTTGACATGGCATCGTGGTCACAAAATGAGATAAGAACAGTTTTGCGTTATAATTTCGTGCGTGGTTTAAACATAGATCAGTGCTTCGAAGAAATGACTCGTACACTAGGTGATGTTTGTCCACATCGCACAAGGATATTCAGGTGGTATACAGAATTCCAAAGGGGAAATTTAACTGTGGAGGATGCTGAGAGGCCGAGAAGGCCACGAACGTCAGTTACGGAGAAACCGTTACTACTGTGAGGAAAATGCTTAGCGAAGGCAGGCGAGTGACCTACCAACAGACAGAGGATACTTCAGGCCTAAATCCACCAGCAATTCGTTCGATTCTGCATGATCATCTGCGCGTGAAGATACTTTGTTCTTTCTGGGTGCTGCATCGACTGACTTGGTGCCGGGAGATGCTAAAAAAGTTTAATAAGGGACAATCTCAGTATGTGAACAACATCGTGACAGGTGATGGGACTTGGCTGTACTATTACGATGTGCCGACCAAAGCTCAAAACAAAGTTTGGGTCTTTGATGATGACACATCCGTAGTTGTTAGAAAATCCCGATCTGTAAAGAAGAAAATGATAGCTGCATTTTTTTTCTTTTTAGCTAAGTAGTATACTAAACATTGCCTGCCTAAAGTCATTGGATCTATGAAGAACCTGCGGCCTAAGTCAAGAATGGACACCTGGTTCATCCATCACAATAATGCTCCAGCTCACCGCACCAAAGGCTGCACCGAATATTTGACCACGACAGGATTGAAACTTTTCGAGCACCCTCCCTACAGTCCAGATCTTGCTCACTGCGACTTTGCACTGTTCCCTCATGTGAAAATAAATCTAACAGCTAGGCGGCTTTCAGTGATGAGGACCTTCTGCGGGCTTGGGGAGTGTGCTTTACTCTCTAGTGAAACTTGGCAGAACTGGTTTAAAGATTGGTTTCGAAATACGGAGAGGTGTATTGAGTGTAGAGGGAATTACTTTGAAGAAATTAAATAAACGAAGCTGTATTGCAAAACTTTCCTAGTGCTCTTTGTACTATAACAAACAAATTTAATGTAGCGAGTTATAAGAAAATTAAATTCAGGAAACATTTGCATAATGTACTTTGAATTCTAAACTTATCTCCAATTCTTTTTATTAATAAGGTGACATTAACGCTTTCTTCTTGCAGAATATGGATGCAATATTTTAATCACAGCATACCTCGCTGTTAAGCTATAACTGCCTTCTTTTGGTATTGAAGTAAATTTCTTTTTAAACCACATATAGCTGATTAATCTTCCCGTAATTATAACATGTCTCGACATGTCTTTTATTCTAGATAACATTACTTGTTACAATATAGTCAGGTATTTTAGTAATTAGTAAACCTTCACTTAAACTCGTTACATGCCGTCACAAAAAATGGCATCTCATGTCTATTATAGTGAATTCCTGAACCCGTTCTAAGGGAATCACATTTATCTCCTGTAACACGTATCTTTTCTGAACTATTCCTGTCTAGTCTAGTTTACTTAGTTTGTTTTAATTAATACTGTCTTTTTAACTAATCGCAGTGATCTCTCGTTATTCACATAATGTTACTAAGTCTTGAAAATAAATATCCAACGCCTTACGAAATGTGTTTAAATAATTTTTAATATGATGTAAATAATTCATTTGCAAAATTATGTATTTGTAGAAATGTGTATTCTTTAATATTTTTTCTTTAAAATATATATAATTCAATAAGTATTTTTTGATACTCTGTAATCCTTTTTATGTCCAGAATTCTTTGGTTCTATTGCACTATTCATAGAGAAATATCCAGAATTATATCTAATATCGTGAAAACTTTTAAAATTCCGACATTTAATAGTCGGTTTTAAAAAAGCGAAAATTTAGAAAGATGAACTGCTAAAAGTTATCAATTCCTTTTATAAAGTTATTTATAAAGTTAAATTTCTATAACCTAAAACAATTTTCTAAAATATCTTATATAGGCCTAAATATCTTGTACAGAATGGTAGCCGCCCCATATTCAGCGTTCTGATGATTCTTTTTGAGTTGGGGAATCATTCTTGTGATTTTCATATACTTTCGTATTTACTTTTTATGAATAAGTATACTTTTTGACTTCCTGTGTTATTTTGTTTCAATTCTTCCCGTCTATAATTATTTGCTTTATAATGGCACTGTTAGATTTACACATGCCATCCTATAATTGGCCTAGTAATCTCTTCTTCCTCTCCATTTGTCTGTCTGTTATCGAGCTCATGTCAGTTACTTTTCTTCATTATATAATTGTGCCCGGTTCGTTTCACGGCATCACCGCAGTTTTGCAGTTTTTCTGAAATCCATTACGTTCTCTCTTTCTAAGGTTTTTTTGTCATTTCGTGGTTCATCAGGTTTCCGTGTTCTTCCCCTATTTTGCTTAGTTTAAAAATTCTTCTTAAAATCTTTCTCTCGAAGAATCATAGCTTTTCTTTGTCCTTTCTAGTAAAGCATATTATTTCCTCGGCACATATTGCTGCTTGATAACAACTCCATACATTTTTAGTTTGGTCTTGCTACTGACACTTCTATCTTCCAGTATATTTCAATTTCTTCAGTAAACACTTCGAATTATATGGCTTTTGAAAGATACCAGTCTGTTTTGCTTATATCCTAAGTTAGTCTGTTTCTTTTCTTAAAATTTATAAGTATTTGGATTAAATTTGGAAAATTCCCCTCCGATATATCCTGCAGACCTCTTAAATTTAATGAAAAATAAGGAGTTTCCGTGTAGTAGAAAAATACATTGTATAACATCTGAACACACATTGCCGACATCGTTGCTGGCTCTGTAACTAAAAAGGAAAACTTCATGTTAACGAAATTTAATTAAACCGAAATATTAACTGAGTCACACTGATTGGTATTGGGTTCTACAAATTTTTCAAATAAAATATTCCGACATGGTGATTTTATTTTTGCCAAAGGAGATGAATATTTAATTCGTTTTATTTTAAAATGTAAATAAAATTCTTTTCATAAATTAGTTTTCAATAAAATAGTATTTTTGTTTTAAAAATTGTTTTTAAATTTATGAGCATTGTAATATATGTACTTATATATAACGCCCGCTTACAATGCTCTAAAGTTATTAATAGTTAATTTTTTACAAATGAAGTGGTGAGCAATTAAATATTTAATAATTTTGTTAGTATTTTTTGTTCTACATACTTTATTAATTAATGCAATATAATTTTACTCTGAAAATGAATAATTATATTATATAGGTATATCAAAAGTAGATGGAATATTTGTTGAAAGAAATATTCATATTGTATTATTAAAAAGTTAATTAATTGTAATACTCACTAACTACTTTATATCTTCTTGAATATATTTCGAAATTACATTAAGGGCTGTGATTTTTCCCTATTAAAAATGTCTAAAAGTATGAGAGATGTAAGAGCTTAAAATAATAGTCGAGCTGAAAGCCATCTGACTAGTACAGGAATGTAATAGTGATCATCGGCCTTTTCTGAATATGTTATTATTAACTATAGTCTAATAATCCTACTAAGATAGTATTAGTAATATTATAATTGGATTAATGTGTTACAAACATAATTTTAATCTCTGCTTAATGTATTCGATTGAGAACTTTTTTATTGTTCCTTGTTACTCTTAGCGCAGTCGAAGAACCATTACCATGGATTACAAATCCTATTGATATTTTAATTTCATTTTATTTGATAGAATTTAATTAAACAAATTATTGTCCTTATTTTAATTGAAAACTATTGCCTGTGTTTTGTAATTATTTGGCCATAATAATAAGTGTTTATTTTTTGTGTGGATACGTTATATACGTTATAACTTCAGTTGGTTAAAAGTCCAATGGCGGGCTATGATCTCGTTTTTCATGATTTCCTTCAGAGAGATAACAAGTACCTTCCTTACACCATTTAGAAGTTCAACTTTGAATTAATACTTTTATTGGAATGGTTAATTATATTTCTTACAAGTGGTTGAATTAGTAAATATAAACCAATTGCTTGGTTTATCGACTTTATGGAAATATTTAGAGAGGTTGATAGAAAAAAACCCGGCACGTAGTCGTAAAATTCAGGTTGGATTAACATTGGTATTCAACTGAAACGGCGATCTTAAATGCTGTTCATTAACCCTCTAAACCAACGAGAGGATGTGTTTTCTCGCTTTGGTAATTTATTAATTGTCGAACAGAGAGTAATTGTGTATGTGAAGATCTCATGCCCACCTGCTTAGGAAGACGGAGTTTGATCTATATGCTTATGGGTAACGAAGTAATTTGACCGGATTCATCGAGGTTAGTGCAGTAGTAAAACCAGAGATCAAAGATGTTCGTACTAATTATTATCTTCATGTTAGTTTATTGTTAAGGTTATTTGAATATTAAGACTGTGGTATCAACGACTGAGTTCATACGCTACCGTACCAGTTAGTTACGGGATCATTTAAGACCGTTCAGATTCCGCTGTGTTTAATCTAAGCCCCACAGTAAATTCAAGAGCAAGGAAATTAACAGAAGGTATTTACATACATAATTATTAATTCATATAATCTGTAGAATTAATAGGTGTAACCAATTATTGACTTGATAGATAACCTTTTTTATAAAAAAATAACTTCATTAATTTATTAACTTCCACTTTGTTAATTAAGGGCCACATAAACATACATTTCAGTATTTATCAAAAAGATATTGCCCTTACTTATTTGTTAACTCTAACTTCATTAAGGGTTTACTAAACGGTTATCAGTAATTGTTTCTTTACTCGTTCACAAATAATTAGATTACCATTAGTTAATTACAATAGGTTTTCAAATTCATTTAATTCTTTGCCTTTTTATAATTAACAGTCAATCTTTTTCTTCTTCATTACGTCCATTATTTAAAGCAACTTTTAATTAATTCATCTGAACTTCATTATTCTTTGAAAGTTATTGCAATTATTTTCTTTGTGTCTTTTTGTTGCTGTTAGAAAGTGCCCCATAAGAGGCACATATGCTATTGTATAATATTTTCCTTTTGCACCACAAGTGTGAACAAGCGTATACGAGGACTTTATTATTTTTCTTAAATTTATATTAGAGATTAGAATAGTAACGTAAACATTTCTTTTTTTCTAAAAATACTTATTCAATATTAACTATCTTGTTTTATGCCGTGTATTACCAAAAGTTTTTGAAAATACAATAATCTTTTATAGAGCTTGACTTTGTTTTCCTTCTGGTCTTAGTTAACTGAATAGTGAACGTATTTTCTTATCCATTTTTGCTTCAATATTGGCATAGGGGCGTTCAGGGTAACAATATTGTGGCGTCCTATTACAGCTTATTAACAGAGCTAGTTTGGCACCCTGAAGGTCAAACGGAAAGATTGTTTGTTTAGTAAGGATACAAGCATTTATTTATTGTCCTATTAAGCACAGGACGAGGCGTTACATCATACTAGTAATAAAAAATAAAAAGAAAACTCCAAATATATCTAACATGAGCTATAAAAGTAAAGCATATAACTTATACTGAACTTATTGTAATGAATAATAATATGAAAATTATGTATGTACATAAATATATGCATGGTAGTGACTTAATGTACATATATCCATATCATAGGTATAAACGATTTTTTCTATAAAATATTTGCTCTAGTTATTAAAGTTTAGAAAGACGTCTTGTATACTATATTTTCAATTATGAATAAGTATCAACAGAATTGTTTACTAAATTGACTAAAACTTTGCGATTTATTGTGTTTTGATTCTGGGGTTTTGCAATTTTACAGTGAAATTTTAAGTTTAAAAACACTAATATCGCTTTCAAACATTAAAAATTGCGAAATATGCTTTTGTAGTTTTGATATCGTGAATATTAATGATGGCAAGATGTGCAATATTTAAAAACATTTTTTACTTTCTAGAACAAATTTACTTCTTTAGAGTGAATTTAGACTCTTTAAATTGCTTAGTTAATTTGAAAAGCATTGACTATAAGTTTTTTTTCAATCACTTATTTTAACAGCGTAAAGTTAATTGATTTCTTTACGGAAGAAACTATTCGCAAATAATTTATAACGATCCTGCTATGTTGCTATACTAGTACGTGCTCTGTAAATGCTTCGCTGCATTAAGACACTCTATGTAATGTAGTAGATTACACTAAATTTTCATTTAATTAGTATTCTGAAGTAAAATATCTAAGATTGAATATTCGCTATTAGAATTCGCTAAGATTATTAATATATATGCTTACAACATAGTAAGTTCTGGTTTCCACTGCCTATCAGATTATAAAATCAGTGGCAGAAATCGTAAGAATAAATGGTTAAACAATATTAACAACTCACATTTTTTAAAAAATTTCTTTAATATACTTTTAGTCTTTCTATTTCTATTTATACTTGATTCTGATATACATAGTATACAAAAACAGAACAAATAGTTTATGTTGAATTTTAAACACTTGTAATCACGAGCTTTTTCAAATTTAAACGGACCAAATTACTGCTTACTTTGTTACTTAATAATACAAAAACAATTTGCCTTGCTTTTACTCTTGCTTTAGCAAGAGTAAACGTTAGGACGCCTATCAACTACTTGGCAGGTAAATTACAAACGGCGTACATACTTTGTATTTTTACGTTAGAAAAATACTACTTCAAGCTTATTTTCGGATGTCTCTATCGTACCAAGTTTTGTACTTCAATTAGTATTAAGGGTTTTGTATATGTCGGAACATATATTTTACGTTTTTAAACATACATATGTATGTGTTTCGTTTTTGTTGTTTTAGGTGCCTGTCGTTTTTCTTTTGTTCAACCAACTATATATTTCTTCACAAAATCTAAAATGAAATTAAATGAGAATACTAGTGCAGAAAATAGAAGTAATAAGTTCAGTTTTGCAAGAAAAGATTACAAAATGCAGGCCTTGAACATAAGACATGTAACAAATATAATATATAAATAAACATTCTTATTTATATATCAAGAGTCTGTTTATTTACTCACTCATAAGTATTAATACTTAATATTCATATCAATAAATAGACAACTCGGACTATTAAGTCGATAATTCGTTGGTTTGGTATATTTAATGTATTTGGCGATGACTCGGCGCTCGCCCGCATGTCATCAGGCGTATTGTATGCAGCAATTACTCTAGATGTGTGGATAAATGGTTCATTTCTCATGACGGCAGATGCGGTTTAAAGAATTTGGTCATATAACAAACATGCAGATAGAAGATGCAATGATTGATGCACTTAAACAATATTATAGAAACTACTCTTGCTATTGGATTTGCAATGAGCTGAATTCGGAAATTATCTGGGTTGAGTTCTACATTATCATAAGGGATAACATAAAAATGAGCGCATATCTATCAGTTTACAAATATTTCAATTAGTACATTATGTAATGAAACATATTCCCTCTTACAATATGTTGAGACAAGAAAGTTGAGATCGGTTATTTTAACATAACCCAATATCATCCACTGTCAAAAGACAATGATGATATTAACATTCTAAAAAATTATGTAATAACAACGATCAATACCCAGTTTTGACAGCACAGCAAATTTAGGTAAATTTAGACTATACAGTTCCACTTAAAGTGTATACATCTAGTCTTAGTTAAAAAATTCATCCGCATAACCGTTATCCTGGCCGGAAAGAATTTAAAACCAGCAGAGAATTACTGGTTTTTGATTCCGAAAACGCCTGCTGAAGGTAATCCTAAAACAAATCATCAAATTTTAAATAAGATAATAAAACTTCATTATCTCCAAAAATAATTTATGAATTGTTTACTTAAAATGGTAATAAGTACATTCAAAGAAACCTTTTAATTATGCATATTATTTCTTTCAACGCATAATTAAATATAAATAATGCTATTATATTACAATGTTAGTATATATTGAAAACGAATTACCTTCACAGATAACTACACCATTATCTACAAGTATATACGCAGGCTGAACATTCTATTAATCCCGTTTGTACCAAAATCCTATAAGTATTTAGTTCATTTTCACAATGTTATATATACTTTGAAATTACAATACTAATAATTATTAAGCCAGAAGAACCGAAGATTGTCGCGGTGTTGGAAGACCTAAAAATAAGGCATTTATCTTGACAACTTGCTTTACAAACACTCACCATATTCTCAAAATACCCCAGTACAATGCTTCTGATTATGTTTTGATCTTAAAAAGAACCTACACGATAATAGTATTATAAAAGTTTTATCAACACAGGAAAATTCATTTACAAAACTACTTCGATACTGAAAAGGAATATACCGAATACTCGTAAACTTTCGTGCATCAAGACTATATACAAATAGTACCAGTTGCTTAAACTTCTACAGAGTAGCCAAAAATATCGTAAGGAAATTAAGGGAAGTGTTATGTGCCCTTTTGAAAAGTAATAAAATAACAGTAATTCAAATATTCTTGAGTAATAACTTCTTATTATGTTGTTTACTACTTATTAATCGTTTTTTAATACATAATAATAATAATAATATTTATTAACCACCCAACAGAGTACTCCTGTAGGGTATACAAACCAAAAATTACAATTACATTGATAATACATATAAAAAAAATCAAAAACACAAAAAAAATGAATAACAAAATAATAGCACTGAATGTAAGTTAAATTAATAAATAAATCATATTAAATCCAATCGAACACTACGACGATGCAGTTGATTGAAATTCCTAGCCGCGTGCATAAGTGGAGCCCTAAACAGAATGTTTGTTCTTGGCGTTCCCATTGCGAAAGGATCACCGAACCTCGACTCCAGGCGTGGAACCGAGAAACCTACAACAGCCAACAGGCGCATCAATTCCCGCCGAAATCAAGCCAGACATAAACGCAGCACTGACACACCGCCCCCGTTCTGCCAAGGACTCAAAGCCATGACTAAGTAGAAGTTCCCCATAGTCAGCGTCGTGTCCCAAATAAAAACCATTTTCTAATTAAGCAACTATTGGTCAAGAAAATTATGACTGCGATGCATTTCACCCAAGTCTAAGGCTTTTCGAAAAATCTAAACTTTGTTGGCAAATGTAAACACCAAATAGATGTTAAATCAGCACAACAAAAAGATCATAGCGTAATGAGAAAGAATATATGTCCATCTCGTAGATCGAAGTGGAAGCACTAATTCTATATTTTAGCTGCTATGTACACAAGACATTTTTTTAAATATCTTTTAGTCCGCTTTTAATAGACACAATTCCTAGTAAAACATCTTAATGTTTCATGGGTTACTTTTTCTAAATTCTTATATACAACATTTGAACCGTGAAAACATTTGTATATATTGTAATAACACATGTGTGGTAGAGTGGAACAATAGCCATTATTAGACAGAACTGAAAATTTAAGATCACAGCAGTATCATATCGACTGCGCATATTCTACCTAAAACAACAACTTGTAACCTACTTCTACTGTACTCGAATTAACGCGGGAAGAATAACATATCGTAAGCAAAATATAAAATAAAAGGAGATATTGCTTTCAGAAAACGGAATAGAAAAATCCTGCGAAAGAAAATATTTAAAAATATCCAGGAAGTGTTTAATAACGGATTGTTGAAGCGCCCTTTTAATTATTACCATAAATTAATGCAAATTGAATCGCCGTACATAATTAGTTAGAAGTGAGTTAATGCCATTCCCAAAGCGACTGATAATATCAAATTTGCATACAATGAACAGCACAAAGGGCCCCCTAATGTCATTCCAGAACTGTAGAGTCTAATTCTTAATAGGGTGAAAATGATGCGAACAACATAACTTGGTTTTTGCAATTTAACATTATTATAGGACTCATTATTACACGAAGATTGATTTTCTTCGTTAAATTTTAATGAAATATAATTAAAAATGCGATTGTCTGATTAATGTACATAATGGAAATACTAGATTTGAATTTCGTAAAATACAATTCAAAAAAATTAAATTCGGATTTGAATTTTTTATGTGAGTATTTTTGTATTTAACTTCCGTAAAAATCAAGTCATTCAAGTAGAAACGTTTAACACAAAATTATAAAAATTCACAATTTACTAACGCGTTAAGTTAAAACAGCTGATAACTTTATTAATATACATATTTGAAAGTACTGACCGATTATAAACGCGTCAGTCCAGCATATTCTCGATATGTTATATAGAATCGAGTTCTGTATATCAACGTAGAATGTCACACCCACCATCTGAAGATACATATCTAATGGTTGGCTTAGATACATGAGACCGCGCGTTGTCATGCATTAACATAAATATCACTGATGGCATTCATTATTAAATATCGACAAGTCCATACGAGCATTTAAATTGATTGCACCCCATATCGATACTGATCCCCTCAACAGAAATATTACGTGCCCGTAACACATAATTAATTTCATTTCAAGTTTTTGTCATTGAATTAATCCTTAATTTGCTTCGCTTTCGGTTTACAAACTGGTAGTTATTTTCATGTTTATTGCGGTTATACTAGTAATGTTCTTTACATACATATTCATATAGTCCTTCTGTTTGTAAAACTTTTAGATGTATCCGTTGAATTACAACTTAACTTATACATATTTATCTGAAGTAATTTTGTTGTTTACAAAATTTTTAATTTCATAGTTAATGTCCGATTTTTCAAATACGTGCAATGTTGAACGTTACTCATTTATTTATTTAATATATTTGGCTTTAACTTCTTTGTAAAATCCTTTATCGATTTATTGCTATTGTGTCAAATTTTTTTGTGTCAACAATCATCGTGCATAGTGTCATTTAATCCTGTTGCTAACTTGTCATATTAAATTTTTCCTGTTCCTTGTTAATTTAATTTAGGTAAATGAATTAATCATTAAGTTGTTGTTCGACTTCGAGCTCGTGCCCAATTAATGCAGATGGATAATTCTTCTTTAAGCAAATTTTTTTACAATAAATTTTTGACATTATTTAATTCTCATTTTAATGTTAAAACAGAAAATATTCAAACCAATAAATGTTGCGTCTAAAAGAACACACTCAGAGCGTTATTCTGGGATATAAAACAAGAGCGATGTTCTGTTTCTCATATAAGGCTGTTCTAGATAGTGCAATTAGAAATTTTTTTAAGAATTAAATAACCGGTGTCTGAAAATTCTTCACAAATCATACATAGATGTCAGTAACAGGTTAATTCTTAAAAAAACTAAATGATAGCTCCTAATTACATTTTTATAGAGTTATAATTAATACTGCATGTATATTTTGCAGTGATGCTACCTTTAATTTATTAGCTGATTGTATATTCGGCTCTTAGTTAAACATTTTTAACTAATAAATATAATTAAAATTAAAACATTTGGTATAGCTTTACAAATTATATTTAAGTACTACACGTTTCTATGTATATTTCGTCTTGCGACATCATCAAGAGATACAAAGCCAAACTCAACCATTTTTACAATGGAATCTTATCTTTATTACTAATTTTTATTGCACATGTATCTCCTCTATCCATCATATGATTGGCTAATTTGAAGTTTTCTTTAATTAACTTAACTGACCTCATATGTTTTTCAACATTCCCATGCCTGTCTGACATATGTATATATTTTTTAGAACACGTTATAATTTTCTCTATGTACACCAGAGTTACTGTACTTATCAGACTCTAATTTATTATTGGCTAAATTGTTTAAAATTATTAAGATTATAAAATACAATTTTGTAATTAAGTTTCTTTAATTCATTACCCAATTAGAAGCTCACATAGTATGAAAAGGTGTTCTCCCATTTTTTACTACCCTCCTTTATATTATTTTGTGTAAAAGTTAATTTTATTGCTTAGAATTTTTAATTTTATCTAATACTTTATCTACTTTCAATAACTGATACCCATTTTTTGGGAAAACGCATGTCATGTTGACTAGTTTAAAAGTTAGGGAATTTAAGGCAACATGTGTTATGTATTAATCTTTTTAATTTTTAGATCTAAGACACTTCTCTGCTTCCTTCTCTACTGTTAATTATATGTTGGTGTATGTTGTTCAAATGACTTAAAAACTTATTATGTTTCTGTCCATACCCGACTGTAAACAAATAATATCATGCACATAGCTATACCAAAATACGAGTCCTTCAGATGTTATTGACTATCGAATGCTTTTTCTATAGAAAAACTCATAAAAATTTCGGACATAAGCGGTGACATGGAAGAACCCATTGAGAGACCTTGTTTTTGTTTGTAAAAATGTAGGGAAAAAAGTACAAACTTATCTTCTGAGATTCATTACATATATCATCACATATAATAGTCAAGTCTTAATGATCAAATTGATCTGCTTGTATCACTTATAAAATTTTTACTCACCCGATTGATTGGGAATTTTAGAAAGATATTATTAATTATTTCCATGTTTTCATTTTATGGATTTATCAAGTTATGGATGTATAATAATTTTTTATTTACTTTATAGGGCATGCAAACTTGATATTTTCGTCTATATAGTGGGATATTCGCGCAAAGAAATGCTTCATACAGAACATTCTAAAATACTTTTACTATTAGAAAATTTTTAATATGATTTTTGCCTTCCACACACCAGTAGTTAAATGTACTATTGCCATATTAAGCCAAAGTCCTCCACATTCTTGGCATTATTTTCTGACACATTTACTGTTTTAAGAAAAGACAGGGATTGCGGCTTAGTTGGTAGAACCATTGGCGGTAGAGTTTTGATTGCAGCATCCAAGGATTTATGTATCGTGCCAGTTGATATATCTATAATTCCTAGATTAACACCTCTCATAGACGTAGTTACATCGAAGTTAATTGCCCTGAATTTGGTGGTGTTATAAAATGTACTGAAGTAGTAGTGTTACAGAATTTTATGAATACTCCGGGTCCGGAAAAACACAATAACTTGGTGAGTGAAAATGTCAGGACTTTAGATCTTTTCTTCTAACATCGACTGCTCTCTATATATTTCGCAAAGTTTCGATCCTTTGGTTCCTTTAGATGCCCATCATCCAGTTCTCGATGCTACGTTAAATATTCTGAAAACTAAAGAGTATGTTAACTTTCCGTCAAATTTAAATAACAGATTCAATTTCCATCATGCTGGTTATAAAACCTTATATTGTAATCTTTGGAAAACCTATTGATCTTTCTTGGAAACTTATTCTGACGCAAGTCCCGCCACATCTACTTTCTATAATATTCTATATTCTTAAACTGACAAATGTGTTCCACGTAGCTTCTCTTCTCGTCCGTTTCCTTATTGGTTTAATAGCAACTTCATTCGCCTAGTCAAATTAAAAGAATATTATTTTAATAAATGGAAATTTTATAAATCTACAAACTATCACAATGACTACGCTATTTGGCAAAAGAGGGAGTTTCTAACGCTTACAATGCCTATTTATTTAAAGTTGAACACACTATTTTAGACAACTCTAAGGTATTTTGCCAATATATATCATGCTAGCTAAGCATGAAAATCTAGAATACCTGGATGCATGACTGTTAAATATCTAGAGATCTCTAATTACATTTTCTAATGTTTACCAGGTAAGTGTATTAGCTTATGTTACAGCCATAATATCTTCATCATACTCTAATTACTTTCATGTCTTCTTCTTCAATTCAGGAGGTTCTTTCGACAATGGAGAATTTGAAGTCGGATTACTGATGGGGATATGATGGTATAACAACAACATTACATATGTCTACTTTCGCAGATATTTAGAAACTTGGATTGCTCCTGTATTTAAGAAGGGTGATCGTTCAAATATTTACAACTACCGCCCCGTAGCATTGTTTCCAGCTGAGCTAAGGTGTTTGAGCAACTACTTTATTCTAGAATCTATGCTTGCTTCCAGCCATAAATTTCTCTAAAGAAGCTTGGGTTTATGGTACTCTCACAAATTCAGTAGAATTAACCGAATTTATCAGTGAATCAATGGATAAATAACAACAGGTTAATGCTATATACGAGGGTGGTCCCATAAGTACCCGGCCTGATCTAGAGATGGCGGTAGTTGTTGGACAAGTATCACTGTATTAGAAAGAATGCAATCTATTATATAAAGCACATGTTTCAAGTTTGAAGACGCTACGTTGTTTAGTTTGTTTACTTTGTTTAGTTTTGCACCCATCAATAGTGAACGTTTTCAGTGAATTTGTAAAAATGGAGAAAATTGGACATCGTTATACATCGCGATGCAATACTTTTATTTGAAAGTCCTCGGCCCAACCGATATAAAAGCTGAACTTGATTCTACTCTGGGTAAGTCTGCTCTTTCGTTTACAACAGTGAAATATTAGGTAGCAGAGTTTAAACGAGGCCGTTCTAGCTGCCAGCACGAGCATCGCAGTGGTTTGTTCACTTTAGATATTCCATGGCAAGCGACAAGCAGATGATGTTTTATGGCGTCGTGACATTCTCTAGAACTTTAACAGTGGGACACTCCATTATATGAACAGCATATTGCTCACTAAAACTTAGAGCAAATGTATATGAAGGCCAGTCCGGGAATTAAGATCTGTTAGGAAGAAAATTGTCTTCCTTATTATGCGAAGAGTTCGGGAAATAGTCACTGAAAAGTGGTACATTAAGGAATGCCTGCGCAGAGTTATTGAAGCACGCAAGCATTTTTCTTCACTTGAGACCAAGTACCTGCTTTTTCCACAATAGCAGTGCTCCGACAAATCGTTCCAATGTGCCGAGTATTTAGCAAGTATATGGCTAAATGTGTTGGAATGCTAAACATCCGTGTTGTTTCTATATATAAAGAACAGGTTCCATTGAAAAAAGTTTTCTAATGACTATGGGCAAGTTTCAGAAGTAACTTAGAAGTGTTAATTTTATCAATAATTTTGAAAAATGGACGAATGCATAGAATGTGGTAATTAAATTATTTTGAAAGATTATGAAAGTTAAAACTCTATTGCAAGCATTTGTAATTCTCTTTGTACTTGTGCCAAAGCCTTCTTTAGACCTGATTCTAAATTAAGTATTTTACTTATATTAGAGGAAACTTTTAGTTGCTTAAGTTATTGATGACATTTTCTACGAAAAGTAAACCAAAAATGCATTGGTTAATTTGATGGTAAATAAGAATTAATTATCTAAAATACGAATTAATTTTCTAAAATGTTTAATGCTAACAAGAAAAAATTACTATATTGTGACATTTTCAATTCAACGCATCGATTACTTTCTTAAAAATAAAAACGTATACGTTTTAAGTTTTTATCTTTTGATTATGAATGTATCTCTAATTTATTTTACTGCTTTGGTGTCAACTCTGAAGATTTTTGATACCGTTAAGGTCGAAAAGTCAAGTCACAATTTTATTTGATTTGACATGACTAATGTAAACAGTTAATACAGTGAACCTGCACCTTTTATTATTTCGATAACACACAATCAATTTTTTTTTTGTATAAACAGTAGCATAGTAGCGCTTCTTTATTGATTTGTAAGTATGTGTAAACATTCAAAATCAGTTTTGTTAATTCTAGAAATGATAATATAAAGAACATGTAGTAAAATTTTTTAATATCTTTTAATGAATAATTGATTTCCTCCATTTAATTCACTCTCTCCCACATTTGGTACGTAAACAATGAAAACCATCTAAATTTTCTATGTTTTCAACTATAGCAAAACTATTATCACTATAATCAGCTCATTATCTACCATTTCCTGGACATATTTCAGGTTGTATCTCTTTTTATAAGAGAAACCAAAGAAAAATATTACACGAAATTTTAGTTTAATAGAGACTAAAATTAATAAATCTAAAACATGTGATTCCATGAATGACAACTCTGATCCAGTATAAATTAATCACTTAGTTGTAGAGGTAATTCGTATCTATTTTTAATACAAATCGCAAAAGAATTAAAGTAGAAACCTTGACATTTTTAAAGTCATTCCAAGAAATACAACAAAAAACAATAGACAATATTTTCAAATGAATGCACTTAATAATAACAAAACGTTGCAACATCTACGTGGCGCTTACTAAATTATTCATTTACTTAATTGAATTAGTATCATCAATATGCTAATATATAATAATAGTATGTGTACTAGCAATTTTCAAAAAATTTTCCTATTTTCTCTATTTCTGTGTAATTATCACTTTAGGCAGTAATTTAATCATATATGTTTTAAAATTTTAATGTACATATTAAACGGTTCAATCTACCTCCTCAGCTTATAAACACTTTATTTAAAACCTAAAAGAATTTCGGAAACATTCCAAGGATAATAAAGTTTTATCAGATATATAATGTAAAATCACGAGCCTTTATTCTTAAAATTATTATATCAAATACGTCGGCGAACATTCCAACGAATAGTATAAAATTGTTTAATTTTCGTGAAGCTAATTTCTCGCAGTTGTACGATGCTCTTTTTAACATGAACAATACTACTACAACTAACTATTTTCTGTCTTCTAAAATCATGTTCCTGCTTATGTTAGCTACTCCCGTAAATATCCCTGTAATTATAATAATAATAATATTTATTACGTTCCATTATGTCAAAAAAACATAGAATATGTCATAAATATAAATATATAATATATAACAACGAAAAAACAATCACAAGTTTAAATAGATAGTAAGTATAGATACATATGCGTGCAGTTGACCTATGCTATATGCCAATGACTACGCTTGTTTCAAGGAAATCTTCCACACTGTAGAACTCTTGCTCTATCAGCCAAAACCTAAAAATAATTTTAAACCGGGCCAACGGTAAGCTCTTGATCCGAAGCGGTATGTGGTTGTATATTTTTACGCAATGGTGAACAACATTTTTTTGTATTTTTGTAAAATACGTTTGTGGGGGCACAAGATGCATATTACGAAGGTTTCGCGTAGCATGTGCATGATTCGTTTCGTATTTTTTAAAAAATTCATTATAGTTTATCTTCACATGTAGCGCGCACTGAAGTATATAAATTGAGGGCATTGTCAGTACTTTGGCAGATCGAAACACACCCACACAACTCTCTGTTGGTTTCATTCCATAAATTGCTCTAATACATGACTTTTGGAGGACAAATATCCTCCTGGAATTGCCCCAGAACACCACACCATACTGGAGCCTCGAATGTACATAGGCGAAGTAAGAAAGCAGCCCCGCCTCTACACCAACGTTACGAGCAATAACACGTAAGCAGTAGCAGAACCGAGACAGCCCCCCAGATAGTTCGTTGATGTAAGGTTTCCAGGACAGCTCAGAGTCAACCTTAAGGCCAAGAAATGGCGCGCGACACTTAGAGGCAAGCACTTCATCACCTATCACCACATCCGTTGGTAAACTGTTACCAAAGGTCAGCAGATGGGTTTTGGATAGATTTAGGTGTAGATTATTTGCCGCAAGCCACTTCCCCAACACTTGTATATTTTCTGCTATGGCCATACTCAAGTCTTCATTACCAGAGTCTATGACTGTGGATGTGTCATCTGCGAAGAGAACCGTTAAGGATTCCGTAGCGTCCGGGAGATCGTTTATGTATAGTAAGAAAAGTAAAGGTCCCAAAATAGAACCCTGCGGAACACCCACGGTAACTGGTTCCGGACGTGACTTCACCATGCATCCCCCCGCATCAACCGCCTGCACATACTGCATTCTGCCACACAAATATGAACGGATCCAATCCGATGCCACGCCCCTGAATCCCATCAGCTCCAACTTCCCCAACAAGACCTCGTGATGTACACTATCGAAGGCCTTCGAAAAATCCATAAACACACAGGCCATCGGGAGTTTGTTTGATATATTATTTATAATTCTTTCCATAAGTTGGTAAATTGCTCTGGCAGTTGATCGCCCTTTGATATAACCATTTTGTGTGTTGTTCAATATTTTGTGTTTTTCGATGAATTTTGTCATCCTAACCAGAACTATTCTTTCCAAAACCTTCGACACGTTCGACAATAGAGCTATTGGTCGATAATTTTCATAGCTATTCTTCGCTCCTTTCTTATGTACGGGTACCACTACGGCGTGCTTCAAGTCATCTGGAAATTGACCGGTCTCAAACGAGAGGTTTATCAGGTGTGCCAATGGTGCAGCCAATTCTGATGCACAGAACTGTAGGAGCAACACTGAGATTTCATCCAGTCCCGTTGATGGGGTTACTTTAAGGCTTTTTATGGTGCTAATAATTTCACCTTCATCAGTGGGATAGAAGTAGCACTTTTCCGACACCGCTTTTACGTTGGAATAGTCTGTTGCGCCCAAGTAAACATTTGCTGCACAAGCCGTAGCAAAGTAACAATTCAGCGCTGATAGAACTTCGATATCGTTGTCGTGATTTCTTATATCGTCAATGTTAAAATCCTTTTTTTTAGTAGCGCCAGTTAGTTCCTTGACAACATTCCATGTAGCTTTTGTCTTATTGCTAGCATTTTGGATATAGTGGGAATAAGATCTTTTTTTAGATGCTATTATTTCATGTTTTAGTCTTGTACAGAATTCCGTGTAAACCTGTTTTGGTAACCTCTGTTGTATTACTCCTTCATATAGTTGACGCTTGATATTAGTTAGATTCCTTATATGATCATTTAACCATGTTTTATTTGTACTATTCATTGTTATTAATCTTCTTGTCGAATGCTGATCCATCACCGTTATCAGCCTATGTTGAAATTCACGGTAAGCAAGATTACATTCAACGTTTGACAAAGCAGGTAACCAAATGTCATTCCACAAGCTAGATCTAATAGCAGAAAGATGTGCCCGCGTGAGGATACGTTTTTGTCCTGTTATTACGTTGTTTTTATTCTTTTTAATGCACTGATAAAATGATATTTTTTGAGCTGAGTGATCTGATAATGCTGAGTTTACTATGTCTGCCTCAAAACCCGTGAAATTGACAAAAATATTGTCAATCGTAGATTGAGATGTGCATGTAATTCTGGTTGGTTTTTCAATGGTGGCTACATAGTTATAGGTATTCATAATATCAAGAAAACGAGCACTATCATCGTATTGTTTTCCTAAATCTATATTAAAGTCACCAGTTATTAAAATTTTATAATCTCGTTTTTTTGATAAATCTTGTAAAATATCTTGCAGAGTAATAAAGAACGCGCCGATCTTACCAGGTATCGGCGGTCTATAAATATTGACTATGATAATTTTTAAGTTTGGTAATTCTACAGCACTGATTTCAGTAGTTAATTCTAAACTTTTTTGTTTTAAATGTTCTAGTTCACGAAATTCAATACCATTCTTAATCAAAATACATGAGCCACCATGTATATGGTCCTTCCTGGTGTAAATTGATGCCACGGTATAGCCATCGAAGTGCAATTCGTCAGTTTCTTTTAACCAATGTTCAGTTAACGTCAATACATTCACCAAAACATCCAGATTTCGCATGAAAATCATTAAGTCGTCTATTTTATTTTTTATGCTTTGGATATTTTGGTTAATCAATGTAAAAACACTTTCGAAATTTTGTTTTGTTATTTCCTTACTGTCATTTGTGCTGCTCTCCGAAAATTCCTATAAGGCCTTATTATTGCATTCGCCGGCCACATCTCAGGATCAAACATTTTAGGATAAACATCCTCGGTTACAGCTATTTTAAATGCCGCAATATTTACGTTGTTGATTTCAAGTTTTTCACAATTTAACGATGTTACTTTATTTTCTACCAAGTAATCTATTACAGCCTGTGCAGTTGTAGTTTTTTCTAATTGTGAAAGAAAAATCCATTTCCGGTTTTCGACAGCTGTTATTATTGTATTTAAACGGTTTCCTCGTATCGTTTTTCTTTGAATTTTTGAGGAAGTCGACGAACTCTCGTTTTTCTGTACGGTCTCAATGTTTTGTCGCTGTGTAGACATATCACGACTTGTTTATCACCTTTGTTTTTGTAATCTTTACATCCTTATCCGGGTTGTCCTTTTCCTGTTTTTAATTTAGGATTTAGTTTTGGTGACATCTTTTGCTCACTTGCGTTAATTATTGTGAGTCCTCTCGATCTGGTAACTGGCTTGCTTAAAGGTCCCTGTTGCTTTAGTTTTAAATTATGCTGTGTTGATGATAATGACTCATTTTCCAAATTTTCTCTCTGCCCACCTTGGCTTTCTGTTTCACGTTTCTGTTCATTTATTATACTTAACACTACCTCCAACCTTTCTAACTTCTGTTCAATAGATTTGAATTTAGTGTCAATATAAGAGGTAAACGCGTCTGTACAGCTTCGTTTACTTCTGCAACGATCACACACCCACATTATATTGTTCTTAAAAGTGTCTAAAAACTTGATATCTCCAGGTTTGAAGAGACTACAAGCATGATGCAAGAAATAACCACAATTTCCACCGCAAACTATTATTTTTTCCGACAAATTTTCTTGGTTTAAGTGGCACTTAACACAACACTGCACACCCTTGCCCGCCATCTTACTTACTTAAAATAAATAATAATTAAAAAAAATATTAAAATAAATAATAATAAATAAAAAATTAAAACATAAATACTGAGCATTATATTATATTATTAATAACTAATTAAACTATTTAACAGGCAAGTGTCTCTTGGTTATAAAGTCGATATTGTGAAAACTGAAAACCAACTTATTAATTATTCAGGGCCATTTTGGTCTTATATTGTTGAGAGAAGAAAGAAAAATCGTATTCCTGATAGAAAGCAATTTTCGGGAGGTAATACTGAGGAGTAATACCATGCTTTCGACAACTACTTGAAAAATGTTTATACCGACAATATTGCATACTACATTGAATTAAAATATTCAAATGCGATCTGCAATTACATACAATTTTTAAGATAACCGGTTTAATATTAGTATTAAGCTATCAATATATCTTCCATGAATTGTACCATACATAATAAAAAACTGAAGCAATACCGACCGAAGTTAGCCCTTTGAACTACTATAAGTCAAGTTAAAAATTAATAGCTGAGAACGATCAATTCATATGGACTACAATGTGAAATTTGGTACATAGCATGTTGTGACATGTTTTGATCAGTTAGTAAAATGGTATTAGGTTATGACTAAAGTTAGCAAGCTGCAAATTTTGTGAAATTGTTGTCCACTTCTGAACCAACTTAATGAATGCGTGAGGGTATTCATGGAAGAAACTAGAATCAAGTCTCTGCGTATCTATGAAAGCTGAGTTTTGTATTTTCAATTTATTGTACATTAGTTTAATAAATTAACAGCATCTATTTACTTCCATGCTTTTACCGTTAAGGAAAAGAGAATTATCAACCTATCTGTGATTATAACCTTGGGTGGACGAAGCGAAGGCTTTGAAGCATAGTATCTAATCATTGATTTATTTTTTACAATTTCGAAATGTAAATTTTTCAACCCAACCGGTCTAGAAAATGTTAGCATATGATTGTTTCTTATCAAATGCAAAAAATTGGCATATTATCTATTAAACTTGTTACTTTCAAAAAGAGCACGAGTTACACACTTATTCAACTTTTTTGTTATAGAAGATACGTGTACTTGCAAGTATAGGCATATTTTCAATAATTTTCCGCTAAAATTCTTGAAATAGAAATTAATCTCACACAGTACAAAAATCAACTTACTTGTTCACATCACAAGTCACAAATATCGTACAGTATTCCACACTATACGAATAATAAATAACATATTTCAGTTTCTAATTTGGTTAGCTTCACTGACAATCCTATAAAATAAAATCGTTGTCAATGCCAAAGGCCGTTAAAATTACTAATTGCAGGTGCCGTAAAAAACAAAATATTTATTGAAGATTAGGGAATTTTATGTTTAATTTTTTATATATTTAACTTTTGTAGTGCTAAATATGTATGCATGATTGTTTTGTGAAAATATTAAAACTCACGACAACTCATGCAAAATAACTCTTCTTTATAACTTTGGGAAATGAATGGACGAGGACAAAGAAAGTTTGGCAGCCATTCAAAAAAGTTAAATTCAAGGCGTATAAATTCACTCATGAGAGAAATAATCAATGCATGGAGTTGGCACTTGTACGCATATATCCTTTCGGTACCGTAGTCATTTATTGGTTAAAGTTGAAGCTTGAGGATACATAAAACTATATGCTATAATTTTACTTGGTGATTTGGTGTATTTTTAAGTACCCCTGTTCTCTGATAAAATCGATGGTATTTTACAACTGCTATAAAAATGCAAATTTCAATACACGTTAAAATCCGCTTTTTTAGTTCTCTTTCTTTCCAGTAATTCATTTCGCAAACAAAAGTAGCGACGCCTATTTTAGCTTCCTTTCACAGCTATCTATGTACTATATTTTCATTTTGTTTTCATTCTATCAGCTTATTCTTCCTTGATTAGCTTTAATGAGAGATCAATTTTAATACTCGTCCAGAGAATTTGTTGTCAAATTATTCACTCTACGGAATCTTAGAAATTTAGGAATTTTGTTATCAGTGTAAAGAAATAACATATTTGAATAGTCTATAAATTAGATTATTCGATATGGGATATGAAGAAACGTTCGGTTTGTAATTTTTTTATGACTGTACATTTTAGGGAGTTTGGAGTCATTGGATAACATAAATTTAAAAGATTAAAAGGGGATCGTAGAAAATTTTAACTGACGAATGTTTAATGTGATTTATGGGATTCTGTTTCAAGTGTCAGTAACAACCACTTGGGATTAGGAAGTAGATCTTAGGCACCACAGTCGAAGACTATAATGGCATTGCCCATATACATAAGTAAAAAATTCAGATTGTTGAAGTTTGGATTTCAGATATTTGGTATTGATAAGAATTTTCAAAGTTTTGATAGCCGCGAAAATTCTAACAAAACCGAAGCCAATGATTCGATAAGGATGAATTTAAATGTTGGCCTCGAAGTTGATTTTAGCTAGGAGAGACACTTCGTTCAAAGAAAAAAAAATAAAAAAGCTGATGATAATATATTTTAACACATTATAATCAGCATATGCCAAAGTACTTTATGTATAAAGTACTTTAGGAAGATATAGGTAGTCAACAGCAATTTTGGGAAAGCTTTGAATGACATGGTGCTTGGTAATTCCGACTTGGTTAAAGGTAATACAGTCTAAAACCACGAGCAAAAGCATTAGCATCTCTGAAAATGCCCATTCTAATAATGAACAAAACATCCGCAGAAGAAGCAGTGCTGCAGACATGCATCCAGCACGAAAACTGAGAAGAAACTACCATATATATGACGATCTAGAATCGTAATTAGCTTCTTGTTAAGATGTTTTTTTGAAATTTTCAACACACGGTGAAATCATTTCATTTTCATTGTCATGTCTTGTTTTACTTTATGCATTTCTTCAATGCACGTCTTCAATGGGGTTACAATAGAAACACCTTTTATATTTATATTTTATTTTATTCAGAAATTAGTACTATATAATGTAGTATATTACAAGTTGTTAATTAGTGTTAAAGCAACAGCGTTGAATTACTTCGAATAAAGAGAATAATTCTGACTGATATACTTGTACATACGTGTATATTCCTAATGTAAAGTAATCATCATTGTTTCTTTATTTTGATGGCATTTCGTACTCTACAAAGAAGCTGAAGACGATGCTGGATACGAACATATTCCTCTAACTGTAGAACAAAAGCAATATTAATATATAATACAATATTTGCCTTTATATTCTAGTAACTCATGCTTGAAGAGAGCCTAGAAGAATGTGAAACTCTTATTGAGAAGATGAATCGCAGAAATTATTTGTAGAGCATATAAACTGATTTACAGTGCAATTATTATTTCTCTTATTGTTCTATGTATTGAAAAAATTACACAAAATGCCTTTAAAAACTGTCTTGAGAAAAATTCAGATAGCAGGAACTATTATATCAATTGTGAGTGGCCATTACGAAATAATTCTAAATCTAGAACACACAATGTATTTCGTCTGTCTCTAAGAAAAATACAAATTCATAATATCACTTTCCTAAATTAAACTGATAGAAGGATATGGTTTCAAATATTTTAGAAGAAGCTTCGATAAACAATATAAAAAAAATCGAAAGAAAGTATTTTTAACCAACCTCAGATACGAGGTTATCAATCACAAATTTCCATATATAAGTGTAACAAATGCTTTTCAATGACTTATAAAGAAATAATATTGTAGAAATGAATCATTTTGTATATAAGGGAGGTTTGTCAAGTAAATGAGGTATTTGTATTCGATGGTAAAAAAAGAGTCATGAGAAAATATAAGTTAAAATTGTACATAATTGATGAAATATGAAGGAAACAGCAGCATTTTTAGACATTTTAAACATAAATGTATTGTAATTTTGATGTTTTTGAAGTAAAATAGAATTAAATGATAAATTAGTAGTAAATTAATAAAAAATTATTTCAAATGAGAAATAATATTAATCGAAAGAATACAGAATGTAAGAAAATTATTTTGCAAAGAAATTCCTAGTTTAAAGTTATAAGAAAATTCGTAAATAAATGTAATTTTGATGTGTATAGAAGGATTAAGAGTGCGATATATGTCGATTTTTAAAATGAGGAAATGAGTTATACATACCAATTCAAGCATTTTGTGTACTCTTTATATGTATTTTTAAAAATGAATTTCATTATTAAATTTAATATGCGCTCCTATCAAATATAAAATTAAATCATTTTCAAAGTAATATCAAATAGAAAAATAATTCAAAAGAATAAGTTTCAAATAATTTTTTTAATTGAAAAAAGAGTCTAGCGAGATTAAAAGTAACTGTATAATTGATTTAAAAAATATTTCAAAGCATTTATAGCAATATGAATGTGAATGAATAGTATATCCAAGTATATGTTATTTAAGCAGGTGCCTTATCTACAAACTTGACCTTAAAGAAAGAGTTAATGTAAAATGAGTATACAATACAAGAGTACCCTATTAATGTTATTAGTTGAATTATTTAAGATTGATAAAAGTTATCAGAAATCTAAATTTTGACTACACACACAAATATATGTACTGGAATAGTCACATATTATATTAAGAGTAATATTATTTAATAGAATTTAATTGATTTAATTATTTTGGATATTTAGATAACATTGCATATGTGTGATTAATATTTGACTATTCCATAGAATTTCGATTAACTTTTATAATTCAACAATAACATTTCGTAACAATAATCAAATTTTCAAACTTAGCATTATGATTTGCTATTAAATTTGAGTACGGATCCATATTTATTTATCAAAATCATTAAGGTATATATGATTTCCGATCCTGTTTACACCTTTTGAAGAAAGAACCTGATTATTAAAGAATGTATTTGAACCTCGAACCATCTATTGATAAATGATAATTTTCATCAAGTCTAAAGATACCAATAAATATCGATCTATGTATACATTAAATTCATCGAAGTATAGTTATTGGAATATCGAAGATGTGTAAGAAAATGCCTGAATTAGTTAACTAAAATATAACTAACTAAATATATAAATATTAGAATTATAAGACATTACCTTATTGTTTAAAACACAAAATAATAGAATAAACATTTAACTACTATTAGTTTATTAAAATACGAAATACATAAACATATTGACTAATATTAACTTACCTGTTTCCTTCACTTTTTCACTTTTAATACACATCGCTTGTACTTTTATCATTATTTAAACAGTTAACCACCTATCCACCTAATCCTATTTACATTGTTATATAAGGTTGTCTTTACGCTTTTTTTAATTGTATTTATTTTAATTTTAATAATTATAAGGCATTTACGATATTATAGTTATATTTATCGTTTTAAAAAAAATTTCACAGTACTTAATTAAATTGATTTTGATGTTTTTTATAAAAATTTGTTTTATTTTTAAAGTCTGATTAGAATATAATTTATTTTATATAAACATAAACAATTCATAAAATTCGTTGTTTCCATTCTCTGGAATTTTGGAGTCTAATGTTTAGATTAGCTGGAACATTATTTCTTTTGGTTTTCAAAAGTAAGTATTTATAAAACTTCAGTAAATTATATTTTTTAATCTAATTTTTCATTCTATTATGTTGGCTTCTAACATGTGGTATTAGTTAATAAATATTTTCAAAATTATATTATTACTACATTTTGGCACGACAACGTGCAGCATCATTTTTTATTCTTATATTTTAACCCAATAGAGTGGTGCATAAGTTTATAATTATTCTCCTAACATATAAACTATTACAATATATATACCGTGAATATATTTTATATTGCAACATGCACATACGTACATACACTAGTTGCTAGAGTAACGTAATAATGAAATGACAGCAATGTATTTTAGCGTGTATTTTATTTTGCAACATAGGATGTGAAATACAGTAGTTGAACAAAATTTAAAAACTAATTTAACAAATTTTCAAAAATGTCACCATTGACGGCCAGACAGTATCCTAAGCGATTGTAGAATTCATTTATTGTATTTTGTATCTGCTCTGGAGTTATTTCTCTTGCAGCAACTCGTATTCTATTTTTTAATTGGTCAATATTGTTTAGAGGCTCTCCATGAAAAACTTTATTTCCGATACATGACCAAAGAAAGAAATCGTTTGGAGACAGGTCTGGTGACCTTGCGGACCATTCTACTTCTCCTCCACGGCCTATCCAACGGTTTGGTGAATTATGTGCCGGCGCGCCATCATGCTGGTACCAAATCTCACCATCAATATTTAAAGCGTGGAGGGCTGGCATAACTCTGTACTCAAGCAATTCTAAATATTTTTCTCCTGTAAGAGTACCCTCAATAAAAAACGGTCCTACAATATAGTGTCCAATCAACCCAGTCCAAACATTGACTTTCTGTGGCCGCTGAGTCCTTGTGATATGATATCTATGCAAATTTTGTCTACTCCAGTAGCGGCAGTTCTGTGAATTTACTTCACCATTTACATAAAATGTTGCTTCATCTGTAAAGCAAATTCTGCGTAGTAAAGTATCATCATTATGAAGCTTATCCAACATGATTTCACAAAAGTTACCTCTTCTTTCTGCATCATTCGCAATTAGTTCCTGATGGTTTTGAAAATGACTTAAAATGTTCTCGTTTTAGTAGTTTATGCACGGAAGATTTGCTTACATTTGTAGTTTGTGCTAAAGCTCTTGTAGAGAGCATATTATTATTTTCGATTGTTTGTAGAATTTCATCTCTTTTGGCGTCAGTAATAACATATCTTGGCCTATTCTTTTTTTTATGATTAGGAACGATACATCCATTATTTTTATACTTCTGTACTAACCTACTTATTGTAGTTGGACTCGGTCTTGGACGTCAGGATATGTAATTTGAAACAAATCTGCTACTCTCCTCAAACTCATATTCGAGTTATACCAGTTCACTAATAACAGTTTTTCTTCTACACTATACATACCTCAAAAATAGAGTAACTTATTTTGACATCCTATGTTGCAAAATAAAATACACGCTAAAATACATTGCTGTCATTTCATTATTACGTTACTCTAGCAACTAGTGTATGTATGTGCATGTTGCATTATAAAATATATTCACGGTATAAAAATTTAATGTTCAAAGTAGATAACGTGATATCGAAATTTAATTGTGAAATTCAGAATTCTTATAATGTTTATCAAACTTTAAGTCGACTAATTGTATTAATAAAATAGTTCTTTAATTATACTCTTTCTTTAATCTCGATTCCGTGGAGAAAATTATCTTAGTGGCTGTTCGGTCTGTTATATCAATAAAAAGCTTATTGGTTCGAGCGCCCAATATTTCGCATCTTCATTTCTAATTAATTTATGTCATAATCAAACACATTAAAATTTGACTAGTAACTAACATGAAAATATACTCATTAAGAATGCTAATATGTTTAACTATAGCACAAATGATTTCACTGTTAAACGCGAAATAGAGGCCTATTTTCTCATTTCTACCACATTCCTACTATATAAATATGCCTTGCGACGTTGACGGGTGACGAATATGTACTAAGCAAGAAATGAAACTGCCTGGGGAGTCCTCCGAAATATATGCATATATGTATGTATATACATATATAATTGTGTGTGTGTGTGTGTTTGTGTAGTAACTGACTCTAAAAACATTCCTAGTCACCATCTAATAAATATGTAGGCAACAACCGGCCCGCTGTAAGATTTGATCCGGCCCGCGAGACATTCGTCGCATTATTTTATGTTATGTCTGATATCTATCGCTAAAAATTATGAACACTACTTTAAAACATTACTTTAAAATACACTACATACTTTTAAAAGCGGCTGGCGAACGTATTTGCACATTAAAATTTGGCCCACAACATGTCAAAGGTTGCCCATACCTGATCTAATAGAAGCCCTATTTTGCACGCGTTCAGTCATAAAATATGAAGATTACTTTAAAATAAAATAACGAATAGATTCTTAAAACATAAGGTATAAAAAAAGCAAGTTAATCATAAAATGAAAGACAACAAACCTTTCGATTGCTGGTTTTGTTTAGTTGTCCATCTAAGTCGTAGAAAAAGTGGATACTATATACAAAAATTTGTTAATAAGTTAATAATATTTTTGTTCTGCCATTAATATTAAAAGCCTGACTGGCTGACATTTAATAAATACGGTGTAGTTTTAATAATTTAGTCAAGGTAGATATTTAAGTTTGTATACACCAAATATGTATTGCATACATGTGCTCTGAACCCATTCCATATCAACCGCATACAAACAGGGAGCCACAGACATACAATAAGTAAATAATGAGTAAATAATGAGAGCACCCAAATTTTTATTCCGTATTGCCATTGAAATACCACGAGCGTCTCCATCTCTCAACGTTACATTTCTTAGAAACAGATTATAAACATAAACCTAAACAACCAAAATGTCAGCATTGTCATGGTTGTTCAAAACCACTTCTTTGTGAATTATATCTAACAAAGTATATTAACCACTTTTTATGTGGCTTTGAAATTTGACCATCTTAATACAGTTGCCTATGTTCATAGGCAACAACATTAAGAGATTAATGAATATCTAATGAACATCTTAGTGCTGAACAAATAAGGTCCCTTAGAGAATCGCTAAATAACCAGAAAATGAATAATTAACTGCATTCACCATCTAAACATATATATATATATATATATATATATATATATATTATATTATTCATCCTGATGTTTTCAACTGGCATCGTTTGAACCGCTGACATTTCGGATATCGTACCGTATGTCCTGTTGGTCCTTAGAAGGATAGTTCTAGTAACATTTCAAAGAGACCCACTCATCTTCTCTTAGCTCTCTTTCGACTTGCAACAATTGAATGAAGCTTGACGCTTCTCCTATTAGACATTCCGTCGTCGGTGTTGCCTGAATCAATCGACGTTGAGTCGCAGGTCATGGTAGGGTTCATGCGTAAGCGATTGTATGCTGTCAATCGTTTGTTCTATGTCTATTGTGACTATAATATTTGTCTTGTGTTTCTGTAATACCCTTTTAATTCTATCAATAACTCCTTTTATGAATGGTAGGTAAATATTTCTATTGTTTTCTTGTTCATTTGCTGTTTTGTTTTTTCAGAATACTTTGTTTATGTTGCTACTTAAAAAACTGTTTGCTATTAAAATATTCTTAATGTTTTGCGTTTCTATGTATATATTATCTTCATCGGCGAGTCGTTGCGATCTGGAGATTAGAGTTTCAGCTACTGTTTGAAGCTGAGAAGGATAATGATATGACTGATAAATCACATATCCCTTCTTTGACTTCCAAGCCATATACATACGACAGAGAATCTTATTTTGACAAAATTAAATGTTATTGATTGTACCAAATACTGGATTAACATTTTTCATTATGAATGTACACATATTGCTTTTGACAGGATTAAACCAAAATTATCTAAATAAATTATTGATATTTAGTTGGCTGCTAGATGTTTATGGAAACCTTGTTATTATTGCAAGTTTGGTTATTAGCTTGTTCGACTTAGAAAAACTTTTTTGTTTGTAACGTAGCATACGTATTTGATGCTCTATTATATCTCTGATTTTGGATTTCTATAAGTTATTTTAATTTATTCCAAAAAAGGATTCTATTGTATTTGGAAAAGCATAAAATTTAAAATACGTAATTGCGAAAGTCTGAAAATCAGTAAATTAATTTACGTTAATTGTTTGGTAGTTAACATTTTAATAGGATGTACAGAAGAAGAACATTACCAGGGGCAAATTTTGTTACGTTAGTTATTTCGTTAGAGTTGACACACGATATTACATTCTCCAAACAAAGAGAACATACATCAACGCCGCCATAATTCAAGTGCACGTGTTACTCTGTTTCTGTAACGTTAGTCGAACAAAACGAATCTATCGACTCTATGCTGTTAAGACGTGACAGGCGAATAATCGACTTTCCGATACACACAGGACGTTGTTAGTACGTGATCTTTGTCCCGTTAGTTGTTCTAGCATGACATTCCCGCTATTACACCATTAACGCTTCGATAGTTCTGTGCATTTGCGGTAATTTACTGAACACTAATTAATGACGGGTTCTTTCACCGGAAAATTTTGTACTTAGTTTTCCAGATATTTAAATGTGAAGTAATGAATAGTCTTGAATCCGCTTATTATAAACAGCACTCTCTTTGTTTCTTCTTACAAAGTTGTTTCAGTATCTGACAGGATGTTGCTCAAAGTTTTAAAGAATTAAAGTGCTTCATGCGCAAAAAAGTAATTAGGCAGACAAAAAGAGAACAGCCTACAGGATTTGTTAAACTGTGCCAGTTCTACTAAATTAAGAAGGATTTGCTTCCACTAACGTACAATTTTCTAACATCTTATATTTCATTAGATATTCTAAATGTTTTTTTGTTTTCATATATTTTATTTAAGCTAATCCTGGTTCCGTTAATTATACCTGGTAGTGCTTTTATTTAACTCATCGTCGTACCTTGTAAAATATATACAGCTTGTAAAGGGTAGAGAAAAACTGCATCTTCAAAAATGTATAGATATTCACATAATTGATTAAGTTTGTGTTGATAAAATTGAAAAGAGTACTGCAAGTTGTAGTTTTCATGTTGGAAAATTTGTCGTGTATGCTTACAGTATTATTTTTCTAATAATACTATCTTTAATAAGAAAATAAATAAAATAAAGAATAAAATAAACTAATGTATCATTTACACTTCTTCCTGTAGAATCCTTAATGTAGTACATACATATATTTATTTTAACAACGGCGAATTTTATTTAGTATACGATGTGAAGTTGCTACTATACGTTGCGAAGTTAAAGAGTACAATATGTAATTAGAAACACATTCACTATAATTACCTGTATGTAGCTACGATTCTGTATTTGATACAAAAAGTTTTACACGACACAGTACTCTTTTTGGTGGTACATGTAAAAGAGTATTAATCGTAATACCTTGAGGATGTGGAGAAACAAATATCCTTACTGTATTATTACACCCCCAATGAATTTTGCTTCAAAAATATTTACATATGTTGCAGAACGCTACATCAGCAAAAACATGACTACCTTCGCTTATTGCAAATTGTGCCTGAAATAGGTTATAGTGAATATACAGATGCAAATGATATGCTAACTCCTAATCAAGTTTCTGATTATTCTGTGATAATATTTAATGATATACTGACTATAGATTTATATATAGTAAAACAATACCTCTCCTAAACAATTATTAAGGGATAATAGCAATCTTTTAATTTTATTTCAACAAGATGCCACAAATTTAAAACATATTTATACTGATCACATTCATGATTTAAGTTTTGAACAGTTTTGAAGTAAATGGAGAATGTACTGGAAGAAATCATTTAACATGTCCCTTATCGACATTAATTACAAGTTTAATGAAGGAAGGTATCGTTTCAGTTTTGATACATATGTACACTTATGATCTTCAATTAAAATTGTTTATTAATATAAACAATTATGTATATCTATATCGGTATATGTATATGTATTCGCAAAACAGTTATGATACACATTGAACAGGAACTAGTAAGTAATAGCTCGCGAAGCTTTGAAACAGAAAGCTCACATCACTAGATCTCGAAGAGCGATTGATATACATTATGCACCTATAGCAAAACTTTTGCACCATTATGAAACTAGGTAGCGATAAAAGTGGCAAAGTAAAAACCAAGGATAAAGCATATAAAGGACATTTCAGAGGAAATCGAAGAATCTTGCTCCGACATATTACCAGATCCATCTTACGAAGCATGGTTTAATTCGAGCATTCATTCGTCTCCGGCCAAATATGGTAAACCTAAAGATCGATGCACCCAACCTACATTTTTAAAAGGCAAATACGTGGTGAATTGTCACCGGAGACCCCTACTGGTGTTGAAAGACTAGTAGAACCTGTTGAAGAAGAAAACGAAATGGATACATGTGAAAGTGTTTTTTTTTTTTGGAAACAGGCGTAGTTAGGAAAGCACTAAAAGAACATGATCCTGTAGTACATCTATATCTCATCGGTTTAATGATAGATGAAAAGAAAGAATGCGATGAAAAGTATGGGATACACGAAGATGCTGGGTAGTTAGAAATTGAAAACGCTGATTTGATGGAAACAATTATAATTTGACAATTCACCTATAAAGTTACTAAGGTTTCCCTAGAACTACACATTCTTAATGATACAAATGCACATAGAGTGGATTACAATCCTAATAAAAAGTATGCAGCTAGTAAAGGTGCCAAATATACAACAATTCTTAAACCTACAATAATATTCAAGGAAATAAACCTAAAATTTGGTGGACAAGAACTTGGAAAACTGGTTTAGGTCTACGAAAAGAAATACCTGTAAGAAAAACGGTTGTACCCAGCGGTAAAGTAGAGTATAAATCTTGGGATGATGTGAATGAATTGTATGATGGGTTGCAGTTACTAGTTGCATCCTTCGATGCTGGTCATACCGGACACGACAATGAGATATTAGCAATAATTGAGGAATTAAAGGAGCCCAAAATTGTTAAGTAGCTAGGATAACTTCAAGTGATATATAAGTAGTTGAAAAGAACTATTTCTTCAGCAGTTAATATACTGATATCGATTGTGCATATATAGCGATGACAATAGACAAATTTAGAGACATGTATAACATGTTGCTAAGAGACATTTAATGGAAGTAGACTTAGTGTCAGACTTTCTCGAACATCCCACAGTTAAAAAGGTATTAAAAATGCATATAGGAAGCATTTTACCTCCCACTACACCTTCGAAGCATCTTTTACATTTATACGGTGAAAGCTCCATTGACGTCAAGGGTTTCTATACAAGTACCGCATTATCGAAACAGATATATATATATATTCAACTTGAACGTCGTTCATTCTGTTCATGATATTGGTACTAGGGAATCAAATAGTACTCTATCAATTTGCAGCAGTGTTAATTTCTCATTGGAATAACAGGCATTTATAATCTTTCCGATATAATATGATATATATATATATATATATATATATATATATATATATAAGAAGGAACGACGCCCAAGTTGAAATACATTGGTTCAAAGCCTGCACCGAAACATACAGAGCCAATATTTGCGAAAATAGTCGTCGAAGGAAATGTTATCAACTAGAAGGGAAGTCGTAAACGAAATACACAGGCCTACATGGAGGAAGTTTCCTAGACGACGAGTTATAATAAAAGGATTGCGAGATTTATTTCAAATCAATTTAGTTGAAGTGATACCCTATGCCAAAGCGAATGATAATTTCAAATATTTTTTCGAATATATTAATACATTTACAAAATTCGCTTTGGCGATTCCTATAAGAAATAAAACGGAAACGAAGTAACGAAATCCATGAAGTCCATATTTGTAAGAGGGAAAAATATTCCGAGATACGTTCAAAGCTATCAAGGAAAGGAATTTTATAATGTACATTTCAAGACAGTTATAGACCGGAATAATATTAACCATTATAGTACATAAAAAAGTTCAATTGTGTAACGTTTTAATAGATCGCTTAAAAATAAGATATGGGAGGAATTCACTTTCAATAGAAGTTATCATCAACGGTTATAATAATGTCATCCATAGAACAACAATGCATAGTCCCATTACAATTAATCAAAAAAATCTTAAAAGAATTTTAAGAAGTGTTTGTAATAATATCAAAGTTACTGAGTCCGATTCATATTAGTAAATATAGACACGTATTCTTAAAAACCTATACCCCACATTAGTCCAACAAAATATTTACAACTAATAAAGTTCAAAATACCTATCCTAGAATGTACATATATCTTACAGTATTCTAAAAACAAAATATTCTTTGTGGGTTTTACGAATCCGAATTGGAGAAAGTTAAACATCTCGTTGAAAAAGTTATACGTTGAAAAAAGGGTAAAGTTCTTGTTAAATGGTTGGATATGCCGTCAATACATAATTCATGGATTTCCAAGGACAATGTACTCTGAAGCCTATGGTGTATACATATAGTTAAAAATAATCACTATTATTATAATGAACTTTTTTATAAGAAATACATACACAATTATTATAGAAAACACTACACATATCACACTACATATCCACAATTCTAAAATATAAGGACGTAATACGTATGTGTATGTACATAATTCTTAAATATTAAAAGTGTATGTCAAAGTAAAGATTACGTTTTCAGATTTTAAGCCAAATTTTGTAAATTACAGATTTCAAATATTAAATTACTTAAATTTTTCTCACGTTCCGACTATTCTATTCAACAATAACCCTATCCTAAGTTATTTCTTGTATCGGAGACAATATATCGCTTATCATCTTTACATGAAAGGGAAACTATATTTTTCAATTCAGGGAACACTTTGTGCAACTACGAGCGAAATAAGTACATCCTTCTCATAATGATTCAATTATCTTCTACTACACTCTTATAATTAAAAACAGTCAATTTTTATCAATAATACTTTTTTAATCTCTTTGGCAGTTTTGCAGTTCTAGAAAGTAATGTAACACAGTAGCCTTAGCATTGGTCCCACAACAACATTCAATAATTCCACCAGCCTTCATTTTACCCAATTTAGGTAAACTAGGAAGTATTCCGTGTATATTTCCTTCAGAGAAATTAAAAGTATCGAACATATTTATATTATTTTTCTTGTATGTTGTATTTTCTTAGAAAAAGATATGTATTTTTCTTTATTTTGTGCAATAACATCTACGAGGGAGCGTTTTTATATTCGCGGAATGAGCGGGTTGTAGAGGGGTGAGTAGGCGCATTGGGGGCGTGGCCTGTGCAGCGACTCATGATTAGTATAAATGCGAAGTTTCATTGTTATTAGACGGTTAGTCTTTGAGCTATCGTCAACCAAGTAACATAATCAGGAGTGAAAATCGAAATATGGAAAAAATCCAATATCGTGCCGTTATAAAGTTCCTTACCAGGCAAGGAAAATCAGTCGCGATCATAATGAATGAGATGTCATTAGTTTACGGCGACTCTTGTCCAGGAAAAGCCATGGTCTACAATTGGCATAGTTTATTTAAACAAGGAAGGGAATCCCTTGAAGACGACCCAAGGCCGGGCAGGAGCATTGAGGTGACCACGCCAGCACTTATCCAAAAAGTTGAAGAAATTGTACTCGAAGATGCTCGACTAAAGAAGAAACAACTCGCGTGCATTTTTGGACCTCTGTAATGAAGACAAGGATGGTGTATTGAGTGGAATTATTACTGGAGACGAAACTTGGGTTCATCATTATGAACCTGAGTCCAAACAAGACTCCATGCAGTGGCATAAAAAGGGCACAGCACCTCCCAAGAAATTTAAAGTGTCACAATCAGCTGGGAAACTCATGGCAACGGTATTTTGGGACTCGGAAGGAATATTGTTGATTGATTATAAAGATAAAGGTGTTTCTATAACCGGAGAATATTACGCTTCAATATTAAAGCGACTAAAAGAAATTGACAAAAGGTGTTCTGCTTTTGCACGACAACGCGCCCGTCCATAAGAGCCGCGTTGCGTTAGCTGCCCTGCATAAGGTGGGCTTCGAAATTGTAAATCACCCACCCTACAGCCCAGACCTGGCTCCGAGTGATTATGACCTGTTTCCGAAAATGAAAAAAGAGCTGCGGGGTAAAAAATTTACTGCCGATGATGAAGTCAAGGAGGCAGTTTCGGCGTATTTTGCAGATAAAGAGAAATCATTTTTTTATGAGGGTATAAATAAATTAATTGAAAGATGCGAAAAATGTATCCGTCTTGCAGGTGAAGAAAGAAAAATAATTTGGTTTTTTTATTTCCACCCCTTGTCCCCCATTCCGCAAATATAAAAACGCTCCCTCGTACTTCTTCTTTTTCTAGGCTAGTGATTTTACAAATAAATCATAATTCGATAAGTTATGAAAAATAATTGACACATACTGAGGTTCTTAATAATTTATATTACACCTTATGTGCAGCACCTCGATACAATCCAGTCATGTGATCGTGATCGCGAACTCTTCAAGTGATTCTATTTCTTTTTCACGTACATATATAACATATTTTTGCTTGCTCATAATTTATACGCTCTTCACTATCTGAAGGTCTTATTTATACCACTTTATGTAAATAATTTTTATATAAAAATTTAACATCCGTTTCTAACTCTTTTATAAAAGACGTAGCTGTTTTCCCCACGATAAAAACACAATTTATTTAAGTTATCATCAAAGCAATATTTTACATAATATGCAAAAGAATATGGTTGATGTCCAAAACATTTCACAGCGAATAGTTTGGAGGATGAGGTTCTCACATATGAATTGGTTTTAAAATAGTCTCAAAATCAGCGTACATAACAAAAGGAATTTTTAACTATTTTTCGAATTTATCAAATTTCAATATACTTATTTCCCAGTAATTGTTCACCATACTTATTAATTTTCAATTCAATGTCAGGAAACACTACCTTCACTTGCTCACAGTGTTTATTTGCATGTCCACGCAATTTTTATTCAAACGTAAAAAAGTTACAACACCCTTCACATATATATTTCCGAAGTCCGCCTTGAGATCTCTGTGATGAAACTAATCGAGACAAATTTTTAATCCAGCAGTAGTATGAATTCCCTTCTTTCGTGCGAATAAGTAATCAATTAATATGGATAATGCTTCTCCGTTTTATAAAATATAAGGGACTCGGTATATCATGTACTTTTACTGTACCATTAAAGTATCCCTCATCAGCATTAACATTAACGGATATGTTCCATTTTTCTTCAAATATAATATCTTCCGAAAAGGTGGGGAAAGTTAGATCAGTGAAGTCAGCCACAGTATCATAATGTGGATATGAAGTAATCCTTTGTGGAACTCCTACTGGTTCAGCTTAAGCTGAAGTAATAGCCCAAGCAAAACAAGCGCTGTCAAAATTTTGAACATTTACTTATCCAGATTCACTCCTAAATATAAAACATTGCTCAACGCCCATATTAAAACATATGAAAAGTAAATTAATATTAGTAATAAAATATAATATTAAAATTAATCTCTATTTACTTGATTCATTATCTTGAAATTCATTCATTTTACCATCAATATTTTCACCATATAATGTAAATATATATATATATATATATATATATATATATATATATATATATATATATATCACTTCCATGAGTTATGATTTTATTACGAGTATTAAATGATTTTATTTCCACCTTCTCCATGATTAATAAATAATATATTGCATACAGTTTCGAATTTATTTTCAAAGAATCGTACGCATATAAAATTCCATCTATCAATATTATCACTTTTTCTCTAATATTATGCGCAAATCCTTCCACATCCCTATTTATACGCGATGGATAAGATTTTTGATGACTTACTATCCTATCCCCAAATGCTGTAACGTTCTTTTCTGCACCATTATCAACACTGACCTTGACGTTGAAACGACCTACACCTTAAAGTGATTTTGGCTTTGAAAGGACCTCGACTTTGAAGTAACATTGACATTGAATCCTCCTCGGGCTCAGCCGGACCTTGACCACAATGCATGCTGGAACCGTCAAGATCAATGAGTACATATGTTATATCGAATATACTGTCACTGATAAAGTAATGCCATATTCCTTCTGAGAAGGATTTATTCTTATGGGTGAAATTCACATTGCAACAAGACAAAAGACACCTAGATGATGACTAGTGAAATTTTGTCGAAAAATCGATTAAGATTAAGATCTCAGCCTAATCACCTATACAGGTCACCCGAAAATTCAACATAGTACATACATAGTATATATATAAGGTATATATGTATATATATACACATGTGATTGCGGGTTTAAGGGAGATGTAATTTAAGGGTTAAGAAATAATTCAAATTACAGAGATATGTGCCCGAGTTTATAAGATATGTATTGATTATTTGATAGTCCAGACTTAAACCCCTTAAATTGGAAATCAACTTGAAACGTTCTCTATACCATGTAGTACCTTTTCGCGATATAAAAGTGATGCGTGGTATAGATAAGTGGCCACAAAGTCATGTATCCGTACCAAAAAAAAGTTATTGATATTAATCTCTTCTAGAGTTTATTTGCTTAGTATTATTTTATGTTTACTGTTATTGATAGTTATATTAGTTTAGTGATTACCAATACTTTCTATATTACTTAGTTGGCGTAATACAATTCACAATCGTTACTGTTTTTTTTGTTTTTGAGGTTTTATCTTTTATTTTATTTGTTATTTTATAGACTTCTTTGTTATTCACTTTACATTTTAAAACTTAATATGAATTTATATTTTAACAACCCCATTGCTAATTGTATTAGTGATAATAAAAATTGCTATTACTAATAGTCACCATGTCAAATTTTCTCTAAAACTATAGATGTTAACAGAACTATAACCAAACAACACTCACACAGACCTATACGAATATATAATTTTCTTATTTATGTTCTTATTTTAAAGACTGGGCAACAGTTGAAAAAATTATATTCAAATATTCTCCATATAATCATCTTTATTCATGGATTATCTCACATTTGCATATTTATCCGAAATAAATTCCCAGACGTAGACGTGTTAATTACTACACGTAAACAGATTTTTCGCAATGCATAAAGACATATCTGCATTTACCTCCAACACTAGTGCTTAAATGAAGGGGTGGATGGATAAACGTCACTCTTTTTTTACTCAAAACTTTGCTTTGTTTATAAATGTTCTATTTAGGTAATGCTGCTCACAGCATTATTGAATACATACAAGTTTTAGATACAATTTATAAAAGTTCAACAAAATGTTATCCTTTGTAGTATATTTTAAGAAAAGGAAGTTAAACAAAAGACTTAAGACTGTTGCCGATTAAATGAATTGAAGCGATTTTCTAGCCGTTTATAAAGCAATCGTCTTCATAAGAAAAAACGAGTATATCTTTAATCAAAAACTTTCTTAAAATTTATATTAACAAATTCATTAAAAAAATGTAAAAAATATTACAAAAGCTACTAAGTTGCTATAAACAATTAACTTTAATCCAAACAAGTAGACCAAACCGACACACTCTCTGTAACATTGCCTTTGCCAACAAATACAGCCATATTACTATACAAATCTTTATACTACTTCAATCGCTAACCAAATTTAAAAATGGTTTTATCACTAAGTTATTTTTATTTTAATACAACAATATATATCCACACATAAATAATACCTTTGTTATAAAAAAGGCCCTTTTATGTGTTTTATAATATATTATTTCCGCAGCAGTGTTATAAAGTAATATACAATTTTTATGATTTCAGTGTAGTTTTTAGAATAGTTAATACTTAATAAACATTATCTGTTTAAATAAATTAGGGTTTTACTGTCTTTAAATGTTTTTTAATTAACTTACATAATTAGTCAAATATTTGTTCCAATAACATATAGTAGACTGGTTTTCCTATTAAAATATTTGATAATTCTTATGAATAATTTTATGTTGACAAAATGTATAATATACATTGGCGTGTTTATATAATTTTTAGTGTCATTAGCAGATTTGGAAAATTGATAAACTTTCTTAAAGAGTGTTCGACTATAAAAATTCTTTCTTCCCATATAACTTAGATTAGTGATCCGATAAATTTTCACCGCCCATTATGCTGGCTGTTGCCATTCATTACCCCGCGACTGAAAGAAAAACGATGAATAGACAACTTTCCCGCACGCACTACAACAAAAAAGCGAACAAACTCGCCAGATACCGTTCGAGATCGTGGGTGTGCGAAAATCGTCATTTTTCTTTATTTCCGAACTATGAGAAAAATCGAAAACCGTCGAAGGAAAACAACAAAGAAGCTTGAACTATTGACTTTGCATAACGTTTTCGTAATTTGTCTTTGCGTATTTTTTTCCAAGGGAATTATAAAGCTTTTGAAAAACACTTCAGTTAAATACCCTCATTTTTTCGTTTCTTTTTTTCAGTACTATCCTTCTTCACTACCAGAAGAACGAAGGGCAAGAAATTTAATTGAAATTAAATCTGGGACGAACCGGGTGTTGGGAGCCAAAGTTTTCAAAAATTTCCGTAAAGGGAAAAGGGCAAATCAAATCAGCGATTGAAGCGAATAAAATGAAAAGATTCCACTTAAGTTAAATTGAAATTACGTTAAGAAGCGACTGTTTGAAGGTTTGCGAATGATAAAATTAGTTTCATAGATGCGCAAATTTAGTATTAAAAGCACATTTTTAACAAGTAATTCCAAATGTATTAATTTTTTCACAATCGTATAGATTATTTAATTTGCGTATTCATTGTAAAAGTATTTGGTTGGAAAAGTTTATATGTATATATTTTCACTCAAGAAGAAATTGAGTTTTCATTTATCACAAAACGGTATACCTAAATTTTCTAAATAAAATATTATTTGTTTCGTACTTGAGTGCGGTCGATGTTTCTTAGCCATATGTATATTGTCTGAGAAACATCGACCGTATTCAACTTGAAATTGTTTCAGTAACATACATACTTTAAGCTGTGGGGGACACTCGATATATATATACATACCGGATGTCCAATGATATGATTGCCACAGCTTAAGAATATATATTACTGAAGCATGTCATGGAACTCTCACTATATATGTATATATACCAGGTGTCTCATGACAAGCTACAAGTATTTATAGTTTTAGATTACCCTACTTATGCATATATTATGCACCGTAACAAAAAAATCTCAATGAAAATCATTTAAATAGAAATCGCTCTATTGAATTACTCAGTTGTTCAAAATGTCTACCCAGTTGTGGTAAGATAGTCTAGCTTTAGATTTGAAAGCGGTAGCTCTGCTAACAGCCTCAGGATCAGCACGAATAGGTTCTGCGGTATCCAAAATTCTAGCAACAAGTTTTCAAGTTATTCTGCATAAACTAAATTTTTCAATCTTCCCCATAAAGATAATCTAGTGGATTTAAGTCAGGTGACCCTGGCGGCCAAGCAATTGCTGAACGTCTTCCAATCCACCGGTTCGTATAATTTTTATTAAAAAAATCTGTTACTTGTCTACCAAAGCGTAAATGTAATGTGTAAGGTCATTTTCCAGGAAATGTAAATAACGAACTGCTCTGAGACGTTATTCGATTATAATCGAACTAATGAGATAAACTTCAATAATGCCACACCAAACATTCACCAAAACTCTATCTTGATAATAAAATTTCCTAGTTTGCCGTGGATTTTCAAATGCCCAACAATGTGAATCCCTTTTGTTATTTTTGCCTCTCTCTGATGAAGCAGGCTTCATTGCTAAACAGTATTTTCCGGCAAAGCCTCCGGTGCGATTAAATTCAAGTCTGGATGTTTTAAAGCTTATATGGGCACAAACCGAAATTATGTAAAGTTTGCGGGCTATTCTTCAACAAATTCTTGTTGCACAAGACGTTTAGAAGTAGCTTGGGAAAACTCGCCTGTTTCTCTTAAATATCAATGGGCATTGCAGAAAACAATTCTACAGGCACTTTACGAGTAGAAAGTCGCCGACGACATTCATCAACTACCGCTCGTTAATTCTCATGACATAACTCATTACCAAATTGAATATTAGCATATTTTTCATTCGAAAAAATATACATACGTGTACTGGTTAGAGTATTTTAATGTTACACGAAAAAATAAACATCCTGAATTATCTTAATTGATGTTTACTCTCACAATGAATAATAATTGATGAATCATAGCGACCCCAACTTTTTAGTAACCTAATCTAAAACTTCGAATGCTTGTAGCTCAGTTACGTTCTGAGTTCTGAGCATATGTTCATTAGACAGTTCTAACTCGAAAATGCTTCTGTAATACATGTCACGGGATATTCGATATATATATATATATATACGGTTATTAGAAATTCACAGATAATCATCAGCTTAGTTGTCAGGCGCACGACATCATCAATGTCGAAAATGTGAAACAAAAAATATTTCAAACTCTTGAAAAATTCTCTGGGAAAAACATGTTTTTCACTGTCAAATAAAATTATGCAACACTACGTTGGTTTTATTCATTTATGCCAATATTTTACTTTATTAAACATTTATTGGGCTGCTTTTTTACGTTAAAGTATTGGCCCAGAATAATATCTGTAATTTAAAAATAATTATTTGTCAAATTTCGATATTTGTCAGTTTAATGTTCTTTTTTTTCGCTTTCGAGTAAGACAATAATAGTTCGCCTGACGCTTACTTACTTAAGACCGTTTCATGTTACAAAAGTCACTATACAAAAATGACGATTTGCAAAGAATAATGTCTTGCAGCACAATTTTAAATTTCAATGATGATCCAAATCCTTTATCACTTATTTTATGGACTGACGAATGCATGTTTACAAGAGATGGTGTCGTCAACAATCATATTTTGCGTTTTGGGCAGATGAAAATCCCAGAGCTAGTCAAGAATTTGAAGTTTTCTGTGAATGTTTGACCAAACCGTACCCATCTACCAATACATTTCGAAGATTGATAGACATTCAAATTGTAAGACCAAGATTTCCTCCGAATGGAAGAAATGCAAATGAATACGTAAATGTGTTAGATGAAGTATTGGATGGAGGACATTGTTCCATTATATGTCAGGGACAACATGTAATACGGTAATATGGTGTATCAACACATAATCCAAGAATTACAAGAGCATGGTTAAACGTATGCTTTCCAGGTAGAGAATTGGGAGAAATGGGCCAATATCATGACCTACAAGACCTCTAAATGTGGATCCTCTTGACCTATAAAAAAATGGCGATTTGCAAAGAATAACGTTTTGCAGCACAGTTTTAAACAAATTTCATCATGATCCAAATACTTTGTCACTTATTTTATGTACTGACGAATGCATGTTTACAAGATATGGTGTCCTCAAGTTTATAAAAAGTTATAGACTGTTATTTTTAGTGCCAAATTTGTCGATATCTTGACATCTCTATAGCTCTAATTAAATGAGGTTAATATAACCCTTTCCACAATAATTTTTGTACTCCATATACGTATTTCGACTACTAGCTTGTTAGCATCAGCAGAAAATTAAACTCAGTGTTGCACTTGGAACCACGGCAAAATCCGCACAGAGACAAAGTCCGTACTAGACTTACACCGTCGAAAGACGACCACGCAGTGTAGTTTCGTTTCACATAATTTAAATTATACTCTAGTCTTAAACTAAACACTTACCTTATGGTACCTGCAAGCGTATACGAATCTACGCACTTCTTTCACGAAGTGCAAAAGACATGAGTTAGGGATTGGATCTCCATCGGCGGTGGAGGTCCAATCCCAAACATGGTTTCTGTTTCTTGACATATATTATATATATCTGCTTTCATAGATATTTATTGACAATAATTGTACACATTCTTGACCAAATGTACATTATGATTATTCTCTAACGCATGCTTTACTAAACTAGAATTTGAATGGCCATATGTTCTCTATACCGAGTTTCTATCGATCGTTTTGTCTGGCCGATGCATTGTTTATTGCAATCTAGACATTCAATTTCGCAAATTTCTGGTTTTTTATTGCCCTCCACTTTGTCTTTCTCATTTCCTCAAAGGGATTTAATAGAGTTAGTGGACAGAAATGTAACTTGAAAATTGCGATCTTTAAAAACACCATTCAAATTTTTCGTCAAATTTTCGTCAAAAATGGTAAACATATAAATTACTTGTCTTGATTGCTTTGAAGTGACAGATTTGTGGTATTCCAGAATATCTTCTTTATGTTAGCCTTCTTAATTAATCCACTGATTATTTTCGAATCAAAACCGTTGTATATATCAACGTTCTTAATAAAATTCAACTCATTTTTGTAACTCACTTTTGTTAGTGGGAAACTAAGCAAACGATTAATAAGAAAACTGAGAAAAGTCATCTTTTGTACGTGCTATGATTTGAACCCACCGTAAAAAATCTGTTAACATTAGTATCTTGTCGGAAAATATCAATTTCTATTTTATGATTATTTCTAATTACTGGAGTATCTAAGAAATGTTTTATTTTGGACCGTAAATTTAATCGTCGCGAATTTTGAATTTAATTGCTTGACGAAACCATCTATATAACATTTATGTGCGAAAATGCTGTCTACATACCTGATCCAAACTCTTGGAAAATATTTAGCATTATTTCTAAATTCAATTTCCAAATTACTAGTAAATAAGTTCGCTAAGAATGGAAAAAGAAAATTGCCCATTGCTGTTCCTGGTTTCTGTTCATAGAACTGAACTTAGAATTGGAAACAATTTTGGAACATACATACATAGGTTCGAGAATCGCCTATATTCATTTACTTTTTCTGGTTAAATCTTATTTTTATAAAGAAATTCTTCTAAATATTTTAAAGTTTCTGGAATCTGTACCGAAGGAAGCAATGTTGATTGACGCAAAAAATTCCTCGTCTTCTAATTTACAATGTTTAATTCTTTGAATAAATTCTACTGAATTAGCCACTGATAAGCTTTTAAGTTTTTCGGGCAAATGTATTCATTCACTAACCACTTTGAAATTAAGTAAGTGGGAGAGTTAATCCCTGAGTCATTTGGTCTTATCGAGTTACCTGGTTTATGTACTTTAGGCAAACTATACAGTCTGGAGATCAACGGATTACTCATACTTAATCTGTAATTCTTGTTAGGAGTTACTAACATTAAAAAATTGTTTATTGCGTCTTCTGTATCTTTAGCAATGAATTTTTCTTCGATTTAACATATGGTCCTTCTCAAATTAAGTTTCTCATTCAATGAAAATAATCGCTTTTGCCCAAAATTACTAACTCGTTCTATTGGTCCCTTGTTTTTCAAGCTGAGACTACTTAATTTGTATATTACGAGCTAAAGTTTTTTGAATATGGTTTTAGATTCTTAATAGACGTTTCAATGCTTGCAATCACCTCCTGAATAGGAGTACAACAGTTGAGTAAACAATGTTTTCAACTTTGTTTAGCAGGTCTATTTCTTCAAGATTAAAAGTCTCAAATGGGTTATTGACGACTAGTGTCTCTTTATTGGGTTCATATCAAGACTATTCTCCGATAGCGGACATAAATCTTTTAATTTCTTATTAAGACTTTTCTTTCTAATTTATAGTTTGTGATATTACCAATGCTCCTATACAAATTACACCACCCTTCAAATTTAAAGTGTTTAATTTTTTTGTTAATTTTAAATGTAATTCATGTAATTCTAGTTCTAATCTACCCATTTTACTGTAGAGATATTTCATTTCTAGTTTTAAACATTCCTTTTTCGCATATGAAATGACTTTCTCATTCATTCTGCAGTTCGACCTTACTTTTACTTCAATAAATTCAGAAAAATATCTAATTTTACACCGTTTTAAGAACTAATATATGCACTTAATAACTTAGCAAAACATATTGAATTTTGACTGGGAAATCTACTTGAAGGTAAAACTGTGGTTGATTAAGTTAATCAATTAAAAATAAGATGATTATTGTGGAAAATTGTTTCTGATTCGAATGTAAGTTCTTGTAAGTTCTTCTATGAACAGAGATAAGGAATAATAATAAGCAATCCTCTTTCTCCATTTATAGCTGATTTATTTATGGGTAATTTTGAAGTTGAATTTAAACATAACGCTAAATAGAGTTTGGATTTGGTATGTGGATGACATTTTCGCGATTTTTCGTACACATAAATATATATTATACGATTTCGTAAGCAATGAAATTCAAAATTCCTGACTATTAAATTTACGATAGAAAAAGAAAATAATGACACTTTACTATTCTTAGACACCATTGTAATTAAAAATAATCATAAAATTGAAATTGATATTTTCCAAAGAGAAATTAATCTTAATATCCACAAAAGATGGCTTCTTTCAATTTTCTTGTCAATCGTTTGATTAGTTTCCCACTAACAAATGCAAGATACGAAAAAAGAGTTGAATTTTATTAAGAACATTGCGAGATTAATTAGGAAGGCTAACATAAAAAAGACAATCTAGGATATCACATGTATGTCACCTCATAGCAATCGAGACAAACAATTTATATATTGGGTCGGCAACTAAGTACTTTCGGTTTTGTAGTATAAAATAAAACACTTTTTTTTTAAACAAAGAATAGTTGTTAATCAATTATATATTTTCCATTTTGCTCAATGACCTTTTGCCATCTTTCTTTCAGCTGCATGATTCCGCGCTCATAAAATTTCTGGTCCTTATCAGCAAAAAACTGAACCAGGTGCGAGTGAAGGTCATCGTCATTTGTGAAAGTTTTACCATTCAAAGAATTTTGCAAACTTCGAAATAAAAGGTAATCAGATGGTGCTAGATCAGGGCTGTATGGGGGATGTGGCATCACTTCCCAGTCAAAGCTCCAATAGTTTCCCACGAGTTCCCAAAGATGTGTGAGGCCTTGCATTATCTTGGTGGAAAACTACACCTTTCCGATTAGACTATTCTGGCCGTTTTTCTTTGATTGCTTCATCCAGTTTTATTAATTGTTGACAGTAAACATCAGAATTGATCGTTTGGTTCCTTGGAAGCAGCTCAAAAAACACAACACCTTTGTAATCCCACCAAACTGACAGCATGATTTTTTTTGGATGCAATTCAGCTTTAGATGTGGTTTGAGCCGGTTTATCGTGTTTGCTCCTTGATCGTTTTCGAACTATGTTACTGTACAGGACCCATTTTTCATCACCAGTGATGATTCTTTTTAAGAAAGGGTCGGTTTCATTTCGTCTAAGGTGCATATCGCAAAAGTTGATTCTTTGTGTTAAATGAATTTCTTTCAATTCGTGAGGTACCCAAATATCAAGCTTCTTAACTAGCCCAAGACATTTTAAATGTTTTTCAATTGTAGTGTGCGATACATGTAGCCTCTCCGCAACTCCTCGAACAGTTATATGACGATCCTCTTCAATTATGACTTTGATTTGGTCATCATCAGCTTCAGTAGGCCGACCAGAACGTTGCTGATCTTTGAGGGAAAAATCTCCAGAACGGAATTTTTTATACCAATTCTGACACGTGCGCTCTGTTAAGCAATTAGCACCATAAACTTCACATATCTTTTTGTGAGCCGCAGCAGCTTCCTTTCCTTTACGGAAATAAAATAGTAAAATATGTCGAAAATGTTCGTTTCTGCACTCCATTTTAAATTAACCCAAAACCAATAGCTTTAATAAAAATCAGGCACTACTTGCTTCTGAAGTTACGTCAATGTGACTAGTATCACGCGACAAACGGTAAACTACAGCATTAACATACGTTATACAAAAAATAAAACAACGCTCTCTATCAGTAAAAACCGAAAGTACTTAGTTGCCAACCCAATATTTAGCATTTCACCCTTTGACGAGAAATTTAAATAGCGTTTAATAATGACTGCGGTTTTCAAGATACATTTTGGTCCACTAATTCTATTAAATCCTTCTTAGGAAATACGAAAGACAAAGTCGAGGTCAATAAGATATCGGGGATTTACAGAACTAAATGTCTAGATTGCACTAAACCATACATAGACTAGACAAAACGATCGATAGACACCCGGTATAAAGAGCATATTGCGTACATCAAATTCAATCGACCTGAAAAACCTAGTTTAGAGAATAATCATAACGTAACCGCGGATTGCTTGCATTTGGTTAAGAATGTGTATAGTTACCGTAAACTATATATCTTTGAAAGCAAATACATTTTGAAAAACATAAACCATGAGAGTCCAGTCCCTAACTCATGTCTGTTCCACTTCACAGAAAAGTAATATAGAACCGGCGAAAAGGTTTGTATATACATGCAAGTTCCTTAAGATAAATGTTTAGCGTAAGACTGAAATACAACTAAATTATGTGAAACCACTTTATAGTGTGTGGTTGACTTTCGACGGTGTGGTCTTGTACGGACTTTGTCTCTATGCGGCTTTTGCTGTGGTTTCATTGTATTTAACTATCTGCTGATGTTGGCAAGCTAGCTGTCGAAATGCGTACAAAGAATACGAAGATTATTGTGGAGAGATGTTATATTAACCTTAACTAATTATTTTGATCAACCACGGTCGCTATTAAAATTTACCTTCTATAGCTCTATTTAATTATAGTTACAGTTAAAGTCTAACACGTAATTATTTAATTATATAATTGCAGTATCTATATACTTCGAAATTCTGATCTGTTCGGATCTTGAATCTGTACCGAAAGGATGACTTGAATGTTGGACTTGCTCCGGAAATTACCCTGGATCGGATTAAAATTGCAATTTAGCTAAAATGCGCATTGTATTACTGTAATAATACGGCCTAGTGGTATCTTATGTAATGCCTCTCTGCATAATACTGTCACACTCAGAATCAATTACATAAAGAAAATATTTTAAAATTGACATGAAGTTTCACAAAACACATTAAAATTATATAAGTACTTCTTAATGGAATTATTCAGGAACAGACAGTAACTTGTTTTGCTTCCGGTCATACATTAAAATTTTTTGTCCTAACATTTTCAACATTTTAAGTTAACTCCTATGTATACAAAATCTGATTAGAAGATTTAGAACCTATAAAAACTGTATATGATTAAGTAATATTGAAATAAAGAGATAACGGTGAACCTAGTTTGAATTTAATGTATTTCATTAACCTACAATAGAAAATTATTAAAAACATGCTTAGTAAATAAAGCTTTAAGAAATGTTCGGTTATTATGATTGGTTTCATTAGTGGCATTTTAGAAGTTAACGGCATAACTATTTTGATGTATATGAACAGTCAATGAGCATTTGCTCAAATGAACAACGGTATTGTGCTCTCCGTCATCTTAAGCGGTTTGCCTAATATAGATCTTCAAGTAATCATCATATTCGACTAAATAGATAGAATACATGATTTTGTTGTTTTATTGTAATAGATATTTTGATTATAGTGCAAAAGTTATTGTATGGGTTGGCAAAAGCAAAAGCTATTAGCGAAAATTAAAAAAGCTATTCTTACTTAAGGATTATTTACAGGTTTTAAGTGTACACTTTCTTTATTATCAAATTCCATTTTTACGTTGAATGATCCTACCGAAATATTTTTAGAAAATTTTAAATGTTATTTACAAAACTGATTTATCATGTTCCTATAGTTTTAAAATATGTAACGTCAAGGGTAAAAATTTTAGTTTGTGACCAGAAACAAAAAGAAAGTCATTTTCCTGCCAATTTGTTTCCATTAGGAAATGCTGATGAAACGTAATGTAAGTTTGGCAAAGTTTCATTAATTCTTTAAGTTTTTAATACACCTTTCCTTGGTGCAATTGATTATAATAGTTGAATTTGATGGAGCCTGTGGTTGATTGACTTGATCAATAAGGTTGATATATAACCCCTTTCCACAATTAACTATTTGTAAATTCTGTATACGCATTTCGACAACCAAGTTGTCATCATCAGCAGATAATTTCAAAGTGTCGCACCTGGTAAAACACGGCGAAAAAATTGTACGAAAAATAAACTCCGTACGCGATCCGCACCGTTGAAAACCAAGATGTGCACTGAAATTATCTGCTGATGATGACAACTTGGTTGTCGAAATGCGTATACAGAATTTACAAATAGTTAATTGTGGAAAGGGGTTATATATCAACCTTATTGATCAAATTGATTATAATGTTATGCAAGTTTGAAGAAAGAGCAATAAAATTAGAATATTTCGAAAGGTCATATACCAAAATGTTTTTAATCTATTATATTTATTATTTTATACTGCTGTAATTTGTTATCTCAAGATTCGTGATGATTCGTAATATGTAATCGTGGTTCAGATGTAAGGTTGATTGTAGATAATTTTGATGGAGCCTGTGGTTCATTAACTTAATCACTGAAGATTGACATATAACCCCTTTCCACATTAATTTTCGTATTCTCTATACGTATTTCGACAACTAAGTTGTCATCATCAGCAGTTAATTAAACAATGTCGCACCTAAAAAACTACGGTAAAATACCCGTACAAAACACAAACATGTGTGCATTTTGGCTGAACGGTACAGATCGTGTGCGGAATTTGTTTCGTAAAGGTATTTTACCGTAGTTTTCCCGGTGCGACTCTGTTCAATTATCTGTTGACGATGACAACTTAATTGTCGAAATACGTTTACAGAATACGAAAATTAATATGGAAAGGGGCTATATATCAACTTTCAGTGATTAAGGTTGATTCAAAAAAAAATGCGACAATTATTGTGGCAAGGGGTTATATTAACCTTAATTGTCCCAAAATTGTTTCCAATTCGAATGTAAGTTCTATGAACAGACACAAGGAATAACAATAAGCAATTGTCTTTCTTCATTTGTAGTTTATTTATGAGTAATTTTGAAGTTGAATTTAAGCATAACACTAAATATTTTCCAAGAGTTTGGATCAGGTATGTAGATGACATTTTCTCGACTTTTGACACACATTTATGTTACATTTATACATTTATTGACATTTATAATGTAACTTATACGACTTCGTAAGCAATTAAATTCAAAATTTCTGACGATTAAATTTACGGTAGAAAAAGAAAACAATGACATATTTACCTTTCTTAGACACCCTTGTAATTAAAAATAATCATAAAATATAAATTAATATTTTCCTAAGAGAAATGAATTCTAATATCCACAAAAGATAGCTTCTTTAAGTTTCATTATCAATCGTTTGCCTACTTTCCCATTAACAAAAGTGAGATACGAAAAAGAGTTGAATTTTATTAAGAACATTGCGAGATACAATAGTTCTGATTCGGAAACAATCAATGGATTAATTAGGAAGGCTAACATAAAAAAGACAATCAAGACATCACATACCTGTCACATCAAAGCAATCGAGACAAGCGGGTAATTGCTGTTTTCAGCTAATTTACATGGAATCCACAATTTGCATTCTTTATTTAATCTATTTTCGCATTTACACGTTCTATTACAGTTTCACAGAATTCCATTCTGCGGTGTTGATCAGCATGAAAAATTTTCTGATGAGTTTGGTATTTATAGGATGTGTATTTATTTTTCTTTAATATCTTATGAACTTTACCCACGCTAATACCTATCTCTTCTGATATTTTAGATATAGTATTATTGGAATTTTCTTCGACCATTGCGCACACCATGACTTCCTGCATTTCTTTATCGTTATTTATTCTCCGTATTTTATGACATTTACATCCCAAAATGCAACCTTCTGATTTAAACTTTTTAACTACTAATGATATTGCTGTTAATGCAGGAAAGGGACGATCTACATACTTTTCAGAGAAAAGGCGCTGGATACGCCGTAAAGAATTATCTTTCAAAGCCCATGTTATCATTTGAATTTTTTCTTCCAATGTAAACATTATCAAGGTAATATAATTTAAAAAATATTTAAATTTAAAGGTCTTACCGTAAAACACTCTCCCAAATGCAAACCACTAATGACAGTTAATACGATATCGATACGCCTACAGTCAAATTAGTGGTGGGGCTGCAACTAGTACGATCAGTAATCAGTTATAGTCGTGATTCAAATGACTCGCGCACCACCACTTTACATTCTGATCGGTATTCGGCAGCTAGACCCGAATATAATGTGGCACAGTTTTCGTAGCGAGGTAAAATGAATGGACGGTATATATATATATATATACATATATATAGTAACTAACCTGCCTGTTTGTTAGTAAACTTATAAATGTGCGTAGTAGCGATATATAATTTCTAGACTCATAAAATTTCTTTACGTTCCCTTGTATATTTCTTTATAGATAATTAAATTCTTATCATATTCCGTTAATAAATAATATATTTAGAACTATCTCCTTAACTATATATACATATACATATACTACATTCATTTTCTCTTTTATGAATTCTCTTAAATCTGACTTTTGTGACACATCGCACAATCACACCCTCTTCTATCAATTTGCAATATATTTCCAAAATATGTTGTTTGTGTTTATTATAATTATTATAAATACATAAACATTAAATTTAAACTTTATTTAAATAAAAGACTTTTCTTTTTCTATTTTTGACATATTAATTTGTCATATTGGCGCATTAAATCAAATTAATATTCAAACATCAGATAAACAATATTAATACAACTAATAAATTTTCCGAAACTGGCTCTCCTTAAATCCCTTTAGTACTCGTTAATGTGGTTAGACTTTAGTATGTGTTGACATTTCTAAATTTCAATAGAAAGACAGTACATTCTTTTTGTATTTATATTGACTTATTTCTTTTTCTTTTTCACATGTTTTTTCCACTTTAGTTTCGCATTTAAATTCATGCCTAAATACTTTACAGTATTGGCATAAGCAATTATTTTATCGTTTATTTAAAGTGTAAGAGGTATTTATTAAGTAAGTTCTTGTTTTCATTATTTCCACTTTCCTTTGTATTTTATTTCTAAAGGGTTTTCCAACAGGGACAAATTTTCATTCAATTTGTGAACGCACCCTTTCACTAATCATCGAACTGTCACTGTCAATTTATTCATTAAACTTAACATTTTCATCATGGTAAAGTACACGAATGAACAACGTCTGCAAATTGTAAAAATTTACTACAGAAATTCGGAGTCGGTGACTGCTACTTTAAGAGCGTTAACTCCGATTTTCGGTCGTAATTCTCGCCCTAGTAGACAGGCAGTAACAAGTTTAGTGCAAGAATTTGAGTCTACATATTCGTTGTGTGATGTCGCCGTGCCAGTGAGACAACGGGTTGGTCGTAGTGTTAAAAATAACGCTGCCGTTGAAACGTCGGTAGCAAATGATCCAAATCAGTCAATTCCACGGCGTTCTCAAGAGTTGGGCATCGCCCAGACCACTTTATTGCGAATTTTGCGTAAGGATCTTGGTTTACACCCATACAAGATCAAGCAAACTCAAGAATTGAAGCCGATGGACCATTCGAAGCGACGTACGTTCTCCGATTGGGCTCTGGAAAAGATGCGCCAAGATGATCAATTTCTTCGCAAAATCATTTTCAGTGACGAAGCTCATTTTTGGCTCAATGGGTTCGTCAATAAGCAAAATATGCGTTATTGGTCGGGTGAAAATCCACATGTGCTTCATGAAAAACCACTTCATTCACAAAAAATAACTGTTTGGTGCGGTTTGCATGCCGGCGGCGTCATAGAGCCATATTTTTTCGTCGACGATAATGATCGTCACGGTACTGTGAATGGTAATTGTTATCGCGCTATGATTACCGATTATTTTTGGCCCGAATTGAAATATATGGACTTGGACAACATGTGGTTTCAGCAGGACGGTGCCACAAGCCACACAACACTCGTTACAATCGATTCATTGAAGAGTAAGTTTGATGAGCGTGTTATCTCAAGAAATGGACCAGTCGATTGGCCGCCTCGTTCGTGCGATTTAACGCTTCTAGACTTTTTTTGGGGGGCTACGTCCAGTCATTGGTCTATGCCAACAAGCCGACAACGTTGGAAGAGCTCAGAGCCAACATTGAACGCGAAATAGCAGCCGTTTCGGCCGAATTGTGTGGCCGAGTCATCGAAAATTGGGTCCAACGAATCGACCGCTGCAAAGGTGCCCGCGGTGGCCATATGAACGAAGTCGAGTTCCATTCATAAATGTTTTGATTGTACTTCAACCCGATAATAAAGTTTTTGGAATATCTCAAATGGTCTGCATTTTATTTTGAAAAAAAGTTGTCAAGTCCTTATTGGAAAACCCTTTATTTTTCATTAGTAGTTCGAATGCAATAAATACTATATAATCAACAAATGTTGCTTCTATTTTTGCCCTAAAGATGCCAAGTATAAAATAAATAAAAAAACAAAACTCTCTTTCTTGAGGCATCAATTTTTGAAATAAAGTAATCATCTCTTGTCAACACATAATATGTCTTTTAACCATATAAGACTGTAGTATTTGAAAAACTATCCACAGGAATTTTTTTTTTAATTTCGAAGATAAATCCTTCATGCCACACTATATCGAAGGCATTAACGACATCAAAAATAATGTAGGGCATATTTTTCTTCGTATGTTATTTCATTTAAGCTCGCTATATATTGTATATAGTCTTTCGCCAACTTGACTTCGCAATACAAGAAAGGCTGCGAAACTTTCGATGATATAAATTGATAAACTTAATAGTAATTTTGATATTAGTCCTCCGAATAATTTGGATATTATTGGTAATTAGGCGTCTAATAAATGAATAAATTTTACAATGTTTATCTTGGAAAGCAATTTTAATACAATAGCCGTTCTCTTTCCTTCACGTATCCAGTAAAAGCCTCCACCATCTAATAGTTAATTCTATGCCACTTCCCATTTGAATTTTTGTTAATAAATAACATGTTTTTGTGTGGTTTTAATAGCAAGTAGCCATCTACCTTGATAGCCGATAATTATTTATCTTTTTCTAAAAAGGTTTTTATATTTCTCCCCTACTTATTCCTATATATTTTAAGGCAACTACACCTTATAATCCTTTTATTAATTAATATCTAAGTAAATTTCCTTAATTGAAATTTTACTTAGGTAGGCATTTATTGTTCTAGTAGGGCAAAGATAATTTCATAGAAAATGCAACGTGAAATGAATCGAATGAATTAGAACGATTCAATTATTTCTCAAAATATTTCTCTTGACTCTCAACCCAGTTCAACCACCGATCCCGAAGTGTCAGTTTGCCATTTTCAAAATAAAGCTCCATGGCTGCTATAAGTTTTTTTAATCGACTGAAACTACTGTCCAGGGCAAAAATGAGTGAAAATGATGCTAGGTCTGGCGAATAGTGTGAGTGAACCGGTATGAGAAAACCTGTTGTCATAATAAAACAGTTTTGCTTTTCTATAAGTAATTCTAGGTGAATTTTCAGAAATTGGCTTCTTCAATTTGTACAGTAGATGAATAATAAGAAAAGCAAGATAGTCTATGAAAACTGTCCTCTTCAAGTCATCAAAAATCATCGTGGTCCGCCAATAGAAATGTCTTGACCTCTTTTTTGAGAAGGGCAATCATGATGTATCAATCGTTGAAATTGCTGTTTGGATTCATATACATTCTGCCATAAAACACGGTGAAATTAGAATATATTGTAGTTTTTGTGAATAGTGCTAATGTTCAAGTCCCACTTTCCATTAAATTATCATCGTATTTGTGACTTTAGTTTTAATTGTTTCAACTACATCTCTGGTCTATTGTTTCTATTTTTAAGTTATCGTAATGATTATATATATATATATATATATATATATATATATATATATATACATTATACCCACTTATCTTCAGATAACTGTCTTAAGTGTGCAAGTTTTTGTTGTCGTTGCAAAATGCCATTCACATTCCATGTAGCTATTCCAATACCAAATTTTATCATAATCTAGATGTGTCTAGTAAATTATATTTAATTTATTTAGTTCACTAAGCCTAGAGTTAAGCAACTTATTGTTTTTTTTGGTGTTTTACATCAGCTACAAGGAAGTAATTTTTAGTTGAATTTGATGGAGCCTGTGGTTGATTGACTTGATCAATAAGGTTGATATATAACCCCCTTTCCACATTAACTTTGTAAATTCTGTATACGCATTTCGACAACCAAGTTGTCATCATCAGGAGATGATTTCAAAGTGTCGCACCTGGTAAAACACGGCGAAAAACAACAGTACGAAAAACAAACTCCGCACGCGATCCACACCGTTCAAAACCAAGATGTACACTGTGTCTGTTTCACAAGATTCTTTAAAAATTATTTTTACTTAAACTAACATGCACTACATTGAAAAAGGTTATTATGGTTAAGACAAGTGCCTGCCTGTGTGATTTATGATATTGTTCCTCCTCTGACATTCAGTAGAGAGAAAAGGGACGATTGTAAGGGGCCGGCGTCATTATAGTTCACCACATGGTTTAAATTCTTTAAGATGTGCATGCTTTCATACGTGTCTAGTTCTCGATAATTATACACGTTTTTTATCAGATGTAAACAATCCATATTAACACTGTGGTTATTTTCTAATACATGTCTCGCTAAACCCGATTTTTCCGGTCGGTTGAATTTTATGTGCGAAAGGTGTTCTTTATACCTGGTTTCGATCGATCTTTTAGTTTGGCCAATGTATTGTCTATTGCACTCTAAACATTCAATTCGGTAGATTCCCGATTTTTTATTTTCTTCGATTTTGTCTTTTGCATTTCCTAAAAGCGTTTTAAGGGAATTATTGGGGCAGAAACAGACTTGAAGTCCGCGATCTTTAAAAATACTATTTAGATTTTTTGTCATGCGATGATAAGGTAAACAAACAAAATGCTTTTCCCGATTGCTCTGTGGTGATAGACATGTGGTGTCACGGATTGTTTTTCTTATGTTGGCCTTTCTAATTAATCCATTGATTATTTCCGAATCAAAACCGTTGTATACCGCGATATTCTTAATGAGGTTCAATTCTCTTTCATATCTTACTTTTGTTAGTGGGAAATTGATCAAACGATTAATCAGAAAATTGAATGAAGCCATCTTTTGTTGCATGCTGTGATTTGAGTCCGCCGTGATGAATCTATTGACATTGGTTTCTTTTCGGAAAATATCAATTTCTATTTTGAGATCATTCCTAATAACTAAGGTGTCCAAAAAAGGCAACTTGTCATTGTTTTCTTTTTCTACTGTAAATTTAATTGTCGGGAATTTTGAATTTAACTGTTTAACGAAATCATTTAAGTTGCATTTTTGTGTATTGAAAATCGCGAAAATATCATCGACATACCTGACCCAAATTCTTGGAAAATATTTAGCTTTATTTTTTAATTCTATTTCAAAGTTACTCATAAATAGGTCCGCTATGAATGGAGAAAGACAATTGCCCATTGCAGTTCCCTGTTTTTGTTCATAGAACTTCCCTTCGAATTGAAAACAATTTTGGGACATGCAAAGGTTTGTTAATCTCACGTATTCCTTTATTTTCTCTGGTTCGATCTTATTTATGTGAAGAAGTCCTTCTAAATATTTTAAAGTTTCTGGGATCGGTACCGAAGGAAACAATGACGTTTCATTCGACGTAACGTCATTGTTTCCTTCGCCGGCCCCTTACAATCGTCCCTTTTCTCTCTACTGAATTTCAGAGGAGGAACAATATCATAAATCACACAGGCACGCACTTGTCTTAACCATAATAACCTTTTTCAATGTAGTGCATGTTAGTTTAAGTAAAAATAATTTTTAAAGAATCTTGTGAAACAAACACAGTGTACATCTTGGTTTTGAACGGTGTGGATCGCGTGCGGAGTTTGTTTTTCGTACTGTTGTTTTTCGCCGTGTTTTACCAGGTGCGACACTTTGTAATTATCTGCTGATGATGACAACTTGGTTGTCGAAATGCGTATACAGAATTTACAAAGTTAATGTGGAAAGGGGGTTATATATCAACCTTATTAATCAAGTCAATCAACCACAGGCTCCATCAAATTCAACTAAAAATTACTTCCTTGTAGCTGATGTAAAACACCAAAAAAAACATTAAGTTGCTTAACTCTAGGCTTAGTGAACTAAATAAATTAGATATAATTTACTAGACACATCTAGATTATGATCAAATTTGGTATTAGAATAGCTACATGGACTGTGAATGGCATTTTGCAACGACAACAAAAACTTGCACACTTAAGACAGCTATCTGAAGATAAGTGGGTATAATGTATATATATATATATATATATATATATATATATATATATATCATTACGATAACTTAAAAATAGAAACAATAGACCAGAGATGTAGTTGAAACAATTAAAACTAAAGTCACAAATACGATGATAATTTAATGGAAAGTGGGACTTGAACATTAGCACTATTCAGAAAAACTATATTCTAATTTCACCGTGTTTTATGGCAGAATGTATATGAATCCACACAGCAATTTCAACGATTGATACATCATGATTGCCCTTCTCAAAAAAGAAGTCAAGACATTTCTATTGGCGGACCACGATGATTTTTGATGACTTGAAGAGGACAGTTTTCATAGACTATCTTGCTTTTCTTATTATTCATCTACTGTACAAATTGAAGAAGCCAATTTCTGAAAATTCACCTAGAATTACTTATAGAAAAGCAAAACTTTTTTATTATGACAACAGGTTTTCTCATACCGGTTCACTCACACTATTCGCCAGACCTAGCATCATTTTCACTCATTTTTGCCCTGGACAGTAGTTTCAGTCGATTAAAAAAACTTATAGCAGCCATGGAGCTTTATTTTGAAAATGGCAAACTGACACTTCGGGATCGGTGGTTGAACTTATTGATGAAGTAATTTTTATTTTTTAGAATTTTAAGTATTCTTTAATCATTTTGCTCTTCAACTTGCCAATAAGTTACTTCTTTGTTATTTTAGGATGTCGTTCACTATTTAAGGTTTTATCGTCAATCTAAATTTGCTTTACTAATTTTGTCTTTTCTCAAAATAACATGTGATAGAAAAAATTCAAAAGTATGCATATTATGCATAACCTCTTTAGAATAAATTTGCTGTAGTGAATGATTGGGTTTGTTCTAGCGATATGGTTTTATAGAACGAAAGCCTACACTCAACATTATCGATTAAAGCCAACCCAAATTTACATAAACGAAACATCCAGTATAAGCTTTCTTCGAAGCTTTTTAAAATACGTCACACTTTTGTTAGCTCAAAGTCTATATTTTCTAGTAACACATCTCTCAATTTTGCTCTGATACATCCTCTACTGTTCCTAGTGTTCCATATTAAATTTTCTTTTAGTATCCAATTAAATCTGCAGCCTCAATAAGTAATATATTCCACCTTCCTAATTTAGTAAGACATCACCAGCAGAGTTAAAATTAGATTTACTAATAGCTAATTTTGTATAAATTTATAAAAAAATTATAAAACTTTATATTTTTCTAAAACGTTTTTGTCATCCTACCATCAGAAAAGTTAAATATTATCTTTTAATTTCCACTAAATTATTAGCATAAAACAATTTTGCCTTAAGTCATGTACTGTATCTAATAATCATTAATTGTAGACGTAGTAACATATGAAATAGTCCTTCTTCGTACATTTCTATTCGCATAAGATCTACTAACAGACAAAGATCTTAGGTTGCAACAAGAGCGCAAGAGTAATAATAACATGGTCTACCAAAGTCCCCTGTAATTAGCGTTAAGCTATTGAGATATGTAAAGATATATATTATCGTTATTATTATTATCAACTACAAAAAATACTGTATCAGAAAAACTTTTTATGTTAACATTTCTACTAAAAGCCGGGATAAAGCAGTAGTAAGGGTGCGAAACTTCAAATTAGTTATGTAGAGAAGTCCACGGCTTGAACCACATTCGAGGCGATGCGATTTTAAAATTGTTTTTTGTTCTGAGAGCAGTTGGTGCTTCTCTCGGCAACCTTAAGCGTTGAGTGGGTATAATCAACACTGCTTCTCCTCTTACGATGAAGAGGAGTTACTGAAACCGTAGACATATTCTGGCTTCCGTGGTCATAACAAGTTCAAAAGACTTGTCACCATCCAGCCGGGTACACAAACCAAAAAATATGTATTATTTTACATAAAATATTGACTAAAATTTGACCACTTTTTCTAAATAAACTATCGTTATTTATATAAATGATTTTTTAAACATAAAAAATTTTATATTGATACTAAGAAAATTGTTTCCCACTATTCAGTAGAATTTACTATTTCAATTTCAATGATTTTTTAAAAGTAAAAGTTTTATATTGATACTAAGAAAATTGTTTCCCACTATTCAGTAGAATTTACTATTTCAATTTCTTAAACACAAAAGGGATCTTCTTTTTATAATACATAATTGAAAAAGAAACGTTATAAATAATTTAGTTATAATAAATCGCTGCTTATGTTTGATTTTGCTTTTTCATTCTCCATTCCCATTCTCAATCCTTGGAGGATCTTCGGAGACACTCAATAGTTCAGGTTCAAGGTGATTTATAATATCTTTTTAAATTAAATAAACAATTGAGTAGAGAGGGTACTAGGAAAGTTTTACAATACAGCTTTGTTTATCTAATTTTTTCAAAGTATTTTCCTCTATACTCAATACACCTCTCCATTCTTCGAAAGCAATCTTTAAACCAGTTCTGCCAAGTTTCGCTAGAGAGTAAAGCACACTCATTGTCCCAAGCACGCAGAAGGTCCTCATCACTGGAAAACCGCCTCCCTTTTAGCTTCATTTTCACATGCGGGAACAGTGGTCTGTGGGGACGATGCTCAAGAAGTTTCAATCCTGTCGTGGTCAAATATTCAGTGCAGGCTTTGGCGCGGTGACCTGTAGCATTATCGTAATGGAGGAATCAGGTATCTATTCTTGACTTTGCCCGCAGGTTCTTCATAGATCCAATGACTTTAGGCAGGCACTGTCGAGTATAACGTCCTCTTCGAGTGCCCAGACACCGAAAACTGGCGCGAAATCACAGCGAAGGCCGCTACTGTGGCCTGTCATTGGTGGCCGCTTCGTGCCGAAGATATAAAGGACGAGGAACACGAAGGATGGTGGCGATTTTTCAGCATTGTGGCTGAAAAACTTCAGCGGCTTAAGCATGACCACCGTTAGAAGAAAATAAAGTGATAGCGAACGCGGGGTGGGTGAACGAACTTATCTTGTAAGGCGTTACAGGTGGTTCTCCGGAAGTGAGGATCGAAACGTTCGTACATGAATACACATCACGAGCGCGCCAGCACATAATAAACACAGAGGCGCGCCCGCACTTATACTAAAACACGGGCATGCAAACAATACACACATACACACTTGCCCGCACGGATACAAAGCCACAATTGCTGGATGGATTAGAACGACGACCACGGTGGAAGTTGCATAGAGGATTCGGCATTCTAACTGGAAGCGCGATGGCGGCGAGATCCCACAGCACGAGCACGCCAACACACACTATACACAGAAAGGCGTGCTTGAAATCACACCAACACTCATGGGCACGCGAGTCAGGAGGACGACCATGATGACCAACCATGAGCAAAGTGGGATAAGTTAAGTATAATTCTTTTTTATTTTTTGGGCGAGCACGAATGAATGAGAGAGATGCCCACACACATACACACACACGAGCGCGCACACTCATCAACAATACGGATACACACGGCACAAACACGAGTACAAGCGACACACTAACACGCTCAAACACTTGCGCGACGTATACAAAGTAAGCATCTGTAGATCTACGGAATGAATGTCCGAATGAACGTATTGAATGGAGAAGCTACCGGGTTCTCTGTTGTTACAAGGGCTCAAAATCCCAAAAGGAGGAGAGGCGGCGGAGAGATTCCACAGGGAAGAGGAAGGCCAAGACTGTGGAGCGGAGACAGGATAACAGTAAAGAACGACACATCGGCCTCTCGACCTGAAGGGATGTATATGATAGAATATTGGACATTTTAGTGAATGAGACTTATAAGTAGCGGACTACTTCCGCAGGGAGCGGAATTGTGAATAATATTTAAGCAGGATGCGGGCTAGGCCCCCCTTAGAGCTCTAGACAAGACTAGTTTAGATTTAGATAGTTAGCTTTGTAGTAACTAAAGATTAAGTAGGTTACATCCGGTGTAGTACCACAGGCGGAGCACCGGATTCTAGGATAATTATTGTTAATTATCTAAGTTTCTTTTTCTAAATAGAGACTGTTCAGTATACCACTTAGCTGTGACTGTCTTCCGTGTGTCCAAAACGACGCGTTCCACAATTCCACTCGATTTGAAAAAACAGCTATAATTTTCTTCTTTACAAATCGAGATTTTCTGACAACAACGGGTGTGTCCTCATCACCAAAGACCCAAACTTTGTTTTCAGCTTTGGTCGGCAAATCGTAATGGTACAGCCAAGTCTCGTCACCTGTCACGATGTTGTTCACATACCGAAATTATCCCTTGTTAAAGTCACAGTCGTGTGACCTACTCTTCAGTCAGTCGATGCGGCACCCAGAGAGAACAAAGTTTCTTCACGTGCAAATGATCATGCAGAATCTAACGAATTGCTGGTGCATTTAGGCCTGAAGTATTCCCTATCTGTCGGCAAGTGACTCTCCTGTCCTCGACAACATTTTCCTCACAGTAGTAACGTCTTCCTCCGTTCCTTCCTGACGTTCATGGCCTTCCCGGCCTATCAGCATCCTCTATAGCTAAATTTCCCCTTTGGAATTCTCTATACCGCCTGAATATCGTTGTGCGATGTGGACAAACATCACCTAGTGCAAGAGTCATTTCTTCGAAGCACTGGTCTATGTTTAAACCACATACGAAATTATAACGCAAAACTGCCCTTATCTCATTTCGCGACCACGATGCCATCGCAAGCATTTTACACTCTCACTGCTAATGAATAACTGAGCCCATCGACATGGGCATTCATTGTTGCGTTATATTGCAAAACTTTCCTAGTACCCTTTGTACAATTATCCTCTGAAAAACATAATTGTACATATAGCAAGAATTATTGTGCGTTGCTAACACAGTGCTGACAAAATTACATATCTGCTTCATATTAAGCATTGTATTTATGTAGCACCACATAATACTGCATATAATTTATACGGACCCAAAAATAGGTTTTCATATGTCGCATAATATTCGTCATGTTATTATCTTATAAATCGCGTATGTAATATACACACAAATGCTTATAACGGTATGAATACTTGTTAAATTTAGTGAAATAGTAAAAAAATCTTTATTTTCAGCACCAAATAAATATTCTAAACATGTAATTACTTTATTATTCAGACAAGTAAGTTGATAAATAACAAAAAAAATATAATTGTTAACAGCTTATTTTTACGATTGCTACGAATATTATTAAATAAAATATAAAAATACATTTAGGTTATCCACAGACATAGTCAATAAATACTGAAAGTTAAATGTATAACGAATTGGATTAACACAAATGAACATCACTAAAATCGTGGCATCATTTAGAAATAGAGAGTTTTCCTAAAGACATGCATTGATAATAATACCGAGATGCATCCAACGTAAATCATATAATACAGAGGACGTGCCACAAAAATGGCGGACGCGACGGATGTCATTCTGTCCAGTTTTAGATAAAAAAGAAGTATCCGGGTTGAAATAAAAACTATATGTTCACATATTCCATACCATAAGAAAAAGGAAACCAGTTTATACAAACATTAAAAATGCCAGATATATGTGTATAACAAATTCAATCAAATATAAAAGAGCGAATACATATTCGATAAAATCAAAAATTAAAGCATCACAAAAACTAAAAACTTTAAAAATTCAGGAACCATTACGGACAATTATCGACAATAATAAGAAAACAAAATATATATTAAATTCTCTAGAAAGTTATTACGCATTTTTGCAATATGAGGATAGTTTGACAAGTAGTGAGAATGACGCATAGGTGGCGCTCTAATTGGTAAAACAAATGCACTATAATTCAGGTTGCCTACTTATATGCTTACATTCCGATATTTAGATAAATCGGTTGATTAGTATCGTAAGGTATCGTGCGATGATTAAATACTTCGTAATTAAAGATTAGGTGAATCTGCTCCATTACCCGCCACAATAAGTAGATGGGCAAATGAATTTAAACGTGGTAGAACAAGCTGTGTTAATGAAGCGCGCTCTGGAGCACCCACAATCGTAACTTCTAAGGAAATGATTATAAAAATCCATAATATTATTACGCAAGATCGACGATTCAAAGTGAGAGAGATAGCAGACATGGTAAACATTTCAAAAGAACGCGTACACCACATTTTAACGAAAGAATTGGGCCTTTCCAAGCTTTGAGCAAGATGGGTGCTGCGATTGCTTACGACTGATCAAAAGTTCACTCGTTTGCGCATTTCCAATGAGTGTTTGGACCTTTATAAGTGGAATCCGGTTGATTTTTGTAGGCGATTTGTTACTTGCGATGAAACTTGGAAACACTACAGTACACCCGAAACTAAACAACAGTCGAAACAATGGTTTGAACGTGCTTCTGCACCTCCAAAGAAAGCGAAAACCACTTTATCGACAAACAAGGTGATGGCATCAAATTTTTGGGATTCAAAGGACATTTTGCTCATTGATTACCTTCAGAAAGGTGCCACAATAAACGGACAATATTATGCAGAACTACCACAAAAATTAAATGTTGAGATTCGTGCTAAACGGCCAGAAATGGCAAAGAAAAAGTTTCTGTTTCACCAAGACAACGCTCCCTCGCATACCAGCATAGTTGCGATGTCCAAAATCCACGAGTTGCATTTCAAATTAGTACCGCATGCGCCTTATTCGCCGGATCTAGCCCCTTCCGATTTCCACCTTTTTCCAAAATTGAAAACGGTACTAGGTGGAAAGAAATTTTCGTCTGATGACGAGCTTATCATCTTCGTAAATGAGTATTTTGCAAACCTTCCGGAATCGCATTTTAGAGATGGCATAAGGACATTGGAGCACCGTTGGAATATATGTATAGCTCTTTTAGGAGAATATATTGAAAAATAAAAATTATTTTGTATTTAAAAAATTCGTTTTTCTTTTCCATTCTCACTACTTGTGAAACTACCCTCGTAAGTGCCGCTAATTAATTTCTGCTAGTACTAGACATATCTGTATTCATCTTTATGGTCTTGATAGATTGGAAACTTCGATCAAACGTTCTAGAGAAACTTGAATACTAGTAAATGTAGAATTAAATATATAAATGCTTTAGAAACGACATCTAACGTAAATATATTTTTAGGTGATTTCAATTACTACTTTCCAAATATTGTTGACGAACTGTGTAAAAAATTTTGATCACGCGATTGTTCTTCTTAAAACTTATTAAGGAATAAGATCCTAATGGAGTTGTTTGCAGCAGGCATTTATCCTGATTGCTTAAAGCTTTCTAGTAATATTCTTATCTTTGGAAACATTGATCAAAATTATATAGCAAATTATCGACTAATTGCAATTTACTTTAATTTAGCGATTGCAAAAATTTTCGAAAAATTATTATTTAATAGATTTATTAATTATTTCAATACAATTTCTTATCTGTGGAGCAATTTGGCTTCCATAAAGATCTCTGTGGGATTGCCTCCATACTCCGTCTGTGACCGGGGAGAGCTCCGTTCCAATGGTACAACTTTTTTAATTAAAAATAGAGATCTACTGCCTACTCTATTCGCGATGTACAAACTCACTCTAAGAACTGGTTTTCATACTGAATTGGTATTTACATCCATATTACTATTATAAAATTTACTTGTTAAATTTTTACTTAGTTATTCTGACATATTTGAAAATAATATTCAAACAGCAAATAAAATTTGTTTTCAAAATTAACTTTAGCTGCAAAATAAATTTCATTAATTTAACAATTTTTTCTGTACAACATAAGATAAAATATAATAAGTGTTTAAATTCAAGAAGTATAATAAAATTTTGAGTCCTATAACAACTAATAGATTAATATGATCATGACTAATATATTATAATTATTCTTTCGACTACGAAATAACATTAACTAAACAATGGTTAAAAAATACAACAAAAATTTATCAGGCAATAAATATAATAAAATTAAACTTCTTGTATGTAATTAATAAACCAACTAACAAATAAATTAAAATCGTTCATAAAATTATCATATTTCTAATTAAAATCAATCGACACAAATCGACAATTTCACAAATTAAGAACCGAAATTTTCTATAAATTTGACCGGTCGGGAACAATACCTTTACCAACTTTTCGATGCAGTAGTCACTAAGTAATTGTATGTTTCTTTTAAATACACCCTTCTGTTCCACTTTTTCAAAAAACATGATTTCATCTTTAATTTTTTTTGCTCAAATTCCGAAATTCTTTCATGCCCACTGCAGTTTGCTCTTTAACACGTCAAGCGTCGGGCTGTCTTAAGTAGAACTTCTTTTGCAAGTCATGTTTCTTCTTCTAAATTTTCACACCAAAGTTTAACAGATATAACATCATCTTCTGAACTTCTACCACATATCTGTTCGTATCTGTAAAATGAGAAATTTCGTGGTCAAAAGACTCGTATCTTTCCAACATAAAACATCTAGTGTACGTAATTATACGTTTCTACGAAGAAAAATTGAAAAATTTTTACCGCCTTTGACATCGTATATAAAATGAAGAAATTTTTGAGACAATTTCCTGTTCCTTGTCTCACCGGAAGGGCTGGAAATGTTTTCAAAAATTTCTGTATGTATATACGATATCGAAAGTGGTAAAATTAGAATTTTTAATGCACCTAATATTGGTTGTACAATAGTCAAAGCAGGAATAGCTGGAGATGGTGAATTAAGTTAATCATCAGAAAAATGAATAGTCGAAGCTATAGTGCTTTTGGATCACCAAATTTTAATTCATAAGATTTTTTCAATATAAATACATAACATACTATTCTAGAATATCTGACGATCTAATTTGAGAGTAATTTTCCTATTAAACTGTTCTTTAAAAAGGCTATGACTCTACATTTTATGTGAAAATTTAATTTATTAATCATGTTATGAGACATTTAATTTTTAGCTATATTAAATATTTTATAGAATATTAATATTTGTAAGAATATACTAATACCGAAATACTAAAACATTCATTATATCAATACTACTACCACTATTTGCAATACTGCACAAAACTCGTTCATAATCCCGGTGTTGTTAATAATATATGTATAATAGCTTTTCTATTATGTACACGTCTTATATTTCGATGTGATCTACGTATATTAATTAGCTAAATACACAAATAGGATCTTAGATTAGAAATATATTTGTATTATTATTAACAATTTGAAGTACGTAACGAAATAATTACATTTTAATTTCAATTTTTATTGAAAATACTTTTGGTTCTCTTAAAATATTTTGCTTTACTTCTACTATATATCTTTCAAAATATCTTCACGTATCATTAGAAATGTATTAAATTTTCACAAGTTATCTAAAATCTGTAAAGTTATTACTAGCATCACGATAGCAAACTGCCTTCAATTCTCGCATTGCAGTATGAAATGTACCACTATCATCGCGAATACGGTTCTTCAAGATCAGTCGTTCCTTTTCTTATTGATATTCGCTATTATACCAATGAACATTGCCGTTGCCTCCCATTAACTTCCTGGCGTATGGCTTACATTTTTTTTAGTATATCATTTATTAAATTTCTGCCTTTATTATTACATAGCGCCTTTCCTAAAGGTACTACGCTTCACATAGTTCATTCGAACCGCATTCTCTTTATTCAACAACCTCTTCCATTATCGAAGCCGAGACCTGTACAGTTCGATTAATAAATTCTCGTTTCACAGAGACGGGCGATGGTCTAAATTTGTAGTTTTGCTTTTGACTCGCCAAAACTTTTGAAATATTTTTTCATTTTATTTTACAAGTTTGTCCTTTGTGACTTAAGACCTTCGCTTCCCTAACAATTTATTTATGAATAGGGTACTATGCCATTAAACATAGTAAATGTTTATTGCATTATGCAACGAGATATATTATACTTCCCTATTCTACTTGTTCTTATTACCAAATTATATATCATTTATACTTGGTTTTTCAATCTTGTAAAAATAATAAAATAAAATGTAAGAAATTGATGTGAAAACTGATGAAAGAACAGAGAATATATATGTATATATATTATATATATATATATATATATATATATATATATATATATATATATATATATATAAAGAGAGAGAGAAATGTAAAAATAATGATAGAAATGCACGTGGTGTAATAATTTTATGTTAAATCTGATAAAATAGCTAGATTGCAAAACCAAGTATAAAAGGGTAATTTGGTGAATATACATATATATTGTTATAATTAATTATAATTAATATATTGCAAATAGTAGTAATATATGATTATGAAAAATAGTTTATCTACAAGTACTAAAACTGCAGTAACATGCATGCCAAAGGATATAATCTTTCGCAATTAATAGCACGATGAAAAGAAAAATAGTTTGAATAATTGTTGAATTCTAAATAGAAATTAGATTTAGTAAAACGGAGATGAAAGATATATAGATTCTAAAAAAGAAAAAATATAGTATATTTTAATAGGAATTATAAGGAAATAATAAAAGTTGTATACATAGGTATAAAATCAAGGTAATGAAAAATAAGAAAATGAAATAAATTTGCATGTTTGAGACTGGAATCAAAAAGAACATTTCCTATTTCATGTTTAAACTCCTACCAGTCGTTTAAGTGGAAAGATATAAATAGACGGTATAAAAATAAACAGGGAAGAAAAATTTTGCTTGCTAAGGGAAAGTATATACAAGTGTTAATGAAAAATAAGGGTATAAAAATATATTCATTCAACAAAATATTAAAAATAGAAGCATAATATTAACATAATTATGATATAATCTTAAATAAATATGAAAATTAGTTTATTACAAATACATCCATAAATATTGGTGTGAAAAGACTAGTAAAAACTATAAGAAATGTTAAAATTGGAAAATAAATTAAAATAAATATAAACTATTGTAAATGTATTGGTAAGCAAGTGGATTTATTAAGAAAGATAATAATTGGAAGGAATATTCAATAATAATAATAATATTATAATAGCAATTCTGGTCGAAATATTCCTAGCTTATCTGCAAAAACTTTTTGTGATAAGCCTATTCCTAGTATCAGTACAATTGAGCGTACTGTAAAAAGGTTTTAAAAAATTGGTTCCACCAAAACATGCAAAAATAAAATTTCTCATTTACCAAATCGAAACAATAATGTAGAAATACTGTCTAATACCGATAATGAATTAATTTTACCACCTCAAAAAAAAAAAGAATAGTTTACCAAATGAAAACATAAATGAATTAGAAATACATATTCGCGCATTAACGAAATTTCAACTGACACTATCATTACGTTAAATGACATCCGAAGTAGATATCAGCCATGCAACTGTTTTCATAATATTAAAAAAAATCAATATCATTCATATAAAAACGTAGCATTTTAGAAGTATTTTTATAATTAAAACAAGCATAATATTTTGTAAACATAAGAACCGAATAAATGTCAAAGTGCCAACTATTGCTTTATCCGATTTCTTTATCGACTACACATAAATTAGCAGATCGATATGCTTAATGTAAATTGAACCGCTGAAATATCTTTACAAAGATACAGGGCCGGCGAACCGTATCCTTCGAATGAACTACCTGTCACTACTACAAACTGCGTTGTTGTTATCTGATTTCACCATATTTGTACGAAGTATTTGTTTTTATGTTTGTGTTTGAGTATTAAATTGTTATACGGACGATGAACATTAGTTACCGTCGCAAACAGTTGGTAAGTTCTGTTGTGTGCATTAAGGGTGTGTAAATAAATCCCTAATCCTCTCCTCTTGTGGAGATTGATCAAACAATTGCCCTATGGCTAATGTTCGAGGCGGTCGCTGTATGCGGAACGAAATGTGATTTACAGTCGGCCATGTGAATATTTTGTCGTCTATGACCCGCATATTAACAAACATAAGGTATACAACTATTATTAATATTAAGAAAATTTTTGTAAAGTTTATTTATTTCGAAGATAAAAACGGCAGTAATTTCTAATTTATTTTAAAAAGATGTAATATTAATACAAGTACAATTTATTGAATTTACATCTATTCACTGATTAGAAAATTAGATTATGTATAGCCGGTGTTCATGAAAGGCTATATAATTTATATAATATGATTTATTTAATAATTATCCACACCAATATTTAATACATATATAAATATATTTTTTATTACATACGTATATTTAAAGACTTTATTCATGCCAAATTTGAATAATTAATATTGAATTAATTTGTCTCATTAAAGTATTTAAAGCATTTGTATTTCAAGATTATATCAAATTACAACTACAATTTTACTTTGGGATTGATGTACATAAGCGTGCATAGTAAAATTGACCCTTAGTGTTATAGTTTTAAGCAAACGTTATATAAAATTACCGACACAGCGTCTACCTAAGCAAAAGTTTTAAAAGCGTGGCGTTATTTAAATTGATGCAAGGTAAATGTAGCTGCAGTTCGCTTCGCCTGATTGTGTTTGTACTACATTGATAGTGTGAATAATTTATATTCACTAAATATACGAGTATATTATTATTGTTTTTATTTTTGAATTAATGTAATATAAATTTAAACATATAGATTACAAATTTCCCATGTACATATGTGTATGTCAAACGTAATACACTATTAGGCTTTATATATAATATTTATTATTTATATATATTTTTATCATGTTTTTAAACTTTTTTCAACTTAAATACAGATCGATTTAACGAACACCGGAGATCATTAGCAAGACAACATTTATGATAATATTCCAACAAGAAATCCCTTTTGTTTAGTTTTCTGTGTATCATAAAAACAAGATCCCTCCTACCAAGAACGAATGTATTTAGGCACGTAGGCCATTTTCTGGAATATTATCCTTAATTACTTACATTTAATATTAATTCTATTTTATCTAATTTATATTTAAGACAATGTTCCAAACTTTAATCCTTATCACACAGAATACATATTCATTATTCTGCCAACTATCTAACTGCCTGGTAATTATTTATAACTATATGTATCTTATTAATTTATTTGCTTTATTGCATAATTATTACATTTTAAGCTGTCGGGCAACATATCGCTTTAAAGTGCTTTCTGCGCCCAAGCTTCTAATAATATTATTTCTAATATTATAATATCACAACCCCTTCCATTACACGACCCCTTTTAATTATTAATTAATTTTGGCGTAAACTTCTTATTCTATCATTCATTCATATGAAATTGACTAGTCTTCCCACACTGCCCTTTACCGGTTCTTGTAAAAGTGTCCGAACTTTTAGAAATTCTCCTTTCTATCACATCTCTCAACTGTAAAGCACATGCACGTTCGTGAATGAATTTTTTGCCGTATGTTGAGCACTATATTATATATACTGCTCAACGGACATATTTGACGATCACGAAATACAACATTCCGTCTAAGGCGATACGCATATACAAGGTACAATCACGTATTGTTCGGTACCCAGTTTATTTTACTAATCCTTGTATATTTCACCTTTAGCTCTATTAGCTATACCTTATAATTACAGTATTTGCAATTAATTACGTTTTCGTTTTTACATATTGCTATCTTATAGCCATAATTATTTTATCAATATATTCAAAGTTTTAGAAATTCTTTTTATTTATTTCAGTAAATAAAATTTAAAACAGAAATAAAACAACTGTTTTATTTCTGCTTCTTGTATTCTGCTAATAATTTTTCTTTCAGCTTTTCACATGTCCTGAAATTTTGATGTTCATGATAAGTTAGTTATTAACTCTTCTTTTACTACTATTGTAACTAAAGTTAACCCGGAACAATCTTTTTCATTTTCTTTTCTTTTAATATACGCATATCAGAACGATCATAATATTACAGTCGTGGAAAAATAATAAGTGAATACGAGGGTAGCCGTTTATATTTTGGGAACTGGCAACACTGTTAGTGTTGCCTTCGATCTGATAATTGCATCGTGAAGTTTGTCATTTTTGACAATATACTTACCTTGACACTTTTATTATCCGGTCGCTATTTCTATTGTTGACAGTAACTTGAAAATTTTATGTCAGCGAAAAAATGGAATTAACTCGCGAACATTGTCGTGCAATTATTTTTTATAACTTTCGGCGTGGATTATCTCAACAAGAATACATCAACGAGCTGAGTTCTTTATATGGTAATGAAACACCATCGAAAAGTGCAGTACAGTGTTGGTATAGTGAATTCAAACATGGACGGCGTTCTTTGGACGATGAATTTCGTGAAGGTCGTCCCACAGATGTTGTGTCAGAAAACATTAATGCAGTATCTGAATTGATACTGCTACTGATTGCAAGACCGTCATGTGACATACCGTGAGATCAAGTCATCCCTAGGTATTACGAGGATAGTTTGACAAGTAGTAAGAATGACAGATAGGTGGCGCTATAATTGGTAAAACAAATGCACTGTAATTTAGGTTGGCTATTTATATGTTTACATTCCGATATTTAAATAAATCGGTTGATTAGTTTATTGTTGACAGCTGATTGAAAAAGAAGCAACACGTCGTTTTGTTAAAACGGAAAAAGCAAAGTATCATGCGGTGATTAAATACTTCGTAATTAAGGGTATGAAAACTATCGAAATAAAAGATGAGTTACGGGAAACATTAGGTGAATCTGCCCCATCATCTGCCACGATAAGTAGATGGGTAAATGAATTTAAACGTGGTAGAACAAGCCGTGTTGATGAAGCGCGCTCTGGAGCACCCAAAATCTTGATTTCTAAGGAAATGATTATAAAAATCCACAATATTATTACGCAAGATCGACGACTCAAAGTGAGAGAGATAGCAGATATAGTAAACATTTCAACAGAACGCGTACACCACATTTTAACGAAAGAATTTGGCCTTTTCAAGAGTTTGGCAAGAAGGGTGCCGCGATTGCTTACGACTGATCAAAAGTTCACTCGTTTGCGCATTTCCAATGAGGGTTTGGACCTTTATAAGCGGAATCCGGTTGATTTTTGTAGGCGATTTGTTACTTGCGATGAAACTTGGATACACTACAGTAGACCCGAAACTAAACAACAGTCGAAACAATGGTTAGAACGTGCTTCTGCACCTCCAAAAAAAGCGAAAACCACTTTATCGGCAAACAAGGTGATGGCATCAATTTTTTGGGATTCGAAGGGCATTTTGCTCATTGGTTACCTTCAGAAAGGTGCCACAATAAACAGACAATATTATGCAAAATTACCACAAAAATTAAATGTTGCGATTCGTGCTAAACGCCCAGGAATGGCAAAGAAAAAGATTTTGTTTCACCAAGACAACGCTCCCTCGCATACCAGCACAGTTGCGATGTCCAAAATCCACGAGTTGCATTTCCAATTAGTACCGCATGCGCCTTATTCGCCGGATCTAGCTCCTTCCGACTCCCACCTTTTTTCAAAATTGAAAACGGCACTAGGTGGAAAGAAATTTTCGTCTAATGACGAGCTTATCATCTTCGTAAATGAGTATTTTGCAAACCTTCCGGAATCGCATTTTAGAGATGGCATAAGGGCATTGAAGCACCGTTGGAATATATATATTGCTCTTTTAGGAGAATATATTGAAAAATAAAAATTATCTTGTATTTAAAAAATTCGTTTTTCTTTTCCATTCTCACTACTTATTAAACTACTCTCGTAGTAACACCAGTGTGCATAATATCCTGCATGAACATTTAGCAGTTAAGAAGCTAAGTTCACGATGGGTGCCACATAATTTGACAACCGCTTAAAAAAGGACTCGCGTCGATTGGTTTCAGGAAATGTACAAAAAATATGATAATGGTGCTTCAAAGAACATATTAGTACGACATTAAACAGCAGTTAACTGTGTGGGTATTCCAAGATGAGCCAAAACCAACAAAAGTTGTTCGCGCTCAAAGCATATTAAAACAAATGGTCGCCTGTTTTTCCGGAAAAACCGACCATGTTACAACAGTGCCTTTAGGGAGCCGTAGAACGGTTAATTCCGACTGGTACACAACTATTTGTTTGCCAAAAGTTTTTGAAGAAATAAGGAAAACAAATCTAAAACGACAGATCATTCTCCACCATGACAATTCGAGCTCTCACAGGTCAGTTCAAACATTTGAATATTTGACCGGGCAAAACATTGAATTGATTAACTATCCGCCGTACAGCCCTAATCTAGTAGAGGATGCGCCATATTCTACATGACATTTTTGTTCCCACACGTGAAGCATAAACTTCGTGGTTTACGGTTTTGCACGCTAAAAGAGGCAGTTGAGGCATTCAAAACTCATATTTTGGAGATACCGCCTTCGCAGTGGCAGCAATGCTTTTCGGATTGGTTTAAACGAATGCAAAAGTGCATTGATTTTCAAGGAGAATATTTGGAAAACAATAAAACTATTTTCGATAATAAAAATTTTTCTTTTGTTTGCTATTCCCAAAATATAAACGGCTATTGAATACAAAATGTTTGTTTTATATTTATTGTCCATGAGAAACATTTATAACAAAAAATACTAATCTCGTAATGTATGCATATGTATTTCCAATTGTCAAGTATGCTAGCAATTGCAGAACATACCCATACTCACTACTTCAGTTATGAGAACAGTTTGAAAAATCTCTTGAACAAGACAGAAAGAAATAACGTTTTGGAGAAAATCGTATTTATTTTTCAACATACTCTCCTTGTAGCACCAAACCGAAATGTCACTGTAAATAAATATTTCAGTTTACGCTTAAGCAGTTCTTATTTTTTTAAAGGGATGAACATAGTCTCTTTTCAGCTCTATACGTTTAATCCAATGTTAGTCAAGACTTTTCGCCCCTTCAAAAAAGAAATAATAACTATCTGAACCTAAATCTCAGTATATATTTACAGCTTCGATGATTTCAGCATTTAATGTGTATTCCTTTTTAGCCAACCATTTCTTCAAGTTTGGAAACAGAAAAAAATCCGAAGCTCAGTTCAGATAAATACGGTCATGTTCAATTAACTGAAATCATAGTTCGTGCAGTTTCCCATTGCAGTTGTCAATTTCTGAGGTGGGACATTGTCATGACGGTACGAGATTTATTTCTTTGCCAAATGCGGCCTTTTACCTTTGCAATTTAACTTCGTGCAATCTGTCGCATAATACTAGTTTGATATTCTCTTACTCTGTTGCAAGAAATCAATAAAACTTATTTCTCGGTAATCCTAAAAGACGGTAGCAATCGTTTTCAGGCAAACGGAATCATGTAGGTCTTCTTAGAAGTTGACTCACCACGTTTTGTCCACTATCTTGACTGTTCTTTGGCTTCCAGGGTGTAGTGATGTATTCACAGGTCACCGTCAATTTACAAAACAGTTCAGAAAATCTGTTTCCTTACGTTAAAAAATATCTAGATGTTGCTGCAAAATGGTCGTTCTTACCCACTTTTGATGGATTATCAGCATACCTTTCACAAGTCTAGTACTAAACTTTCTCATGTCCAAATGTTGATGTGAGATGCAATGCATGCGGTCGTATAAAATGCTTACTCTCTGCTGTCTACTTCAGCTTTACACTGCAATTATTCGTCATGATTTCATGGATTTTCTGATTGTTTTCTGATCGGCAGCTGTTTTTTGTGATCTAGAATATGGCGCATCCTCTATGCATCTTCTACCGCGTTGATTCAGCAACCAAATTTTCAACAATTACATACGAAGGAGAAGACTCACCACGAACTTCTGTCTAATTTCGTTTCGAAATGCTGTACCAGTACACCTGTTGCACTGCTTCAGCGCCACAGGTTCGTAATTGGTTGATGCCAAGAAAATACCATGGATGCAATAAAGCAATCAATGGAATCATAAAAAAGGCTTCATATTACGTCACGATATTTCAGTACTACAGTCAAATAGCATAACTATTTCAAACAATAGTTCTTTTCCCATGCATATATATGTATATATATATACGAATATTTAACAGTAAATCATACAGCAACAAGTGGTTTTACTTAAATTTCTGTACAAATGACGTGTAACATTATAGATTAACCTAGAAATACTTCAGAGAAATTGCATACTGTATTTTACAAATTTCAGGTATTGATGGTTGTCTCAGTGATACAGAAAAAAGGGATTACTATCTGTATATTATCAACATTATGTATTACATACTAGCATTGTGGTACGTAAAAGAAAAACTACTATCTGTACTGTATGTGTTAATCATTAATTCAGTGATAGAAAAAATATCTTAGGTGTTACTTAGTAATTGTGCTGACCTGACCTTGTTATAGTCACTGGGCAAACCTTGGTTCACGAATAGACGCTCATTCCCGTGAAGATACGAATGCCGTCAAAAATGGAGAAATCGACAGAACAAAATAAATGGATACGGTAAAACAGGACACAAAAAAAAACTTAGAAGAACACATTTCACTCAGAATACGTGTATGCAAATGACGCTAATGAAAGGCATACCTCCCTTGGTGTACGGGTTTCTAAGATCTTTTCCAAGGGCGAATATTATTATTAAATTCATCCTAAAGATCCCTCAGTAGAGAAGTCCCAACACGACGAAAGGATTACACAACTGCCGAGCTTAGAAGTTCGATACTTACTGAAATAAGTATCGAACACAAAAAAAGGAATTACTATATGAATATTACACGCAGTCAACGCCAATGCGCGGCCAAGGGTAAAAGAGGTACTAAAGAAAATATTCTGGAAGGTCCGAGAAATAATTCGCGTTAGTCTCATTCTCACGTAGACAGAGAGTAACCACGCACACCTGCAGCTCATCTATCGATACAAATGAGAGTGAGACAGACATCTAGTGTGATTTACTGTGTCGTACATACAGACATAATAGAAATTCCAAACGTGATAAGACTTGTTGCGACTTACAAAAAGGACTCTACTGAATCCAATGAGAAGTTAACATAAAATGTGCATAAACTAAATGCAATATTTGCGACGAAAGAAACGAATATACGAGAATATATTAATGTGACATTTAATGGCATTAAATCGAAATAAAACGTTACTCAAACTAAGGAAACTAGAATACCACAACGTAATATATTTATGTATAGATATAAATCAGTGTGTGTGTGTTTATTTTCTGCGAGTTTTGCCGCGAATCCAGATACGATACTGTGATTAATTATCTGCTGATGATGACAACTTAGTTGTCGAAATACGTATTCAGAATACGATCATTAATATAGTAAGAAGTTTCATTTATCTTTTTTTGTTTAATTTGATAATCCGCAGTTTCCGTTAAAATTTACCTACGCTGATTCTAATAAAGAAAAATAATCGATTTTAATAAATGAGTGAAATTCAAAAATAACTTAAATAGTAATTTCATCTAGAAGGATTTCCACAGTAAGTAATTTTTCGATAACAACTTTTAACTGTCAATAAATGTAAGTTACAATGAAGACTTTTGTGATGAATTTTATTAAAACTCTATTATTTATATTTTCTTTGTATAAAGACAAAACGAATGTATTAAATAAACAAAACTGTGGTTTCCAGTATTTTATACAATACAGGAATACTTCTTTATTTTGGAAATTCTGTGTTAGTATTTGTAAATTAATTTTATTTTCCCCTACTAAAACTAAAATGTTAGAAAATACTTAGGTTTCAATAAGAGTTACATTAAATATAATTAACGTTTTAATTAGATTTAGTTAGATATACATTAATCAATGTAGTAATTGTGTAATTTCATATCATAATTCAATTTTAAACTATAGTTGAAGTGATTACCCATAACGACATAGATGAGCTGACATCTACAAGAGGTAAGAGAGTTAATTGCGCGTTATCGGTATACGAACTCAATAATCCGAACGTTGACGTTCAGACTACAATAAAGTCAATAAATTGGTAGTGAAACTATATTGTATCGAAAACTAAATTATTTTGGACCTAATTGCTCAAATGACGCACGTAAAGTATACTCATTCTACAATGTTAAATAATAATTACTTATCAACCACATCGATTTAGTTATAGATATAATTATCGTGTAAATAAATAGATATATACATATAATAATAATAATAATAAGCTTTATTTTACCATCTATTATATACAGATAAAGAGGTAACGTCATTGTCTATGATGGTCTGTGTGTGTATGTACGTGTATATGTACTGTGTGTAAATGTGGTATAAACATATGTGTGCACAAGCAGAACATACAGTTTAATATTTGATTGATTTCATCTGCTCTTGGAACTCCGTCACTGTGTAGAATCCGTTTTCTAACAGAAACGTTTTTAAGTCATTTCTAAATTTCAAAATGGGTTTTTCAGTCCACGATAATGGCAACCTGTTAAACATATCCAAATGTTTGTGTTGGGCAGCAGTAGTACGTAGCCTATGGTTGGGAAGAAGTACTTGTTGTCTGGATCTCAGTTGTATTGCTCTTCCCTCTCCTTTCCTTTTCTGGGTTGGTAGCTCTCGTTTAGCGCGCAGCAATTGCTTATATATGTATGTGGAGGCCAACGCCATTATTTTATTTTTTATGAATATAGGTCTACAATGTGCCGTTATATTAACTTGTTCGATTATTCGTAATGCCTTCTTTTGCAAATTAAAAATGTCATTGGCATGCACTGAATCGCCCCATAGTTGGACACTGTATGCCATCCGCGAGTGAAAAAGTGCGTGATAAGCTGTTTTTGCAGTTTCCTTATTTGTGATGGTTCTGATTCTCCGTACAGCATATATTGCACAAGAGAGTTTTTTCGAGAGGGCGTCCACTTCATCCTTCCAGGTTAGTCTGGTATCTAAATTTATACCCAATATTTTGACTGACCCTGCATTCGCGGGAGTTTCTTTCCTTTTGAAAGTGAATGCCAGTTTGACAGTTTTGGCCTCATTCAGGACCAGCTTGTTTGCCGAAAACCATGCCATGGCTTCCGACAGCGTTTCGTGAGCCCCTTCTCCAAGTTGCTGATCGCTCTTCCCTCTACATAGAAACGTTGTGTCATCAGCGTATTGCACAACCATTTGCGTGACATGCTGTGGAAGGTCATTGACGTACAGGCAAAACAAGAGGACCCAAAAGAGATCCTCAACCTCTTCATCTTGAAAAGTATCCCAAATAAAATTTAATATGGCCAGCATGGCATCTATCGTCGATCTACCAGCACGAAAACCAAATTGATTCTCGGCCAGGACACCATTTTTTTCCAGAAATGCCACCAGTCGCGACAGAAGTGCTGCCTCCAAAAGCTTTGATAGGACAGGCAAAACTGAAATGGGTCTGTAATTTCGAGGATCCGTAGGGTCTCCTGCCTTATATATAGGTATTATTTTTGCTGTCTTCATATTTTTTGGTACAGAAGCTTGTTGAAAGCATGTGTTCACTAGATCCGAAAGAGAGTAAGATAAGCAATCAGCACATCGTTTCAGCATTTTAGTATTCATCCCGTATATATCCAAGGCGTCCTTTGATTTAATTCTTTGAATTATATTTTTTATCTCATTAGGTGTTACTGGTGCTAAGAAACACGACTTATTAACCCTACGGATTCTATCCGGAATCGTTGATTGGATGCCCAAGTTGTTGGAGGTTTTTAGAGATTCTTCTGCTATAGTACCAAAAAAATTACTTAAGTCATTCGAGCTCGGTACCTGCTCAGGGCTCCTAATCGTACGTGTTTCTTTTTTGATTACATTCCATAGACTTTTTGTATATTATTCGAGTTGTATATATAATCGAGGTAATTATTTCTTTTTTCTTCTTTTGTTTTTCTGAGATAGAAGTTTTTGTAATTATTAAATATATTCTTTAGGCCATCATCGCCTAAACGGTTGTAAGCTTCCTGTAGAAGAGTTAGCGTTTCCTTAATCTGTCTGAGTTCGTTACTCACTCTAATTGACTGAGTAACTTTATTCACTTTGACTGGTCTGGTTTTCAGAGGAAAGGCGATGTCCACACAGGAGATTAGTTGTGTTAAGATGAAATCATGTTTTTTATTAACTTCATTTACAATTCGCGTGCTTGCCCATCTTTGTGATGCAACACAGCTCTCGAAAATATCATAATTTCGTTGTGCAAGGATTCTTGTTTTAATAAAATTTTGTTTAGTTGTCTGACAGCCCTTTGTACTGAACTTTATTCCTTCGTGATCAGATAAACATGTTGTAACTACTTGAGATGTGTATTCATCAATATTCGTAAATACATATATTATCAATTATACTTTTTGACGTACCTTGAATTCTTGTGAACTGGGTAATTGTGTGGTGCAGGTTGAAACCAAGTAGCGTATTTATGAAGTCACGTGTATCTTTATTGGTTCTTGCTATGTCGATATTGAAGTCACCAGCAAGAACAATCTTTACACTCCTGTTATACTGTTGCATTATTGTAGTAAGTAGGTTGGAAACAATCTCAAAAAACTGCATGACGTCACCCTCAGGGGCACGGTATATACATAATATGATTAAGTTTCATTTATTTAAGTAAATGCCACAGACTTCACACTTTTTTTCTACAGAAAATTTTGTTACAAATTCCATATTATTAAAATCTGAGCCAGCTCGAGTGTATATACATACATCTCACGAAAGAAGATGCCAAGGTGTAATTATGTATGTTAAGGAATTAATGTTGTGCACGCTGAACCAATGTTCACAAACACACAAAATACCAGCCTCTTGTTCTTGTACTAATATTTCAACTGCCTCTATTTTATTAGTTAAACATTGAGCATTAATATATAATATATTCAAGTTGTTATTGCTATTTTCGGTTTCTGATGAAAATTTGATTCAGTGTTCTTTAAGTTATCCTTGTAAAATATAAATTTACGTATTCTTATCCCTGCAGGCCAATTAGTAGGCTTTATGATTTCAGAATAATTATTTTCTTTTATGCCTACTTTATAACAATTAGCTCCATACTTTGTATCAATTTTGGTACACTCAAAGTCGGTATTTTTGAGAATTGTTTTTATGTGATCGTTTACTTCTTCAGGTGTGTTATTTGTATCGATGTTTCCTACGAAGAGCCACATTTTTTTATCTACTGCTTTGATCTTTGAGATCTCTTTCTCCGCAGTACCAATAGATAGGTTTTGTCTGCGCCTTTTTCTTCCTATTTGCGTCCAATTTACTTTGTTTTCGTCCCTCTCGTTTAACCGAACTTTTTCGGATGTAGGGAGTGATGCTGTTTCGGCTTTATTACTAATGTTTGAAGAGGCTGCCATCGGTTTGGTAGATTTAATGGCATCTGCGTATAACCGGGTGTTAGTTGCGTTTTCGTTTAGCGATAATTTTTTATTTCTAGGTTCAATGTTCTCCAGTTTATCATCTGTTTTGTTTTTATGAGTTTCGTTTTTTAATGTTTTATTTCCTCTCATAGTATTTGCATCTCTATTAGTGTCGACATCTGTCAGGCTGTTTCTGGTATCATTTTGTTGTATCTTTTCAGATAACATTTTTACAGTGTCCTTTAATTTTGTTAGTTCTTCTAATAAAATTTTGTTTTCATTACTTAGTTTATTTATTTCTTTCTGTACAATAGCAGAGAATTTACCTGATATTGTTGCAATTATGACGTCCATTTTAGTTGTAATAATGGCATCTATCTTTTCATGCAAGTTAGCGATTTCTTGGTTTTCAGGTATCGTTTCCAATGGTACACTATTTGAGGTTAGTACCTCATTGCAATTTCCACATGTCCATTCATTCAGTTCGCCGGATGTCTTCATACCAGTGAATTCTTCAATGTTTAAGTTTACACAGGCAATGTGAAAATTTCTTGCACATTTGCCTCTACAGGATATGTAATCGTTATATCGATCAATTTTCTTTTCACACTTATAACACTTTATCGCCATTTTGGCATATATATATATATATATATATTGAATTATTGCTGGAATAGCAAAACCTGTAAATTGAAAAATGTTGTATTTTTCTATGTTTCTGTTTCTAATTAAAAAGACGCCAATTTTGATATTTGAGGCCTTACTGTAGCCTCATAGTTGGATCCCATATATCCTAATTAGTTTTAGAGTAGCAATTTCCTTTCTGAAAATAATTACGATTTTAGCTGAGTTAGCTACCATATTTTTATTTCTACTCAGTTTTGATCTGGTTGATTATAACGTGCCTAGAGATTTAATGTTGTTCTAAATGTTACTAATACAATCTTCTTCAATATAACCAAGTTTGTAGTAAGTTTATGGATACATAAAGCACTTGGCTGACTTCATAGTTGCATTGTAAAGACACTTTCCAAGTAAGGCAATTGTACTTATCACAAAGATATGCAACTAAATATTAGCCATTTCCAGTTCCCGTACTCGACGGAAGTATACATAAATATTCATAGTGGCAAAACTTGAAAAACCTCAGCAAAAAGTTAATTCACTGATACGTAAATCTATTGCCATTACTATCCAAACAATTTGAACGTTTTCTCTTCATCAGAGTAAATGAAACAAAACTAGTAAACGTATTAATTCCTGTAAATTAATTTGTTTACCAAAGTATAGAGAAAGAACTATGAACTTCAGTCTTTTTAGACATCTAGCAAACTTTTGAGCAGATGTGATATCGAGAATTATTTTATAGAATAAAAAGCAAATTACGTACTCAAATATACCCCGCATTAAAATCTTACATAAACGAGAAACACCGCCAAATTGGAGAGCTCCTATTAATTCTGACGTCTGTAGAACTTGTGCATGAATGTACTAATAACAAGTGCATTAGGTTGCATATTGAATACGTCTTCTATCAGCTTATTTTTCAGTCGATAAATTACACGAAGTTTTTCACCTAATAATTCAAAAGTTCTGCTCCTATTGTCTGGAAGCCTGGTTAGCAATATTTGGAATATTTATCAAAAAAACATTGGACAACAAACAATGTGGAAGCACGGCACATTTAATTAAATAAGTTGACTAGAGCGAAACTAAATCTATTCTCGCGATTTTAATTAACTCCAAGAACTCAGTAGTTTGCCTTTTCAGACAATAAAGGTTTTGTTCAATTCCAATGAATAGCCCATGTGCGTAAAATTAAAATTATGTAACAAATTAGTCAATACTAAGAAAATATAATTGCACTGTATTTCTCTCTTCTATTGATCTATATGAAAAATTGTTTGACCATTATGACGCCCAAATCAGGAAAGCATCAGAATAAGTGCCAATTTTCCCATACTGTCAGTGCTTTCTAAAGTTTTCGAGAAGATTTATGATAAAATATTAATAAAAATAATAAACGCCATACACATTATTTTACAACATGGGTTTTATTTCCGTAATAAGGAAGGAAGCATTGAGTAAGTGCATAGAGTAGCGAAGAAAATCAATAGAGACTTGAATGCTAAGAGATATTGCTGAGTTGCCTTTAAAACATTAGTAGCAAGCATTTGATAATACCTACCATATCCTTTCTTTCTAATTCTTAAATCTTATATAACCTGCAGATTTCTTGATTAAGAAAGGCAACGAACAAATGAATTCATGTGTTATAAATTCAGTTGTATCACAAGGAAGTGTTCTTAGTCAAATTTTATATTTATTATTTTCACGACAGACTTACCTACAACAAGACTGACCATGGAAATTCTAGCATTTCAAATTTACTCAGTATCAGCGTTAAATAGCTTCTGGTTTAACCTAAATAAGATTTAGAACTAACTTAAGATGTGTTAGATTACAGCAAATTAGTCTAAACTCATATGAACGTTACATGTAATGTTCACATGGAAAAATACTTGCCCTCTAGTAAAAGTAAACATTTTCTAACTAGATTAAGTTAAGTAAAGTATACCAAATATCCCAGAATATATTTGGATCGTCGTCTCACATACTAGAATCTTTACCAAATACAAATGAGTTTGTGCCTAGCTCCAATAAATGCATTGAATTATTGGTTACAAGTTACAAATTTCCGTAAAGATAATTAATCTCCCAATTATTTAGATATTATGGACTTTAATGCATTTTGTACCTAACCAATGAATAAAAACTGCAATTATAAAAATATCATTTAAAACTTTCTATATTATATCTATATACTTTATTATGTATACAAATTTTTAATGAGTTTATATATAAGTGACTGCTTAAGCATGGGTCCCAAATGTTCGATTGACGACAAATAAAATCATCAAAGTTCAAGTAAGTCGAATTTTGACCGTCACATGTAGTTCAGTCGCACGTGGTCCATTACTTTTTTTTTGATATCTCTTATTTATTGTTTTCCTCAATATCTCTTATTTTTCGCAGATGTCTCAACTATTGACACCATATGCATTCCTACTTTTGCTGATGATAAAAATATTGAACAGATAAAATTAAATGTACTTAAAGAAACACCAACAGTTCAATAAGTTTACATTGATTTTGATTATTTCCTTTTAATTTTCTAATAGATCTCCAACTAGTATATTTTTTTATATAATCCTGAAGTTAAAAATTTAGTTTTAGGGGCGAGAACTGTAAGATATATGATTTTCTTACGTCCTCCGGGTATTATTTAATTAAGTTAATATGATCGTCATAATATATTGTTACTCTTGTAACAATATTTATACCTTTGCAATTATTTGAAAATTAATTTGTTTCTAGTTTCGTTATTTTGCTAGAAATCTATTACAAAGTTTGTTTTATTTAATTCCACTATAATGAATTATTTCGCAATAGAAAAGTCATTTCTTCTATTTTTGTAAATTTTAGTACAAATCTTCATGTTTTAATAATGCTGATCTATAACCAATCGCAAATTACCCTAAACACGTGTTGAGCGTAGAGTAGCTGTTACCACTGAATATGAGAGTCGCACAGCCGCAGCACGAATCAATTAGGTAGCTTGAGCATGTACTTTTAAATTCATTGCATTAGTTTATTTTATCGAGAAACTTAATGCTGATAGGCGCTGCCGCCAATCATCCCTCTATTAGATCAAGTTCTCGATGACGCAATATTCCTTTTTATTTTATACCAACGATGCAGCGACAGGTTGGACATTTAGTTAGTTTCTATTGTTATAACGTCTAATAGTTAATTCATTTAAGCTATCAATATTTCATCTCCAATTAATTTTAGATTACATTAAACTTTTACTATCTTAGCCAAAGGTTTGTCTCAGTTGTAGACCCTTTTCTCTTCTTAAGTATGATTCATTATTAATGTACTTTGTAAGACTAATGCATCGAGTCAGTGTATTTTAGTTATTTTAGTACTCTAGAATTTAGCCTCTTTAAGTAATTACGTCAGTTATTTAAATTATTACATTTCTTTCGATAGTTATAATCAATTTAACAGCACTTTTTGACGTCTACTACGTTATATTGGGTGCTCATTTTACCTTATGTTTATATTTTGCGAACACGCTGTAATGCATTATTTTATTACGGTCTTGCCTTCGGAAATTATCTTATTCCACTTACTGCTACAAATAATTATCTAAGTAAATTGAGTAATTATTTCTATTCTTTAGTGATGATACTGACGCCCTCTAGGTTGTTCCGACTTAAGTTGATCTGGAAGGTGATCTAGGGGAGTATCGGTGTCTTTCTTATTGACTTATTTCAGGGAACATAATTAATTTGCATCTTTCAAATAAGTATTTTATTCGTTTCAAGCTACTTTAACAATTTTATTAATTAGCTGGCTTTTAATAACTAACTCGTAACCAGTTATTCCCTTCCTTTTTTTCTTTCTTCCGATGACACTTAAGCCTCATTGGTTTAAGCACGAAACTCTAAAGTTCGTCCTTGATTATCTTGTGATTATCGTGCTAATAGTAACATTGTTAGAAATGTAAGGTATTTTATGGTTGTAGTGAGTTGAGTCATAGCTTAATAGAAATGCAGCTGCTACAGCATTAAGTTGAACTAACTCAGAACGTATTGAACTATATTAATATGATTGAGAGTTCAATATATGCTCACACACATGGAATAGTATGGCCATTTGTCTAAAGCTAACTATCGACATAAGAATATTTGTTTAATCGACTCTGCGAGATACTTAGTTATAAATTACTAAGCATTTTGTATTATTGGACTAATTGGTGTTGTCTCGCATTTTGAATTTTAGAGTCCCAATCCTGAGCTTATTCGTCTCGGTCACAACCACAAAAAAGAGCAGGTGTGTTAATTAACTAGCTGTACAAACATATTTTGCATACGAACGAGACTAGCTTTTCCATACACCAGTTACGAAATATAAAGTAACCTATACCCATTTTATTTTCGTAAATACATCAATGTGTTACTCGAAGTAAGAATAATTACGTATTCAGATAACACAGTCAAGTATTAATTCATTTCGTTTTAAGAATAATTGAGTATTCAGACTAGATAGTCAAGTATTACTTCATTTAATCTTAAGAATAATTTAGTATTCCGATAGTTGTTAGAAATTAAGCCTCTTTAATTCTTGTTATTGAATAAGTTTGTCATTTGACCTGCGTATCTTTAATAATTGTAGTTCTTAGCTTCTTAGCTTCTTAACTGTCCGAATAATACTGGCTAGTTCCAGTCCTAGAAGAAACGAAGGATAGCTCATATCGGGTGAGCCATACGGGGTTTTGGTTAATTTTAACCACACTAGTGTATAGATGGGCGTAACAATAGTTACATCTATTTTGCTTTAGTTAATACAAAGGGTACTAGGAAAGTTTTGCAATATGACGCAACAATGAATCGTAGGAAGCTGCTTGTTACTGCCTGTTGAGACATGTTCATACGTGCATAGTAGCTACCGCGCCGTGTCGATGGGCTCAGTTATTCATTAGCAGTGAGAGTGTAAAGTGCTTGCGATGGCATTGTGGTCACGAAATGTGATAAGGGCAGCTTTGCGTTATAATTTCGTGCGTGGTTTAAACATAGACCAGTGCTTCGAAAAAATGACTCTTGTACTAGGTGATGTTTGTTTACATCGCACAACGATATTCAGGTGGTATAGAGAATTCCAAAGGGTAAATTTAACTGTGGAGAATGCTGAGCGGCCGGGAACGCCACGAACGTCAGTTACGGAGGAAAACGTTACTACTGTGAGGAAAATCCTTGGCGAGGACAGGCGAGTAACATACCAACAGATAGAGGGTACTTCAGGCCTAAATGCACCAGCAATTCGTTCGATTCTGCATGATCATTTGCACGTGAAGAAATTTTGTTCTCTCTGGATGCCGCATCGACTGACTGAAGAGCAGATGACACGACGTGTGACAATTTCGATATGTGAATAACATCGTCACAGGTCACGAGACTTGTCTGTACTATTACGATGTGCCGTACCAAAACTCAAAACAAAATTTGGGTCTTTGATGATGAAGACACCCACGCAGTTGTCAGAAAATCCCGATATGTAAAGAAGAAAATGATAGCTGTATTTTTCAAATCGAATGGAATTGTGGAACGCATCGTTTTGGACACACAAAAGACAGTCACCGCTAAGCGGCATACTGAACAGTGCCTGCCTAAAGTCATTGGATCTATGAAGAACCTGTGGCCAAAGTCAAGAATAGACACCTGTTTCCTCCATCACAATAATGCTCCAGCTTACTGCGCCAAAGTCTGCACCAGATCTTGCTCTCTGCGACTTTGCACTATTCCCGCATGTGAAAATGAAGCTGAAAGTGAGTTGATTTTCCAGTGACGAGGACCTACTGCAGGCTTGGGACAACGAGTGTGCTTTACTCCCTAATGAAACTTGGCATATCTGGTTTAAGAGATTGGTTTAGTAGAATGGAGAGGTGTATTGAGTGTAGAGGAAATTACTTTGAAAAAAATTAACTAAACAAAGCTGTATTGCAAAACTTTCCCTAGTACCCTTTGTATCCCTCACATGAACGAGGGGAAAAGCTTATCAACCATTGTTGGAAAATTAATATCGGAAGAAACTGTACGATATCTGCACAGCGAGTTCCATGTAACAATATCGTGTTACTTTTTCAACAGTAAGAAAGTAATTTATTAAATTCATGTAGTAAATTTATAATAAAATGAATAGCGATACAAACAAAAATAACATCTCTTAAAAACAGAATAATTTGTTATAAGTAACTAAATAATACATTTTTATAATATTTATAAACAGAGAACGGACGTAAGATAAGTGATAACACATGAAAAACTACACTCGAACTTTTACCGTGAAGAGGTTGAGGAAATACAAACTTTAGATTAATAAGTAAAAAACTGTTCATATTCAAACTTACACTACAATTGTAATAATAAAATGTTAAATTTTTCAATTATACTCTGATAAATTACGTACCTTTAAATCTTGACTATATATTTTAATACTATCATACCCAACAAAAGATAAAGATTGCGAAAAATTGGTACGTGGAAGAAAAAACTGATTAAAAATTTGGATTCAGCACACCAAACTACATAAGAAACAGATTGAACTTTGAAAAAGTTTTTAAAAATATTTATTGGCTGGCCTGTGCTATTTATTTCTGGATAAACCGTTCTACGATTCTAAAATTTTTCCGAATATTCATATCTTTCATTTCTACCTGCTCGCTTTGTAATGTTTAAAATTTGTTGACGAAAACATAGCTTTTTGCATAATGCTACACAACTGTTGTACTATATCGTCAGATACCATGATTTCTCGAGTTTCGACATGTGCTATGTCAATTTTACTATCGAAGCGTTTCTGAAGTACCTTTTTTAATTACGAATATATTTCCATTGAATACTTCTCATTCATAAAACTGTTTTTTTATGTGTCATGATTTTATTTTGAACATTAATTCGAATTTTTTCTTTTTTTAAGACATGTAGTTTAGTCAATAGTTGGTATGATTTCTCAAGGAATACTACAAAGCTGTCTTCATACAGTATTTAGTTAGATTACAGATATTAATAACAATTAGTGCTTTGATATTACTAGTAGGAATTAAGGTATTGTCAACTTTGTTCTAAAATAGTGTCATGTAGGCAGGAATCCCATTTTATGCAACGTATAAACAGTACGACTCAAAGGAAAATCCAAGCCGAAAAAATATATGAAATATTTTTAGCAGCAAACAAATGCTTAACTAAGTTAAATAACATTATTCTCAAGGCATTTTTGGAAAAATATATGTATAAACATATCCTAGATAAATCGACATTACAAGAACATTATACATCCAACGTAAATACAGATGCAATCAGCAGAATCAAACTAAATCTTTGTAATCAGTACGTATCGGTTACTTGCAAGGGAATTGTGGATTTACTAGGGTGTGTGTGCTTAATGTTATAACCGATATTTTAACAGAAAGTGTGCCATAAAGCTATATTATTTATATTAAAATAAGTACCACAATTAACGTAAGGAAAATTTGGATAATATTTTTGGTTACACTTGTCTGTAACTGATTCTGCAGCATATATGTTACATATGTTAAAAACAGGAAAGTTGCTTAAGCAATTTAATGCCAATATGCATGTCACATATGCTGCACATGCCTTGCACTTTAGGGTTATATTTTAAAACATCATCAGTAAATCTCCGCTAAGGGTTGTGCATCACCAAGAAAAGTATCCATCCTTACCATTGCCACCCGTTTCTGTAATGTAAATCCGATGGGGATCAACAATAAATGCATGTAAACTTTTTCCTCAAAATTTTGTCAACTTACAGAAATTTTTTCAATATCTCAAATGATACCGTAGTATTGAATGTCACGAATTTCTACAACTTTAACTACTTGAAATGTTTAGCAACAATCGAAGTCAGTTTCAGTGCAGTAGTTCAGCCCTGAAGATGTCCCATACAAATGGGTACGAAACGTCGGCAGATATACTAGTGACGCGGTTCCAGCCCGGAAACCCAGAAGCAGATAGCATGGACCACGACCGCGGAAGTCTACGTACCAAATTAATCGAAGTCTATTCAAACTGCAAATTTATGTCTCCATTCAACATTCCGAAAATACAAATATTAAAATAACAGAGGCGCTGCAGATAAAGCTAATAAAACTTAACTGTGTAGGTTATGAGACATGAGTATACATTATATCTGCTTGAAATATATTTATATGTTCATAAAATCAAATTGATATTTCAATTAGTAACTAAAATAAAATTAGCAACGCATACATATTATCTTCAAATTGTTTTATTTAGGCTAGGCTCATTACCACATCCGCCAAGCTTAAATCCAATTAAGATTGTGTCCGATAATGAGTAGATGAATTAATTACTGAAATTTCTTACGGTATTAACATCTTCTTATCAAAGAATCTGTTATATTCTGCTGGTCTCTAAGTTTTTTTATACAATTCTTAGTGCCCAACTATATAAATCTTGATTTCCCAGATTTGTACCAAGTGTCAGATGTTAAAGTAGCAGTTTTATTAACTTAATTTGATGAATTTTGCCCTCATCCCTTCATCAATATTGCGGTTGTTAGTAATATAATCATGTGTTATTATCAAATCATTCCAACGTAGAGGTTTGTCTTTTACTCAATGCTCTCTTGTTAATTACACTTTTACTTGTATTTTTCATGAAAACTAACAAAAGAAAAATGATTTTAAAAATCGTAAAGTAAATCAATCGTATAAAAGAACAACTGTATTAAAAAGAAAGGCACTTTTCTCTTGGACAGTGTTATTTTAAAACTGTGTAGAAAAGTATTGAGTATATATATGCACTAAATCTTCATCGTCTCGGCGTCTTCGATATTGTGTTACGAGTATTGGGAATCTCCTCTCTTCTGTACTGTTTCAGTTTCCATCATTTTTTTTTAAATTGTATTGTAACAAAGTTCTTCGTTAAGACTATCCTATTTATGTGCGCGAATATTTGTAATTAAAGATGAACTCGCTTAAGGACAATTAAGCCAAGAATGTTGAAATGATAACCTTCGGACGACCAAGTATGAATTTTTAATATTAAAACTGTGGTGTATTTCGTACTCAAGACCACCAACGCACATCTTCTGCATATGCTGAACAGTTACATCATGATTTTCTTTCCTCAATTCTTCCTCTCCAAAACTCCAGGTTGCACTCGAGGTTTGGTTTATAAATTCTGCTATCGAAGGGTAGCAGTGCACTTGAGGTTCTCACCTTATGTATATACATATTATTGTTCATCTGAGATTGTTTTCTCTGGGTTATAATTTGGTCTTGGGTCGCTGACGATAGAGTTTGCCTTGAGTAGCCTTAACGTAGTCACTTCACAACATCCAGCCCACCGAGAAGGATCAAATTCTCCTACCACACAACGTAACTGTTACGCGCAGCAGGTTCCATGAACACCAATTTTTTCACGTTCCTTGTCTTTAATGACACATACATACATATATTGACTTATTTCCTTTCTCATTTCGCACGTTTCCCTGTCCCCGGATAATAGATAAAGAAAATAAGTATTGAATATATGAAAGACGTCATAACTAGCTGTTCAAAACGTAACAATAAATACTGTAGTTAAATATGCTTATCGTACGTTTTTATTTTTCAATAACACGAGCGAAAGACCATATCTCTAGCGTGTCTTTGTTCTAGTTTAATGCATTTCAAATTAGTGAGTTTTTTTTTCTTTTATTTTAAGAGGTACAATAGGAAAACTTCATAGGGTGATAACGTCCGAGATATATTTGAAATGCGGTAACATGATTATAATATGAATTGTAATTAATTTATAAGTTATTGTTAAAAGGGCGAGAAATGTCATTGTTTCTTTTGATGTAATATAAACAATGTTAAATATACGATAAACGAGAACATGTTAGTTTCATGTAAATGAAACTTGCTGAATTTAAAGCTGAAGTAATACGATTTTTTTTTTGCGATAAATGAAATACCGTTAAGTGATTGTTTATTTACTTTTTACGATGCCACATTTTTCTTGTAGTAAATGTGTTTTGTAATTACTCTGTCACTCAGTTCATCGAAAGGATCAGAAACACGAGACCATAAACTTTGCTATAAATCCGAAAATACAAGCTTGAGGTTAAGTGTATTTGTAAATAAATCACTTGCGAAGAGTATTCATTTTTAATTAACATTTTCATGTTTTTTTATAACACCTGGCAAATGCCAACTAAAGTTTCCCGGTTGAATAATAGTAATTGCCGTTATCAGAATACACGTGGATTTAGATTATCTGATATTAAAGCTATTAACGTTAGACGTATTCTAAAGGAACCACCCTTCAGGATAGAACAGTTGTACGAACTTTGAATTACGCACAAATTATTATCAACTTTTAAACAATTAAAAAATTTAACAATATAAAAGCGAAGTTAAAGTATATATAATCAAATATAGGCAGTTAAAATCGTTATATCGAAACGCTCTTTGGTACAAGAAAACGTACTTATTCTTACCGTAATTGCCTCTGAGATAACTGATAGAAGCAAACGCTTGCTAAGCGTTCCGACACCAACTTGTCAGTTGGAGAATAACCTCCACATTACAGTATTAATATCTAATCGTATATTCTAAAACTAGATTCGAAGTAATCATTGATTACAATGTTATAAAACAAGTTGATAAGTGCTCAGAATCTTGGAACAAAATGGCCTAGATGAAACTAAAATTAGAAATAGAATGTATATATATATATATATATATATATATATATATATACTACTTACTAAAGCTATGATGTTTTCAGCATATACATACATATATATATGCCGAAAGCTCTAATAAGAAATTATCAAGCGAGTAAGAAACTTCATAGGAACAGAAAAGACAGTGATTGAAAGAATTTAAAAAGGCCCAAGATAAGTCAGACATTATCTGTAAATACCAACAATGGCCTTAACAAATTTACGAACTAAGATCACCAATAAGGAAATAATTTTGAGTTTGCCAATAAAAAAATTTTAAATTTTCTAACAGAAAAATACAAACTTTTTATGTATAAATATTTTATTTGAGAATATTTTGTTGACAAGCATGACACTTGAATAGCCTCTCAAGTAGTCTTTTCAATTTAGAATAAGATATCTTTGCCAAGTTTAAAAGTGTTCTGTCCATATACGCGTCGTCACAACTTAATCCTACATCAGGTGGGATGAGCACGAACTTCTGTACATTTCCTTTTTTCAAACAATTGCCTGTTTGTACGATAGAGAGAAGTATTGTTTTTCCATCTCTCTCTCTGTATCGCAAAAACTAGAATATACTACAGAGACTAGTTCGTTAATGAGATTACATGCTGCCTGACGAGAGTTGAATTTCTTGAAATGAGTCACAATCAGAGTCTCATTATCATTTGAATTATTCTTCTACGTGTCCACTAAATGACGTACGTCGAGTTTAAAAGTATTCTGTTCATATACGCATTGTGATAACATAGTTGTTACACATCTAGTAGAACGAGCGCGAACTTCTACCCATTTCCTTCTAGCGAACAATTACTTATTAGTATGATAAAGAACAGTTTTCCTCTTTCAAATAAAAGCATTATGTGTCAAAATCTTATTCTAAACTAATTGCATTGAAATGTGACTATTAAGCAAAAAAAAAAGCAGTCTAAGTTGTATTTGAAAATTTTTCATGGTAACCACTGAAAATTTTCGAAATTATTATATATATTATTATTATAGTACTTATGAACAAAACCAAGGCAAAGAAGAATTCTTTGCTCAACTCTAACCTCTTTACTTGCAACCATAAAATTAAACATGCTATAGCGATTTCTGCACATTTAAGGACTATCAAAATTAATTAAGGATTGAGAACATACGTTTTAGACGAAAACCACTTTCTTCAAGGCAAAGAAGAATTCTTTGCTCAACCCTAACCTCTTTACTTGCAACCATAAAATTAAACATACTATAGCGATTTCTGGACATTTAAGGACTATCAAGATTAATTAAGAATTGAGAACATACGTTTTAGACGAAAACCACTTTCTTTTGCCAGAATGTATAGAGTTAACCAAAGCAAGTCACTTTTTAGATGAAAACCAATTAATGTAATCGTAGTTAAATTCAGTATTATTTTCATGACTTGCAGAAAGAAATATTTGAAGAAAAACGTCAGTCGAATAGAAGACTATCTTCCAAAGGCTTACTTTCTTTCGTAGGAAGCAAATTGTGAAAGCATACAAGCAACTATTACATGCAATCTAATTTCAGAAGAGCTTTGTATTAATATTACCATAAAAGAAGCATTACAGATACCTCAGCATGTATATCATGCTATTGTCCATACAGTAAGAATTTTGGAAAGTTGATTTAAAAGGGAAGATATTACAGTATTAGATTGCCTGCGCATTTTAGAGATTATTATTGTATTCTTATTACATTGAATTCTATGACGTGTTTTTGATAATGGACAGGAATATCGAAGCTCGTATTTGCTTTCTACATTTGAAAATGAACAAATCAGATACATCGAATCATAATTGATTATGTTTACAATTCCTTAGCAGTCGAAGTTCTTAAAATAATAAAGATATTACAAACATGCATTATTAAATTTTCATTGTATCTGTTAATAGTACCATTTTCTGTTTAAAAAAATATTTGTAAATGAATTATATATATTATATGATAAGTATAATAACAGATCTTTAACATTCACATATCTATAAAAGCTTATGTAATTGATGCTTCTAAAATTTTTTATAGCTTCACGAGTTGTTGTTTGTTATATTAGCGATAGCAATGTAATAATAATTTTATCAGAAAAATGAGTAGCTGACTTCAGTAACTCATTATCAAGAGTTTTAATATAAAATAAAAACAAATTAAAGTAGATAATTTACACTAAAAGAAACAGGAAACTTTATGTAATATAAACTGCAAAACAAACAAACAAAGTCATAATAAATCAAATAAAATAGGTTCGACCGGAACAGATTACATTGAAAATACTTTTTAATTAATTAACTTTAACTAAAATATGTGATGACATTATTTTGCTTGCCATTGAACACATATATATGTATACATTTCTGTTGATATATAACGTAAGCACTTAGTCCCTTGTTGATGTATAATTAATTTGAATATATGTGTAATTTAATCGATTTTAATTGCAAATATACAAAATAAAAAGGTAGCTTATCCTAAGAGCTCCTAACTTACTTAAATACCTTACAGCTATCGGCATCAATTCATGCTTGAAAAAAGTGCTAGAATAATTTAATTTTCGGAGGAATAATGATGGGAAAAATATGGAAGATTCAGTGTAAGATTAGTGGATATTTCTTCAGTATAAATAAATTGAGTTCCTTATATTTTTTCTACGTTAGCTTATTAATTATCTTCCAAATTTTTATTAAGATACCTCAACGTAGCTAAAAAACGTTATTTTTTATTAAAATCTACGCCAACCTCCTTTATTTTCTTTAAATACCAATTTCATTTTCCTATGCTTATGTTAATGCATACTACAAAATTTTAAGTAGCGAAAATACATTTAAAAGCTTTTTCCTAAGCTTGTTATATTATTACAATTAGTTGTTTATATTATATAGTATAGACGGCAGTAACATATCTTTAAAATATTGGATTTTGATTTTATTTAAAACGAAAATGTAATATTAATTATTTTAATTTAAATAATAGTACCCCTTACAACATAAATTTAAGAATTTTAATGTATAATGTAGCAAATTTATTATTTCTTTATTTATGGTACAATTACAATACATACATACATATATATATACACATAGACAAACATGGTATTGCAAATAACGCTATGATGTGGGAAAGAGAAAAAGTCAGACGCTGGTGGGTCAAATTTATTGCGATAGCGATATACGTTGAAATGAGCCAAATTATTGATAATGCTGTGATATGGGAAAAAAAAGGTGATTTTAGACCTAGCTTTAGCTTTACAATAATAACTAAAGAGAAATTAGTAATAAATAAATTTATTTTTGATGTCCATTACAAATCCAGAACGTGCTGAAAGCTGCAAAAAAATATTCGTAGAAAGAAAACAACAAAATTGTTCTTAAAATCATATTTAACTAAATTAAAAAAAGTAAGTAACTAAGCTGCAAAAGTAAAATATACTATGATTAGAAAAAGATCGATATCGAATGATAGGTATATAGATGTACTTATATATATCGGTGTACCTCTGAATAGGGCGCGTACATCAGGAACGCCATGTGTCGTGTTACAATAAAATAATCACTCACAACTGTGCCCTATTATACAATATCTTCTGGAATTCTCAAAAATGAGAACAATTTTCTAAAAGAAAGGAGTTTTAAAGAAATCAGAACAGAATGACATTAAGGGGGACTGTAGTCGTCAACTAAGGATTAGCCAATGACAAAACAGGACAGGCTCACCAAAATTGAAAGAATCGAAGGGAACGATATAAAGAAAAGTGACAACATTGAAAACAATATAATTAAAAGCTTATTTGCGAAAAGTTCTTCAAAATGATATATTGTACAACTTCCTTACTGTCATCGCTATTACAATAATATTAAAGAATACATAATATAATAAAGTTAAGAATGTTTAGTAATAATTACCTTACCTTAGTTGACAGTTAATAAATATTATTTTCTGTTAAAGGATTAATCTTTGAGAGATAATCGTAATTAACAGCTATATAAAATCAGAATTGAGTGTGTTAAGGTACTCCTGTTTGAGAGCTCTATTTAATTGAAATAAAACACATAAATGTATTGAGGAAGCATCATGCACCTACCCGGCAGCGACAGTGATACGACCGGTCAGGTATTCCGATCTCGGTCCCCTGACATACAATGTGTACACGACGACAAAAGCTGCTGCCGGTCAGTATATGTGCGTTGATTTGGGTATAAGGAAAAATAAATATAACTACTATATAAAAGACATTACATAAAACAATAATATCATGAACCACATAATAATAATATATGTATATATATATAAAACACAACATACACAATATGCATTCCAAATAAAAATAAAACATTTAAGTTTAACATTAAATCTTTAACAGAATGAAATATAACATAAGACTTGTCTAGAAAACAGAACTACGTGCCCAAGTATGTATCGCTATGTGAAGGTTTCTCCAAAAAAGAAAGAAAGCTCTTGCATATAACAAACAGATGTTGCTATACAAAGATATTTCTTGTTATAAATATCTGTAAAATCACAAGGATTGTTTTATTTAATAATCGTTAGAGAATTTTAATACAAAATTTTTTTAATAAAAAAACAAAATAATAAAAGAATTGTTATGCATATGCGAAGCCCAACAATAGCTTTTACATAGAAAATTTTATTTAAAGAAAACGAAAATATTAATAAGTGAAGTATTCTAATATTTGTTGATCTCCCCCTCCACTCCTCCCCACAGCTTTTGTACTCACACGTTTAAGTCCACTATCAATTAAGTTATTAAAAAAGAATTTACCAAAATATAATGGTAAATTTTTACCTGAATTGTCTCAATTCAATTCTTCTTTGTTTGGGGGCGAAGAGTTGATTTCTTTTAACTCGCGTTATATATGGCCACAGTGAACTTCAAAGTTGCTCGAAGAAGGCTTTGCTACAATTTTGTTCTTTCCACAGGACTGCGATATTCGCAATGAGGTAAGTAGCGTTTTTTTTGTTTAAATCCAGAAATTTTTTGTTGGCAGACATGCAATTTGTTTCCAATAAGCTGATATAATAAATGTATTAAGCCTTTCGTTAGTTGTTGCGATATCACTCTTGCTGCTATACTAAATAATTCCTTATATCATTCGTTCTTCTCCAAATTTAACGGTTTGTTGCATATACCGCTCGCGATATTTTTCTAGTTTCCGCAAAACACCCGTCTTCTTGAACTAAATTGCTCCAACAGCACTTAATCTGTAAAGATGGCCGCCTAAAATCTAATAAGTGATATTTCATTGTTCATGCCCAATCAATTCATTGAATTGCATTATTTGCTGTTAGCAGTAGTTTCTTAACTGTCCATAATAGCCTTTTCATGGAGCAACTATCTTTCTCACGTAATAACATACTCTCTGTAGAATATTTTCAAGTTTCGCTGACAGATTCCTGTTTTGTTGGATATAAACATTTCTTAACGGTCTTCTTCGCTTTTTGGGTGCTATTTTACTATTTTGAGTAAACGCAGTTACACTATTATACACTACACTATTCAATAGTTTCAAATTTTCCGAAACTTTGCATATATAGTACGCCCACAATCTTTTTTCCGATTACATGCATAAAAAAAAATATCACAATCACTGTCTGCCGTACTGTCAATGTGATCATGCACAAACTATTAGATAATATACCTGTTTATCAATTACTGGCACAACTTTCAATTTCGTTGCAATTAAAAAGACCAAAATCTGTATTTACTTACAAAATTTTATTGCAAGCGAAGAAACTATCTTTCTAAGGATAATACAACGCGTAATTCTCATTACACTCCCGACGATATGAAGTATAGTGCTCATAAAATAGCACAAGCAAGCAACGACACAATCTATCAGTAGTAAAATTATAAAGAAAGACACCCCAACGGAGTCAGACGAACCACAATAACGATGGACAACACCTATATAAACTATATCGTTTAAATGGTGTAAAACAATTTGCAATATATTTTTTAAATCTGAATCCATTACGAAAAACTGTTCAAACGCAACTGAATGTAAATAACGAACTTGAGTACTAATTGCTTACAGACATGATATTAATACAATTTTATTTATCTTAGATTTATATACTCCTCTTCTTTCTTATGTCTTCTATTTGTGTAGATGAAAAAATAATCGCGTTTCAGAGTACGTTAAAACTAAACTACCTCTTATTTAAGTTTTTGATATGATTAGTAAATCTGAAATAATTTATATGTTATTCTACAAAAATTAAATTACACTGGTTTAGAATTTAATCACTGAAGGTTGAGATATAACTCCTTTCCACATTAATTTTTCATATTCTGTATACGTATTTCGACAACTAAGCTGTCATCATCAGCAGATAATTAAACAGTATCGCATCTGAAAAACCACGGCAAAATATCCGTACGAAACAAATTCCGCACTAGATCTGTACCGTTGAAAGCCGAAACCCACAGTTCTCCATCAAAATGACTGGTTTAAAAATTTCAAATATTTTTAATGCAGTTCTTCGCTAACAAAAAACACTTTCACTCATTATAGCACAAACTTGTGTAATTTTTTGTCTTTAAATGATATTAACATTGAAAAATACCGTCTTTTCGAACCAAATATACGGTTTTATACGAAACACTTTAATTGCTGTAAAAAAAACAAACATCGGATTTGTAATCATCTGACAAAGAACTCAAAATTGTGCATAACAATTTCCCCTTGTACACCAGTGTAATTAGACATAATAGACATACAGAAAAAAAGAATGAGAATAAATTACATACAAATATGCCGAAGGAGATTATCTAATGCTCTCTGTCTTGCATTTTGTTAACGATAACAATGTCTTTTTTGAAATTCTACTTATGAATTAAAACCCTTAATTAAATAAAAACTAGAATAAAACTATACAAGACTTTTTCTAGCAGTTGGAGAAAAGTGCACCAGCTTTATTGAATTGCGTAACCGATAATACTATCTAGTTAAATCCACTTACAAAAATTAAACTGAATTAAATCACATCAGGGCCATTAACTCAATTTATTACTCACATTAATCCTTTCCAACTTGTCTGGAATTATTGAATATTGTGGGAGACGATTAATGCGATCCCAGTCATTTCTGTCGTTAATAAATCAGAATTGACCATTAACACTTTTATGCATTTATGTTTCATAAATGTAGTTATCGCTTCATTATAGCAATATAATACATAGCTATTCATTCATGCTTTATAATGTTTCCGTAATTAAATGTATATTTTATGGAGTCTACTTTGCTCTTTATAGGGCAGTCATACCGAGGAATTGTAATTTGTAAGTTTGCGAGGATCATAATTCTAACCGCGAAATTATATTACGAACATTAAAGTAATTTGAGAAATGAATACTGAATTACTGGGTAGAGACCCATATGTGTACGTATTTTGTATTTGATTCATTTTAAACTTATATTTTATTTTTACCTTTTTTATTTATTTATTTAGTTAGTTAGCAGTAGAAACACCCAAGTACAGATAAAACTAAGTACATGAGTATACATGTCAACTTAAATCTAAAGTAAGTAATTACTAATCATCAACATAAACATATAATCGGAATAATTATTGAAAGTGTTTACAAATATGTATCAAAATAGAATGTAAAGTGTAGGCATTTATCTCACAAATATTAAGAATTCTATTTAAAACAGTAGTTCTGTAGGTATCGCAAGAGAACAAAGGTAAATATTGGCTAGCATGTCTAGAAATATTAAAATTAAGTTTTACTACTTACCTAATTCTCCATATAATATGCCTTGTTATTGCTAAAATAAAGTGATAAATATATATATATATATATATATATATATATATATATATATATGAGTAATATAGATTCCCGGACTTTTCGTAATGTTGGACAGGGGTTCTCAAAAGAATCGGCGTCTCGACGTTTCGATGACATCTCAATCATCTTCTTCAGGAGTAGTTTCGTAGTGAAGCGTCAATCTGAAACTAGCTGTGACTGCTTACCCCGCTGCATTAAATACTGGCTCCTCGTAACTCTTGGGGTTACATCGGTTTTGGTTTCGGCGTAATAGGATTTTAAACTCTACGGCCAAAAGTACATAAGGACGATATACAACTCGGACCTATTGTTAGTTGCGTAGGACCAACAAAGCAACGTATCTCGCTAAAAATCTTGCAATCTCACACAGAAGAAGCTACATCATACGTCCGTAACTCAAGCCACCTAATAAAAGCTACAAGATGTGGTGTTAGATGCGAATGATATCCTCGTAAGTTTTGACATCGTATCTCTGTTCACAAACATACCGGTTTATACCGGTTTTCCGAAACACTAGAAGTCTTAAAAACATAAGAATCCACAACTAAGAATTTGCTTCAGATTCAACGGCCAAATATATAAGTAATCCCGATGGGTTCCCCATTATTACCCGTATTAACTAACATCTTCTTGACTCACTTAGAGGAAAGAATAATTACGCCTTCAGTGCTAAAACCAAAAACTATGGCTTCGATATATTGACGACGCGCTTGTAATCCAAAAACAAAAAGCGTTCCAAACAACTACGCCTAAGCAAAGTATCGACGATAATAACACATAGTTATCTACAACGTACATATATATATATATACTCCGACACTGGAACATTAGACCTGTTTTTAAAGCTACGAACACCATAGCGTCATTGTTATGAAATCCGAAGTTCAAAATAAAGTGCGAAAATCAAGGCGTGTATGAAATACCTTGTAAGAATGTCATGGTACCTACATAGGACAAACCAATCATAGAATCTCAGCACGCGTGCAGGAACATGCTATGGAAGTACGAAACAAAACAACTACGTCGACACTAGCACAACACGTCATCACAACAGGACATTCAATAGATTTCCAAAATACAAGGACAATAGCTTCTACAGAAAATTCCCGACAAAGAACATACAGAGAGGTAATAGATATTGAAAAACGAGGAAACACTTTGAATACTAGGAAAGACGGTTCACGCATTTCTTTCACCTGGAGACCTATCATAAAACAATCCTGCCAAATATCCGCAAACAACCGACCCATTAACATTAATCAATTGTTAATAAAACTTAATTATATTAATACTCATTAAAATCCCATTACACTGAAACCAAAATCGATGTAACCCGAAGAGTTACGAGGAGCTAATATATAAAACAGCAGGAGAAGCGATCACAGGCAGTTTCTGGTTGACGCTTCACTATCAAACAACTTCGGAAAAAGATGATTGAGATGTGATCGAAACGTCGAGAAGCCGATTCTTTCGAGAAGAATATATATATATATATATATATATATATATATATATATATATTTAGACACAAATATTGAAAACTATTGAGTGATTTTTCAAAATGACCTATCTAAATTTTTTAAATTTAGAAAAGTAAAATGGTTATCTTCATATGGATCAGAATTAAGATAATAATTACATATTTGAAATCAAATAAAATTTAACCTACCTTGGTTTTATAATTAATAGCACATTAGGTTATTAATCACTTGATTAATAATTGATTTCTATATATTTATATTGAAAATAAAATGCAAGTTGTAGATTAAATAAAAAGATACAAGTTGAAAAGGTCATAATGTATTAAAAGTAATTAATTTAGATGCGTAATTGATTATACATATGTACGTGCTTGAATTACAATATAATTAGAATTTCAAGTCAATTATTCTATATATTGTTTTATTGTTCTACAATACTAATATTTTTATTATTTTGCAAACATTTAATAGATTATGTACTTATTTTTGTTCATTGTCATTAATATTTTAAACTAATTAAAATAATTTCCGATTTTAACTGAATTTTATTTCAAACTCTAATTATCATTATATATTGTTATTATTAATTGTTCGCGTTTAAGTTTTTATTACAAAAATTCGTTTTCTTAATGTACTTGAAATGTGGGTTCCACATAAATATAAATATGTATATAATAGGCAGAAGAAACAATCTTACATTGATTCCAATTTATCAGTGTGTAAAATAGTATCTCTATTCTTTGTTGATTAAATAATTATTTATCTACACACTAGTACATACACAGAACGTTTTCCGATTTTTCAAAAAATGTGCTTCAGCAAATTATTTGTTTAGTGTTACAGTTTTTTATTTTTTCAATCTTAGTTTTTGTTGGAGGACACGACAAACTGAAAAAATTAATTAATACTTTAATGTAAAAGTGAGGAAAACAATTCTCAAAATAGATTTTATGCCATAATGATTACTTAGTTCATCTAACTCGTAGATTTCCATGATCGTTGTCTATACTTTCATCTTGGTTTCCGGGATAGAACCGCGTCTTCGTCAATACTAGCATTAACGTTTCACATACACAGAACGTTTTCCGATTTTTCAAAAAATTGCTTCAGCAATTTATTTGTTTAGTGTTACAGTTTTTTATTTTTTTCAATTTTAATTTTTGATGGAGGACACGACAAACTGGAAAAATTAATTAATACTTTAATGTAAAAGTGAGGAAAACAATTCTCAAAATAGATTTTACGCCATAATGAATACTTAGTTCATCTAACTCGTAGATTTCCATGATCGTTGTCTATACTTTTATATTGGTTTCCGGAATAGAACCGCGTCTTCGTCAATACTAGCATTAACGTTTCGTCACCATTTGTAGGGGCCATCTTCAGGGTTTGACAGTCGCACTGAAACTGTTTCAGTGCGAAATTTGTGTAATTATGCTGTTTTTCCTAAACTAACATGGTCTGAAGCTCGAAATATTTTGGAAAATGTGTTATCAACTACACTATAATTGTTCTTATTTACCCTTATGAAATCTAGAGTAATAAGGAAAGACTTTTAAATAAAAGCATTTTGTTTTATTAAGATTTAAAAATAAATTTATTTCATGGCAAAATTGTCTGAAATGTTCATTTCTGAATAGGAATTCTCCTTTATAACTATTGTAGTTATCTTAGTAGTCTAGTCCTATAGTCTTGGTACTTAATTGAGTAATTGAGTAATTAAGGGCTTAGATAATTAAGGTCGTGACCTCGACCTATGTCTTGATATATTTCCGGGTATTTTTATTTATAAAATGTTGAACAAGTCACGAAGTGTAACTAGGTTTGCCAAATTACCAAAGCAACTATTACTCAAGAGTAAGATTTGAATTTCCATATTTATCAGAGTAGCCAACGAATCATCATATATGTAGAGAATTGTCTATTCTAAAATTGTTTCAAATGAATACTGACCTTTCCTCCAACTGACCTTAGATTCCTATGTGAAATATAAAAAGAAGTTAAGCACCAATTAATTGCGTGTACGATATAGTGTTCTTAAGAAGCATAATCTTAATTTGATTTCATTGATGACAATAATATTAATTATAATAGCATATGATCATCTCTCCCTCCTCCCCCCCCCCACTTTTTTACCCCAACGTCAATTACAACAGGCTTTTGTAGGCCATAGGTTATTACTACGATACTTAAGCGTCAAAATTTTTGATCACATTTATTTTAAATGATAAGGAATAATACGCCAGTATAAGTCATGTCCTATAACTGAGTTATTGGCGTTAAGCTATTGGGGGATGGATTATTATAATTGTTATTATTACAATTATAGATTCTAAGTTAATTGTAATAATCTGGTGATATTTCAAATATTGTACTTTCTTTATTGCCGCTTGTTTGATGTATTCCGATGTCTACCAAAAAGATTAGTATATTCACTTCTCAGAATAGTATAATGGTGGTATTCATGATGTGAAATTGTTGCTATGTGAGATACATATTTCTAACGTTTGCAGGATTTATCTAATCCGGCCTGTTGACAGTTCATCTACTTGCACCATAATGGTAGGCCTGCAAAGAAATATTTCTGCCAAACTCATTTTTTTAATGAATGTAATGTGGACACAAATTATTTTGTATATGGAAAACGAGAGTTCTGCAAAAAAAAACTTTGTTTAGTGACTGTTACAACTGTATTGTTATTCTCTCATTTTTATTTTATATACATTTAATATGAAAATTAACCCCCTATGGTGTGAAAAATATTCTTTGAAACGGATTCTATATCTTCCCTAACAGGAAAGGCGTTATTTACGTAGTACTATAAAATTTGTGTTAACAGTTTTATTTCACTTTGCTAAACAACTATATATTTATAATTATAACCTCTGATAAAATTTCCGGTTTTAATTATTAGCGCAAATCTTTTGTGTCGCGAGAGTAAAAACCACAATGGTTATGAGAGTATTTGGAATGCTTCTTTACAAGTTTATACTTAAAAGTTAGTGCCCACTAACAGCAAATTATCGCAGCAAAATTAACATAGAAAACACAAGGAAGTTCAGAGAATTCGCTTGCTCGCAGATTTACGCTAGTGTAAATAAAGTGGTTTTTGTATTATAAGGAAACTGAAAATCCAGCAAATTACTTTTCATTCATTCTAGCACGTAATAACTTCTTCTTTCCTAAGATATTAGAGTGGCATAAGTACTTTAATCGATATCAAGAAAATTATTGACAATTATTTATTTCCTTATACGAGGGTCGCCGTTTATATTTCGGCAACTAGCAACACTATTAGTGTTGCCTCCGATCTGATGACTGCATCGTGAAGTTTGTTATTTTTGACAAAATATTTACCTTGACAATTTTATTATCCGGTCGTCCGGATATATATATATATATATATATATATATATATATATATATATATATATTATATATTTCTAATACAGAAATCGACAAAGATTTTCCATTTATTGGTGGAGTACTTAAACTGACAATGTATGGTAGTACAATAATTAAGACATTTATTTATATACATTAAATATAGAAATGTAATGTAAAGTTAATTGTAAATGATGTCATTTATGTCAAAAATAATTTCGAAAACAAATTTGAAATCAAAAGATACAAATACAAAACGACAACAGAACTCGAAATATTTTATCCGAGCAGATGAGATAAGTCATATAGCTATATACGAGTATATATAGACACGGACACGGTCAAAGCGAGGAGAACGCTCGTAGAGAAATTAATTTGTATTTAGTATTGTTGAGGCATTATATTCTTCCTTAAGATATTAAAAAATATTATTGTCTTGTTTTCGAAAACTTCATTGCTGGCTTCCGATTTAAAAATAATTGATTTCTTCTTGAGTTAGTTTAATTATATTCGAAAAAAATATATATGAATAGGGATAGCAAACCAACTAGGTCAATGAATACCACAGAGTTTTACACAGTCTATGTCAATATTTTGTATCGTATTCTATTTCTAATTTTATTTACATATATACATATATAATTAGGAGGATGATAGCCGTGCGTACATTAAGTAACTGATGCATTTTACCTGAATTTCTAGAATATTTTCAGAAATACAAGATACCAAAAAAGTTTATATATATATATATATATATATATATATATATATATATATTTGTTAAAAGTGTTATGGTCGACCGTGTATAAGATAATCCAAATTAATAAAGATCGTCGGGTATTCGGTTAATGTAAGGAATATGAAAAACCAATCCTTTGTTTTATCCTCTATATTTCGCTATAAATTTATAGCATCATCAGGAGTTCTGAAATAATAACATGTACAATATCTTAATCATGCTCCTAATTATTATCTTTGTCTGACAAAAACTAGATTAATTTAAAAAATTTTTAAAAATCATTAAAATGTGATTTGCCATACTATGTTATATACTAAAACACAAAACCGTAAAACTATTGTACTAGCGTCAGTGGTAGGTAAAGTTAAGAGCATGTTCCCCAAATAATTTTCATCTGAAATTAAACTATTTTACGTGTAAAATCCTAAAAAAGGAAACCTTTTTTCGAAAAGTGCTAGGCTAAAAAAGAACTAATGTACGAGGTGCATATTAAAAACAAAAATATATGAATGTGATAAAGAATTAATCTGTGTGACACTTGACTTTCATTATATTAGATTGCAATAGATTGTACTTAACTGGTTGATATCAGATTTATAATTTATGGTGTTTGGATTTTTACCGATGTGAGGCATTTCCAAGAATATTCTTTTCTTGTAGTTGTTTTCTGTTTCTAAAATGACGGGATTGTTAAAATCAAAATTATGATCATTATTGTTGACATGTGTGGCCAGGGCACACGAGTTCTTGCCTAGTTTGCAATCACTTATGTGCTGAGTCACCCTTTGTTTTATTGATTGCGATGTGTGACCTATGTAACAACCAGAGCACTCTTTGCAAGATAGTCTATACACTACATTAGACATTGACCACAAGGAACTTTTATCTTTGACTTTTGTAAATATATCTAAGATATCTAATTTTTTTAACACTATATTTCACTATTGTGCTAGAGATATTGGTGTTACTTAATATTTTAATTAATTGATTAGTCAATGGCTCAACATATGGTAACTTTTTGTATTTACTTTCTGAATGTAACTCATCATATTGCGGTGCATCATAGAAATCGTTGTTTTTACTAAATATCAAGTGTTTTAATAGAGGTTTAGGATAGCCGTTGTTGATGAAAATTTTTAATAAATGGTTCAAGTTTTCCTTTATGAATTCTGGATCCGAGATATGAAGGATTCGGTTTCTCATGGATATTACATTATTGAATTTTTAGGAATTGGGATGTGAGAACGATAATTGATGAATCTGCCAGAAGCCGTAGGTTTCTGATACCAGTTCAATTTAATTCTATTGACAGTTGATCTTATAACCAAAGTGTCTAGAAAAGGCACAGATCTTTCTTTTTCTGTTTCTACAGTGAATTGAATGTGTTTATCCACAGAATTAAAGATAAAGAGAGTTTCCCCTATCATATTGTGCGATATAGAACAAATATTATCATCTACGTATTTGAACATGAGACCGGGTTTGAAAGGTAACTGTGGGATAGTTTTGTCTAATAAATAATCTAACACAAGTAATGCTAAAATTGGACTAATTGGTGTGCCCATTGGAGTTCCAAAATTTTGGGAATAAAATGTATTATTAAAGCTGAAATAACTATTGTTGAATATGAATTCTATTAATATTATGAAATTATTCTTTGTTAACATGCAGTAAGTTTCTATCCAATCCCATCTGGATATTAAAATTTCTTTGACTAATTGTAAGGGGATATTGGTAAATAGGGAAACTGCATCTAAGGAAATCAGAACATGGTTGTTAGGTAAAGAAAGTTGCTCCACCGTATTAACAAACGTGAAGGTATCTTTGATATTGTAGTTGGTTCTTTCTGTAAAGGCATTGGATAAAATATTCGATAGGAACTTGGGGAATTAATAGAGCTTACTATGGGTCTCAAGGGGTATACTATGGGTCTCAAGGGTTATCCTTGTTTATGAATCTTAGGAAGGCAATACAATTTTGGTGATACGGAGTTATACGTTATAAGAATTTTGGCCGACCCTTGGGTCTGGATTATACGGAGGATGGTTCAACAGTTCAACGTTAATATGCGTTAAAAATTCAATTGTCTTGCGTTCTCTAGGCTAACTTGCATTGTCTCAATGGAAAATGATTCGTCGTTCAGAGTTGGTTCTTCGAAGCTCAGCGATGACTTATGGCAAACAAATGATTGTATATTAATCGACAGTAACAGTTCTTCGATCTCATAGATAAATTGTTGCTATATGACCTGCTTTCGAGACTAATGTCGAGACCATCTTTTTGGAGACACTTCGAAAACAGATGACTTTTTTCGGCATTTCTTTACCTTAGAACACCCAAATATACGACTGGCATTGATTTTCTGGGTCGTTTGAGTAAATCCAAGATTTATCACCACTTACAATGTTGTACACGTTTTTAGAGTTCCCGGCGTTGAAGTGATCTAAAGTTTTTTGACGCCTATTCGTCCTAGCTGCTTTTTGTTCTTCGGTCAACAGATGCGGTATTCAACGGGAAACTAATTTTTTACACACATTTTTTCATACAAAATTTTTTGAATTGAGGTGTTTGAAACCCCCAATAATCCTTAAATCTGCCGACATGTCACATGCCGATCTTCGTCGATGATCTTGCGCACAGCATTGACGTTTTACTGAGTGACTGCCGTTTTTGGTGAACCTGCTCTTGGATCGTCGCTAAGACTAATCCGTCCACGTTTGAAATCTCCATACCAATGAGAAATTGTTGACTAATGTAGTGCTTCATTGCTGAAAATGGAAACCAACTCAGTGAGGCATTCTTGTTGAGATAATTGTCTTCGAAAATTATACAAAATTATTCCGCAAAAATGTTCTCGGTTTAATTCCATTTTTCAACTAACTGGTCAAATCTGACAGCTCGTTATTGCTACAACACTACACGTATCGCACCGATATTTTGGATTTAGGTTAACTAAAGGTGGAGGTTTATTTTTAGTACTAACATTTGATTAGTGGCATCCTCTATGTCCCACTATGCAAAACTTAAAAGACATACCACGTATATATTGATATTGTTTGACAACTTATAAATGTATTATGAAATATTTTTTTTAATAAATCGCGAAGTGTTATTTTGAAATTAGTCGTTTTATTTATTTAAATATTGTATATAAACCTATAAGCTAGGCTTAGTTGATTCAAAAAAACCCTACATCAACTCTCAAAAGTTTAAAAAGTATGTACGAAGAGAGTATCTGTTTTAAATATTATCGTTTAACAGAGTATCAATCTCATGATGTAGACCTTATCCGCAAATTGTTATTGGCTCACCGCAAAAGTGAGTCAAAGTTCAAAAGAACATAAGCTCTCTGTACGTATATATACACTAATAATATTTATAGGTAAATGATAAGTATTGTTTACCTATAAATTTTATTCTTCAGACACCGGGTTTATATTAACGACGTTTCCATGTTTTTTCCACATTAACTGATTCTTTAGTAAATCCAAAAAATACATATACTACTAAAATTATAGTGTATATGCCAAGAGTCCCAGAAAATGAAAAGCGCGCAAATATAAACTAAGTGTAGTGTTTTAACTAATTTGATACCGATAACTTTAGAAGGATTATACTTTCTATACTCTTTGTTTACAAAGGGTACTAGGAAAGTTGCCGCGCCATGTCGATGAGCTCAGTTATTCATTAGCAGTGAGAGTGTAAAATGCTTGCGATGGCATCGTGGTCACGAAAAGAGACAAGGGCAGTTTTGCGTTATAATTTCGTGCGTGGCTTAAACATAGACTGTAGCTTCGAAAAAATGACTCTTTGTGATGTTTGTCCACAATGCACAACGATATTCAGGTGGTATAGAGAATTCCAAAGGGGAAATTTAACAGTGGAGGATGCTGAGACGCCGGGAAAACCACGAACGTCAGTTACGGAGGAAAATGTTACCACTGTGAGGAAAACGCTTGGCGAGGACAGGCGAGTGACCTACTAACAGATATAGGTTACTTCAGGCCTAAATATACCAGCAATTCATTCGATTCTGCATGATCATTTGCACGTGAAGATACTTTGTTCTCTCTGGGTGCCGCATCGACTGACTGAAGAGCAGATGACACGACGTGTGACTTAGTGCCGGGAGATGCTAGAAAAGTTTAATAAGGGACAATCTCGGTATGTGAACTACATCGTGACAGGTGACGTGTACTATTACTGTACTATTACGATGTGCCGACCAAAGCTCGAAACAAAGTTTGGATCTTTGATGATGAGGGCATACCCGTAGTTATCAGAAAATCATCCCGATCCGTAAAGAAGAAAATGATAGCTGTATTTCTCAAATCGAGTGGAATTGTGGAACGCGTCATTTTGGACACAGAACACAGTCATAGCTAAGTAGTATACTGAACGGTGGCTGCTTAAAGTCATTGGATCTATGAAGAACCTACGGCCAAAGTCAAGAATGGACACCTGGTTCCTCCATCACAATAATGCTCCAGCTCACCGCGCCAAAGCCTGCACCGAATATTTGACCACGACAGGATTGAAACTTCCCGAGCATCCTCCCTACAGACCACTGTTCCCGCATGTGAAAATGAAGCTAAAAGGGAGGCGGTTTTCCAGTGATGAGGATCTTCTGCGGGCTTGGGACAACGAGTATGCTTTACTCTCTAGTGAAACTTGGCTGGTTTAAAGAGTGATTTCGGAGGATGGAGAGGTGTATTGAGTATAGAGGAAATTACTTTGAAAAAATTAAATAAACAAAGCTGTATTGCAAAACTTTCCTAGTACCCTTTGTACATATATTCATCTAACGGTATCCTTCCATGATTAAATTTTACATGCCATAAATTTCGTTATTTAAATTACACATAAAATATTTAATAATTAAAAGAAATTTTCTGAAATAATTGTTTTTTCATCCGACAAGAAATTTCTTTTGTTGTCTATGTAAAGTAATTTATATTGCTTAATTGCATGTTACGTTGACGTTTTATATTGAATTACCCAAAAATATAGCTATTCACTATAAAAGTTGCAAGCAAATCATTGATAAAAGTTGGTCACAGAATAATAAATAAGTAATTTATACTCAAGCTCTTTTAATATCCTTAACTTAAGAAACATTTGCCAAGAAAATTGTCATAACATTAGAAAAGAATTTTCACATGATAAAACACGTGTACAAGCGCAAAAGCTATATTTACTGTAATTTTATTCGGAGATAAATCAAGCGCATTCATTCAATTCAAACGCTCACAACACCTAACGGAGAAATAACTTTTCATGGTCGAATGCTTGCGACTTTTCTCTACAAACAGCAAAAAGGGAAACATAACCAAACATGTATACACCCAGTAGGAGACGAAGTTGCCGGACTTTATGGTATGTGTTATTTTTCTTTCTTCCCTTTCTTGCCCTCTAAAAATGATAAAAAAAGTAATAGTAACAGAGGCGACAGAAGAGAAAAAACAACAAATAACAAATGATTCACCATCCGTATCGATATCGTGTTATATATTATAGTGCCGTGTTGCTGCGGTGGCGTCGAACTTCGTCGAGTTTCCTGAAAGCTTCTTTCTCAGTTACTAAGCTTAATAAATTGCGTACATTTATTTGGTACCGTTGTTACATCTTTGTTTGTGTGTATCATGTGTTTAAAAGTGGGTTTTTCAAACTACTTTAACAAAACAACAAAACTTTATTTTCTTTCTCGCTATATTCATGCAACAATTATGATGGACAATTTCCATGTGTTGTCCGATTAAAAAGTGTTACAACAATTACTATTTACATACACGATATACTTAGAATATTCCATTATACCTACGAATAATTTTTAGAAGATCTAAAAGAAAAAAACTCCTTTAGGTCTTTTTGTATAAAATTGATCTTGATTTGTTTTGATAATCTTCGTAGTTCTACGACTTATACGAATTATACGACAAATAATCAACCGTTTTATATATATATACTTTTCAAAACAAAGAAAGCACTACAAAAAAATAGCCGAATTTATTAACATATCAATAAAATTGTTTATCTTGATTTTTACGACTACAGTTTCACTCTACCATATTTTATGATTTTAAAGCTAAATTTATGGAAGGATTATACATATATGCAGTTATTACTTTCATCATTATTAGATTACGAACCATCGCGGGCAACTGTTTACATGTGGTTTAAAGAACATGGTCACCTTTATGGCAAGAAACATGCGGATTCGCTACCATCTCATTACGGAAAATCTAACTGAGTTTGCAAAAAACGTGCGCTCACAAGTTATCGAAATTGCATATCACTTGTATTGAATCCGTAAATAGATTACTTGAGACGGCCATAGACCCTATTCGAGTTCGATCTTTCTGATTCTATTGTGATTCTCATATCTTCTTAGAGTACGTTTTCTGGCTTCGTCTTTTTAATTAGACCTAGCAACTTCGAAAGTGAGTTTTTCTACATGGTGTTTTACTTCAAAATATTAATATTCTTTTTGTAGACTTGGCGTTCTCGTCAAATTCTCATATTCTCATAGTACGTGGATTATAATTTCTTCGTCTACTTGATGGAATTTAAATATAGTTTTGCCTGATAAGCTCATACTATACATATATTCATTGAGTATACAATGTTTTGTTAATAGATCCACTATCAGTTTAAGAGGCTTTCTATACCTACTCAATAAATCCGTTGCAAATCTCGACAAATATGCTCTAAAAAACCCTTTTGCCTATCTCTGATCTAGGCATTTCTTCCATCTTTCGCGAGACATATATTAGCCCACTTTTTACGACTACTTTGAAGTTTCCTTTTTCAATACCGATGAAAGGTTCTTGTCCTATGGAAGACAAAGTTTGTATAAATTTCCCCGTTTTGTCATTAGCTCTATAACGTTTGCACCCTCAAATTCGGACTACTGTCGCCTTTTTTTGACTACTTTGATTTCGACACTTTGTTCTATCTTAGTCACCTATATAGATGCATTCTGCCTTACAACTGGATTTTTCTCCTATTCTTCTCTATCTGATATAATTATTTTATAGTTCCTATCGAAGTTGAATTTCTAAATCGTGACGTCACTCAGTTTTATAATAATGCGCTTTTCCCTTCAGAAATAAATAATTGGTAAAAGCTATAAAGTTATGGATAAAAGTGATTATGCTATCTTGCTAGATACTCTTCATATTGCTGGAGTGATTTTAAACATTTTAAGATATAATAACTTAAACATTTTAAGATATAATAACATTAAAATGATCATGTGATTACAGTTATCGAACATCCATCATGCTTCAATTTCTACTTATGAGTTTGTGCAAATGTATCAGATTTACATAATAATCTCTAATGTCAACAATTTCAAGCTCAAAAGTGCAAAAGAACAGATGCAAGTAAGATCGGTAACAAATATAATACATAGTGAAAACTTCTTTTCCCCTTTATTTAAGGGATTTCTTTGATTTTGGGTAATTTATTATATATTTTAATTTATTTCCATGAACAGTGGATATCACTGTGTGGATCTTACATTCACTAAAATAAAGGAGAAAATGTCTTTTGGGTAAGTTATGTTTATGAAGGTAAACAACTAGTAATGTCTACAAGCTATGTATATATGTGAACGAGGCAATAATAAAACCCTAAAATTCTCACTAGCTCTTTTAACTATTTTTTAATTCTTCAAAAGCAGGTGCATAAAATCTGCATAACCCTTGGACGTAAGTGCATAGCCAGTCCCAATTTAGGTATTGAGTTTAAAGTAAAATTAGTTATTATTTTCTACAAAGATAGCTTGACGGGATCTGAGACTTATATACCGGCACCATATATTTAAAAATCTCAACATCGTATTCTAATTATACCATTTTTACAGCGCAGGTAGAATATGGCTGATTTGAAAGACATTCAATTTGAAAGTACTGTGAATGAAATGTATAGGGAAAAATCCTAAAAATCATAAGCTCCCACTAAAACGTACAAGAAGCTTTAGGTGACAACACTTCTTCGGAAACCATAATTTATTGCTGAATTATATAAGATATTGTATTCATAGTGCTACAAATCGAATGTCTTTCATATCAGCCAAATTTCACCTATAAAGAGAATGATAGAATTTTCCCAAAGGTGGTGCTTGTAGTCGAATCTTAGATCTTGGCAAACCATCCACGTATATAAAAAAATATATTATGGGCAAATAACGATAACTCCCGAAATTATCAATAAGATTTATGATATTGTTTTGAACAGCAAAAGAACTGACATTAAAGAAATATATCACATTTTACATTTGGAATTTGACATGTCAAAATTCTCGGCAGTGGTTGCCGCAAATATTAAATTAAGCTGTAACTTGAAGCTTCCAATAAGAACCAAGTTGATTTTTGTCAAAAATTTGTTGCAGTTGGTAAAATCTGACGCACTATGTTCCTGAATCCAAACTGTAATATAAACGTTGGATATATAGAAGCCCTACCGTAAGAAAAACCAATATATTTCCACTGGTGGGTAAAATAATTTTTTTGGGGACTCGAAGAGAGACAAAACCCAAACCATTATAAATATAATTGTTTGGTTATATAAAAATATTGAAAAAAGTTATTTCAGTTTGGCAGTTTGTCATAATAGCATATCTTCTCACATAAGCCATTCTTGAGAAAAAAAAAGGTCTATTGAGATTCCAAGATGTGGTTTACCCACCCTATTTGACACATCAAGCCCCAAGTGACTTCCATTTATTCCCAAATTTTTCTTTGCTAGGAAGAAGTTTCGGTTGGCTACAGAACTTATTACAATAGGAAAGTATTTTGAGGATCTTGAGAAAAATTACTCAAAAATGGCATAATGGCACTTCAGCATCGTTAATACATTGGAGTTATTTCATTTCGTCTCGGTTTCAGTTAAAGGATCTAACGACACGGCTTATCTATTGCAAAGTAGCTACCGAAGTAAATTTAGAGTTCTGGAATCCATGTTATTTATCTCTAGAATGCAACCAATGATTTTCTAATTTGCGAATATACACACGTACCTATTTAGAAAATTTTTAAACAACATCATTAAAAGAGAAATTAAAAAAAAAAGGTGAATAATGAACATATTTTCTGAATATATTCAAGAAAGATCAGCTATTTCATGTGAATAAAATTGCCTTGACTTTCGAATGGCGTGCTAAGTAACCATTGCCTTAATTAAATTGATGGTACATGCGCAAATGCATAACGAAAAGACTAGAAATATCCGCAATTTTGTTAGGGATACATTAATTACTAATTTCATTCACTTTCGCCACCTTTACTATCTACATTACTATCTACAATTTTCCGCGCTTCTCAAAATTTATTGAGTAAGTTCAAAAATATATATATTGGGTTGGCAAATAAGTACTTTTGGTTTTTACTGATAGAGAGCGTTACTTTATTTTTTGTATAACGCATGTTAGTGCTGTACTTTACCGTTTGTGGCGTGATACTAGTCACATTGACGTAACTTCAGAAGCAAGTAGTGCGTGATTTTTATTAAAGCTATTAGTTGTGGGTTAATTTTAAATGGAGTGCAGAAACGAACATTTTCGACATATTTTACTATTTTATTTCCGTAAAGGATAGAAAGCTGCTGCGGCTCACAAAAAGATATGTGAAGTTTATGGTGCTAATTGCTTAACAGAGCGCACGTGTCAGAATTGGTATAAAAAATTCCGTTCTGGAGATTTTTCCCTCAAAGTTGAGCAACGTTCTGGTCGGCCTACTGAAGTTGATGATGACCAAATCAAAGTTATAATTGAAGAGGATCGTCATATAACTGTTCGAGAGGTTGCGAAGAGGCTACATGTATCGCACACAACAATTGCAAAACATTTAAAATGTCTTAGGCTAGTTAAGAAGCTTGATATTTGGGTGCCTCACGAATTGAAAGAAATTCATTTAACACAAAGAATCAACTTTTGCGATATGCACCTTAGACGAAATGAAACCGACCCTTTCTTAAAAAGAATCATAACTGGTGATGAAAAATGGGTCCTGTACAGTAACATAGTTCGAAAACGATCATGAAGCAAACACGATAAACCAGCTCAAACCACATCGAAAGCTGAATTGCATCCAAAAAAGATCATGCTGTCAGTTTGGTGGGATTACAAAGGTGTTGTGTTTTTTGAGCTGCTTCCAAGGAACCAAACGATCAATTCTGATGTTTACTATCAACAATTAATAAAACTGGATGAAGCAATCAAAGAAAAACGGTCAGAATTGTCAAATCGGAAAGGTGTAGTTTTCCACCAAGATAATGCAAGGCGTCACACATCTTTAGCAACTCGTGGGAAACCATTGGAGCTTGGCTGGGAAGTGATACCACATCCCCAATACAGCCCTGATCTAGCACCATCTAATTACCATTTATTTCGAAGTTTGCACAATTCTTCGAATGATAAAACTTTCACAAATGACGATGACCTTCACTCGCACCTGGTTCAGTTTTTTGCTGATAAGGACCAGAAATTTTATGAGCGCGGAATCATGCAACTGAAAGAAAGATGGCAAAAGGTCATTGAGCAAAATTGAAAATATATATGTAATTGATTAAAAACTATTCTTTGTTTAAAAAAAAAGTGTTTTATTTTATCCTACAAAACCGAAAGTACTTAGTTGCCAACCCAATATTACGTGAAAGACAAAATTACGTATGTAATGATATTAGAAATATTATAAATTAAATACATAATTTAAACTAGTTTATCTTAATTAAATTCATTAGTGTATTTAAGGTTTCATTTCAAATTATCGACTTGAACGAAAAAGACCTTATTTTAGATGCATGTTAATAACAGAATAAAATTAAATACTATATAAATAGGACTATAGAAATTTTGCGATATGGCGCAACCGATTGTTACATGCTGTAACGAGTTTGCTATAGATTGCCTATTGAAACTTACACTATAGCCGGCAGCTCTGTCTGTATATTTTAGCCGCTCTTACGCTGTGTCAATATAAAGGAAATGGCTCAGAAGCTAGGTGATGAATGACCATATCGTATGACTCTTAGCTGGAATTTTCACAGACGAAATTTTGGCGAAAGTTATTCTGAGGTCAGAACATCGCATCTTGTCCGTTACCAACCATATGACATTGCTGCTGTGAGAATGATACTCATATGGAATAAGCAGATAAGTTACCGTGAGATAGAAAAACGTTTGCGCCTATGTTTCGTCAATTCGTATCATCCTATATGAACATCTTCGACAAAAAAATCTTTTGGTAACTCCTCAAAGTAATCATTAACAGCAGTTTTCAGTTTATCATCGGAAGACGATTTTCATCCTCGGTAATTATTTTTCCCACCAAACTATTAGGTGGATATATCCACTCCTGGAAAACACATTCCTTATTCCTTGACGACTTAAGAAAACTTTCGAGCTTTATGTATCCTGAATCTTCTTGAAGCATTGCGATTCTTTCATCAAAATTATGAGGCTTTTTGCTCGGATGGTAGCTTTATATTGGGTATACTGTATAAACATTGACAGTAATTGTAGTATTTGATATCTTCAGAGGTCTTACACATTAATTGGTGCTTGGTCAACGGATATGTGTTCTAATTGCTAGTTAAAGCGATATAAACGCTTCCATTTCAATTCGAGAAATTGAGGTACCGTTCTTTCCTATTTGACTCAAAAGTATTAGTTTTTCTTAAATGTTTTGAAACATGCTCGGTATATTGCTAACGGGTGTGTAAAATGATACATATATATTTTACTTTAACTGAATGCTTTATTTCTAGCAATTTAAAATAATCTGAATAAAAAACACATTATATATTTATTTCAAATTAAAAATTAAGAAATAATATTCTTACAAAATAGAGACTGAAAAATAAGAAAATAAAAATATAAATTCAAATTTTGGACAACTACCCGGTCTAACAATTATAACTGCATTCTTTTGTATATTAGGTAATTACATTTCGTGTACAAATTTAATAACATGGATATTTTATATATACAAAAATAAAACAAGCTTTTTTATGGTATTATATAAAAACTTTAAATATTTTAAAGTATGTTGAATTATAAAATATCAAAAACAGCAAATGGAAAGAAAATAGACGTTTGATTGCTACTGTAAAACTAAAAGTGGAAATAAATTTCATTCAAGACAGATTGACATATCGCATATGTGGTAATCGTTTAAATTCGAAACGTTGAATTTCTTCGGCTGAGCCATTCCTTCTGATATATATTCGCAAACGATGTCCACTTCAACCTTGCGGAATACCCTCTTCTTCAACATTGAGATGTCAAATCGAGACGTTACCTATAGCTAGCGTCAGCTTTCTCGCTCACTTGTTTCCGACACATTCATGTTCACCCTATACTTCGTCATTTTTTTTTCTCTTCTACTGCACAAAGAGAACATTTAAAGTTCTTTGTAGCCCGCAAGTGTAAGCGACATGAATCGAGACAAATTTTCACTGAATGGCAGTCAATTCAAAAGACGTCGATAGATGAGATATTATCTGTCGGCACCTTTAACGCAGTGAACTTTTTGATTCTAAATATGGGTTAAAACTTAGAACTAACTTTAAGCTATTTTAGATTATTTTTTACCTTCGTTTTTATACTTGGGTTTTTTTTCTATTAAATTAAACTTCATGGGAATTAGAAAATTATAAAGTAAATATTGAAAATAATAACTTAGAAATACTGCTTACGAAATTGGCTAACAAATAGGAAAATCATAATTGAGTAAGTAAATCCTGATTTAGTTTAGTCCATACGCGTTTAGTAATTTGTACTTTAGTATTTGTTTTTTGAAAAAATCAAGTCATTCGTTTGATGAAATTTTTATTACACTGTACTCTCTTGACTTTATTTACTAAACAACAGATTGAATGTTTGCTTTAAGGTCATTAATTATTGCTGGTTCGTTGATGTATACCTCTCCCTAAATAAATAATTCAAAAGGACCAAAAAGAAATAGTGTTGAATCACATGACGTTCATATGCAATAGAATTATTTCGCGTGCTATATGACATGTTGCATCAGTCATGTCATCCAAGTCCAAGTTATTAATTTGGTTAGCAAAATTCTTTAATATCTCACGATTGCGTTCATCATTCACTGTAACGGTATTATCATCTTCATTCTTAAAAAAATATGATCTAATCATTCCACTACTATAAAATACACACCAAACAGTGCAATTCTATGGATGCCTTGTTTTTCATGGATATCATGGGAATTTTTCTCACCTTAAATACGACAATTTTGCTTATTGACGTATCCATCAAGATGAAAATGTGCTTCATCGCTCAACATGACTTTGTCGCAGAGTCAATGATCAATTTGTTTGTTTTCTAACACAACAATTAATAAATCTACGGCGTTGCAAATGGTGTATTGGTCAATTCTTTTGTAAATTAAATTTTGCATGCTGCCAAATGCAGATCTTTCTTTAGAATTCAGTGCGTGGTGACTTTTGAAAGGCGAAGTTGTGTGATACACTTTTATTCACTGCAACAATATTTCGTTTGAACCGACCATGATATACTGATGTTGCTTTCTCGGTTTACTTCGACTTACAATCGGTTTGCTCTGTAGGCGATTGTTATTGTTCTAATTTTTCTTACTGCCACTGTAAATGATCATCCATTTGCATAATATGCTTGTACATAAGCATTGTAATTCGTTGTGGAACTGTAAAATACTTCATGCTTTTTTCTGTGATTTGTAGAATTTAAATTGAGACACATTTTATTTCGAATGTTTAATAATTTCTACTTTTTTAATTTTATGTATAGTATATGCATACATTTATGCGTATCCTACTACACAGGAATAATGTATCTTCCTAATGCGTCTTTTCATATCGATAATTAGAGTAGATGCAGTAGTTTGCAGATTATTGCCTCTTTTCTTAACGTGCATGTACCACAAAACTAGAGGACTACAGTAAACAGTTTCGAACTTTAGGTATAGTGATCGTATTAGTTGTCGATCAGACCTTTATTAATGGAGTATTTGGATGTTCTTTCATACATACATTAGGGAAGGTTATTTAAATTATGCAATAAACACTGTCTTTAAGCAGGGTGTGATGGATACTACTACATCAGAGTTTCTTACCATGAACATGCACGACATTTTCTGTTGGTTTAGGTTGATTGTTGGAAATGTATAGGTTGCAATTGGTCGATGAGACATTTGAGGAATTTTTAGTAATTTTACGTCTCTAAACTTTTTAAGAGGAAAACACAAGTCTATTCAATAGTATAGACTTGTGTTTTCCTCTTAAAAAGTTTAGATACGTAATCACAGATATCCTTTATTAAAAAATAGTATTAGAATTTCGTTGGGCACACTGAGAAAATTACACTAAATAGCTATCAATTCAGAAGACTATATTAACTGGAAATTGTATAGAGTTCATAAAAAATATCCAAAAAGGTAGAATTATTACAAAACGATTTTGTAATTACCGCTACTCAATAAATTTTGAGAAGCGCGGAAAATTGTAGATAGTAATATATACAGTAAAGGTGGCGAAAGTGAATGGAATTAGTAATTAATGTATCCCTAACAAAATTGCGGATATGGTCATTCATCAGCTAGCTTCTGAGCCATTTCCTTTATATTGACACAGCGTAAGAGCGACTAAAATATACAGACAGAGCTGCCGGCTATAGTGTAAGTTTCAATAGGCAGTCTATAGCAAACTCGTTACAGCATGTAACAATCGCTTGCGCCATATCGCAAAATTTCTATAGTCCTCTTTATATAGTATTTAATTCTATTCTGTTATTGACATGCATCTAAAATAAGGTCTTTTTCGTTGAAGTCGGTAATTTGAAATGAAACCTTAAATATGCTAATGAGTTTAATTAAGATAAACTAGTTTAAATTATGTATTTAATTTATAATATTTCTAATATCATTACATACGTAATTTTGTCTTTCACGTAATATACCCAATATAATGGGGAATTTTGAAATAAATTTTTCCCTTAAGAAGTTTATGCATGTAAAGACATAATATTATCAACGACGTACATACATACGTAGTACTCCGAAGTGCTACTTTAAATTTAAATTACGTTTCATGTATGACGTTATTTCCAAGCTCCGTGAAAATAGATCCATTCTAGTAAAATTACCCATTTGACTGAACTGAAATTTTAGTATTAGGCACTCTACGAAAGAATGAAATCTGATAAATAGCGAAGAGAGCCTGTTTATTATTTTTTTCTCAAATTTTATTTTGAAACACCTATAAATTTTGGCCGGTGTCATTTCCTGCGTATACTTCATAGCAATGTTACAAACATTTCGCGTGACACTTTGAATGATAACCGTCATTTTCCGAGAGAATGAGATTGCAGCTGTGCCAGAGCACACTAAAGAAACTGTAATGATTTATTCTGCAATATTGTACCAAGAGACAGATGTTATGAAGTGTTCCCCTTAATATGAACGGTGTTTCGTTTTATTTACAAGTTAAACAAGGTTTTGAATAAAATTTTCAATTTTACTTTTCGTCGAAAAAAACACTGTTATAAAAAATATCGCGTTTTTAAATTATAGAAATGCATGTATTAATTAACATTGATACCTTTATGTATTATTTACCAATTGTGAATTTGAATTGACTAAATTTTTAAAATGATTTAAATTATACGTGAAACTGTTTAAAAAAATTTGATGTGTATAGTGTGATGTTCAAAAATAATATTAAGATTTTTGGCATTAGCAAGCAATATTGATTTCCATGTTATACTCTAACTACAATCGTATACTTTTACTAATTCATCTTACTCCGCGAAAAATTTGTTGGAATAACAATACATAAAAATAATGCTTCATTCAAAACGAATTGAACAAGTCAACGCGCAGTATAATCAAAGAGGGAAAAAAGGTAAAACATATAAAATGCACTATGCAATTAATAGCAAAAAAATCAAAGGGAAGTAAAGTCAAAAGTAATCATATACATATGTACATTGTATATCATGGATATTAATAGATTAATCCCATTTTGCCTTTTCACATTAATACTTTTTGGAGTGTTGATACAGAATCAAGTGAATGTAAATACAGTTAATTAAGATAATGAAAATTAAAGTCACATACTTTAAATATTTGCCATTTTTCATGAAAATAAAGAATACGTATGTATCTCTTATACAATGCACATAATTTAGTATTGTATTTTCTTAAAATTTAACATAAATATTCTATGTATTTAAACTTTATTTCATCCAAATATTTTCAATTTATTTAGACTTAGAGGAATGAAAAATTACCAAATAAACAGTATTAAATTATTAATTATTGTTGGATTTTGTCATAAGCATATTGTACTTTGAATAAGTTTTGGCAAATACTCGCCGCATCGAAGTTTTCCCGTATTAACACGTTGAATTTTTTGTAATTATTTGGGCAGTACCCTTTCTGCTAAACCTAGTAAAGTAATACTCAACTTTTTGACAAAACGCTTATTTATATCATTCCAATTTCGCAATTAACTTATACTACATACTCGGAAACACATTTTTAGGTGCCTACTCTAGAATAAACGGCGAATGATCCATTATTTCCTGGATATTCAAATACTCAATTATTCATACAACAATGTGAGGCCGTGTTATGGTGATGCAAAATATACTTCCCCTTAGATGATTTTCGCTGTCACTTTCGAGAATATGGAGCAACCAAACCTTCAACAAGGGCTATGCTCAGTTTTTTCAAATAACTTCATCTTCTCAATGTTTTGCTTTTCTTGATGCACTAGTAGCCTTACAAAAGTTATTTGAATTAATTACAACAGAATCTAGAAGGTCGTGAATCATTATCAACGGCCAGCATCTTGTAACGATATAACTATGGGTCAATTGATAAAAATATCAACTCTCCCCTTGGCCTTATTACAAAAATTAATGATTTTTGGAAGATTTGTCGAATTTAGTTTATTATCTTCGGGGTGCATTGTAGAAAAGATAAGAACATTCTTCCTTTGCTTCGATTTTGAAGGATAATTTTTAATAGTATCGGTTGTTGTAATAAATTATACACGGTAACACTTCTATTAGTACCATGTGTTAGTTTAGTAAGACTTAATGAATAATATTCAGAAACAAAAAAAATTCTTTCTAGAGTTGAACCATTACGTAATATACACATCAGTATTTAAATTGTAAAAGATTTTCGCATCACAAAATGAAACAATTTTCATACTATGTTTATGTTGCTATAAAGGTATATACATACATTTTGATTACACATAATCCTCTGAAATAGTTTAGATGAACATTATTAGTAAATTTTTATCTAAACTATAATACTTGGATAGTGTATAAAGTTCAGAGCATTTAAGAATTCCTCTATTCTTGTTGAAAGGCTACTTTGTAGTAACAGCATTCATATTCATTATACCGACGTAGTAGAACAGACCACACAAACTTCTAATATCAGTTAGATTAGTTTCTCTGGTATAGAATGAACGCACTTTTGTATTTGCTACATCTTCATCACGAATGATCACTTATATATTTCTTCGCTAAACCAAAATTTCTTTATCTGTAAATGTAACTAGTTCAAAATACATTAAGTGAAATTCAAGGTCCATGCTTCAAGTCCACAAAAGACATCACAAGTAACTCCTTTATTTCCAGAAACTACCATAAATTTGAATCAGTAGTGGAATTCAACGAGATAAAAGTTTACATATGTACCTTCAAATGATTATGTTAGATAGTGTTAAACCCCTTAGCGCCAATCAAGCTCAGCGGAAAGAGTCCTTGTGTTTCCTCTTGGAGCTATAATTGATTCTATACAATTTTTTAATGTTAAAAAGCTATCAAATGCTTTTGTTTTATAAACATTGAATATGATTTAGATGTATACGTTTAACTTCAAGTTTAATGTTGGAGTAACTAGATTTAATACAGAAAATCAAAACATTTAATTTGAATCGAGGACAATTTCATTGGTGTCACATGCATAAGGTTTTGTTCTAAATCACTGAATAATAATAAGATAATTTCTTTACATTTTTCAAATTTAATAGACGAATTTTTAATAAGAAAACGTTAGCTATTGTTTTTTATTTTTACTATTCCGTTAAGGCAAATGACAAGGAATTTAACACTGTTTCCAAAACTAATAATGAAGCCTGAATATTTCTGCTATAAACAGAAAGTAAATTACTTATTTTTACAGTGGCTCTTCTTCTGAATTTCTGAATATATTAAAAAGTATACTACCTAAAATAATATCATAGAAGCAATCAAAATCCTTTTGTACGCTATAAAGTTCATAAAGCTATATATACATATATATATATATATATATATATATATATATGTATATATGTATACCATACATATACTTTTTGCAGTTCGAAATATTTGAAGATGCATTTGAAGAGTCTGAATCTTGTTTTCCTTAACTTCATTCCACTTTCCGGTACTATATTAGTAAACATCATAGGGATAGAGTTCGTTCTTTCTTACAATGACTTTACCTTGCAGTAAAAAATATACTTATGTATCGTCGTCAGGTAGACCGATTCTAGGATTAATTTTGAGTCGAGGCTCTCAATTCAAAAATGTTACATTGTCAGTCATTAAGATACACGAGCTCATCAACGTTAAAAATGTGCGACAACAAATATTTCAATATTTCTACATTTTCTGTAGAAAAGCATTACTATGAAACCATTACTATCAAATAACAGTGTAATTAATCGCTTTATGCCAATATTTTGACTTATTAGACGTTTCTTTAACTGCCTTTCTACGTTTGAATGTAAATGGAAACCTTGTCCTAAAATAATGTCTGTAATTTAAAGATAATTATTTGTCAAATTTTGACGTTTATCATTTTAACGTTCACTATTTTCACTTCCATTATTTATCTCAATTTTGCAAATACCAAGCAATTTGTAATGTATAATTTCAATATACTGATATGTATATGGTATTTGGGTTTTGCGATGGAAATACGAAATTTCGAATATTTGACCGAAAACTTCGTAAAACAAGCATATTTGTTCCTATTTAACATGGTGCAGGTACAACACGACATCACCGTACAATCCAAGTTGGAAAAGAAATTTTAGATGTTGTTCATCAGGATCCTATTTGCAGCACTAGACTAATAGTCCAGGAAGATGACAATTTTCAAGGAATAATGTTCTGCAATACAATTTTAAACAAAATTTATGATCCAAACTTTCGATTACTTCTTTTATGGAGTGACGAATGTACATTGATAAGAGATGGTCTCTTCGACAGTTACAATTTTCATTTTTGGGCGAATGACAAATCCCAGAACAATTCGATAAATTGGATATCAAAGAAAGTTTGTGAATGTTTAACTAGGCATCTTAAAAACCTTCAAATTGTAGGAGCAATATTTTTTCCGAATAGACTAAATGCAATGAATACGTAAATATGTTGTAAGACGTATTGAATAATGTTCCATTAAATCTTAAAGCCAACATGTATTACATGCACGACAGAGCAACAGCTCATAATGCAAGAATTACAAGAGCACGGTTAAACGAACGTTTTCTAGACATGTGATGAAATATGAATCCCTTTGACTTCTTTGTTTGGTGTTCTTTGAAGGAAAGTTTATGCGACGTCTCCGACCAGCGAATAGGAAGTAGTAAATAGAATTAACGTCACAATGCAGTTACCCCAGATATGTTGCAATGTGTCTTAAATTCAATTCAACATTTATATTAATAATTATTATTATTACTATTATATTTTCAAGAGGCTTAAATAAAATTTGTATTTTGTAATATCATTTCTACTAATTTATTGTTGCTATAATATGTGTGTGTGTGTGTGTGTGTGTGTGTGTGTGTGTGTGTGTGTGTGTGTGTGTGTGTGTGTGTGTGTGTGTGTGTGTGTGTGTGTGTGTGTGTGTGTGTGTGTGTGTGTGCAACAGATGTCTTTTATATATATTTATATATATATTTATATATATATGTGTGTGTGTGTGTGTGTGTGTGTGTGCAACAGATAGTCAGAAATTCATGGCAAATCGTCAGGTAGGGCGATTCTATGATTAACTCTCAGTCGACAATTATAATACAGAAATGTTGTATTATTAACTAATGATATCATTACTTTAAATCCTTCACACAGTTATGCAGTGTTTTTCAATAAGATGGTGCGATTAACACAATCAAATACTTTTGACAGTAATACAGTAACCGAGGCATTATAAAGCGCTATGATAACGATTCCATCCTTGTAGTTATGGCGGAATTAATTTTGCCCTACCTATGCTGTACGTATAAACACATCAGTGGCGGCTGGTCAGGTGAGGCAGGTGAGGCAGTGCCTCACCATCTAAATCTTGGAATTATAACAAGAATAATATGTATACTTTTAAAATTCTTTATAAATTAATTATCATCTTTTATTCAGAATTTATCTTATAAACAATAAGAAAATAGTTTTAAATAAACCGGCATTACAAGCAAAGTACAAATTTATCATTTCATTTTAATTCCGTGCGAATGTACGAGCGCGTATACTTGCCCCGACCAACTTCATGCTTGATCTATGCATATCCCTACTAAACACGAATATTTGAGGCCCGGCCACTCATTGCCTCTCATTGAAAATTTATAACGCACTACAGCAGTCAAAAAAATTCTCAATTTCTATGGAAATTACACTAAAGTATTAGCTACATATTTAAGATAACAAAGAAGAAAAAATATTCAAAAAGTTAATAGATTTTTCTAACTTTATTGTGAGATTTTTGAATTTTTTAATAACATAGAAAGCATTATTAATAGGATAAATTAAGTATTTATTTAATGATATAAAGATGTCTAAAGGTTTACATTCTTCTTGTACAATTTCTCAATATTTCCTCCACGCAAATAATATGTTTTAAGTTTTAACAGGAGTATTTTTATTGTTTCAAGTAGATATTATTTAGATATCAATGTATGTATGTATGTACAATACAATAATTATCTGAAGCCAATTTAAACTGAGCCTCTCATCGAATCACAATCGCCGAACTACCGAATATACTCGAGGCTGACATTCTGGGCCCGAATCGCAAATTACAGCAGTTAAACTCGGGGGAATAACAAAGTTAGGTTAAATATTTTAATATTTGTTTAGTGATATTTTCAGTGATTTAAAAATTGTGAATATGGATTTAGAAAATGTAAGAAATACACAAGACATTGTAGATTTTTTAATAAGAAATACGTTCGTTGTTCTATCGGTAGAAGATCAAATATATGTCAAAAACCTTCCAAGACCAAACCCTGATTTATCAAAATCTCTTACAATACACGGTAAGTCTAACAGAAATTTCAATAATTCGTGGTATAACAAATGTAATTGGCTATGTGGTAGTATAAAAAGAAACAGATTATTTTGTTGGGCATGTATAATTTTTTCCACAAATACAGATAGTATTTGGAGTAAAACGGGTTATTTTGATCTTAAAAACTTGTCGCGATCAGTAGAAAAACATACTAAATCCAAACATCACATTTTAGCTACTTGTAAATTACATATGTTCGGAAAATATAATATCGCGGATGCGATAGACAATCTGAGGCGCAATCAAATGGAGAATTACAATAAAGAAGTTAGCCAAAATCGAGATATATTAAAGCGTTTAATTGATATTACTATATTTCTTTGTACACAGGAATTATCTTCCAGAGGACATAATGAAACAAATACTTCTGCAAACAGGGGAAATTTTAAAGAACTTGTTTTATTAACGGCAAAACATGATACCATTTTACAAAAATTCTTAGATGATAGCTCTGTATTTTTTGGCACATCGAAAACAATTCAAAACGAATTAATAGAATCAATTAGTTTTATTGTAAAGAAAAAAATAGACTGTGAAATTTTTAATTCAGAATATTTTTCATGGCATGTAATTCGCAATTGTCTATTATTGTAAGATACACGATCGAGGGTAATATTGTTGAAAGGTTTTTAGGATTCTTTGATGTAAGTTCAGGTCGCACCTCTGATGATTTATTTAAATTATTAACTAATATTTTTGAAAAATTTCGGTTTAATAGTAAACTAATTGCTCAAACGTATGACGGAGCGGCAGTTATGGCTGGGCATGTGAACGGTTTACAAACAAAAGTTAAAGAAATAGCTCCTCAAGCAATATTTACACACTGCCATGCACATGTCTTGAATTTAGTGTTAGGAACATCTTGTAAGTCCATAACGTCTGTAAGAATATTTTTTTCAAATTTGTCAGGGTTTTCATCTTTTTTTTCCAAATCCACTAAGAGAACTCATGTGTTAAATTTAATCTGTCAAAAACATATACCATCAAACGCATCTACTCGTTGGAATTTCACTTCTAGGGCTGTTTTTACAATTCATGCGAATAAAAATAAGTTAATTGAAGTTTTTGATTTCATTGCAGAAAGTCCTGACTTTGATAGCATATCTATACGAGAAGCTTTTGGATTAAAAAATCTTCTTCTGGATAATGATTTTAATTTTCTTTTAGATACTTTTAAGTTAATATTTGGACAAACTGACGTTGTATTTTCAATATTACAAAACAAACTAACTGATGTTATTTATGCCAGAGATCGTTTACGTTTTTTGCTTGATAAGTTAAGAGAATTTCGGGAGTGTGATACATATTTCAGTACTGTATACGAAAATTCGATGTCTGACGAATCTGTTGCACATAAAAGGCGTAGAATTGATGACGTTCCAGATACTAAACAAAATTATAGAAAATTATTTTTCGAAATTCTAGATACGTTTATTAGTCAAATTGAAATTAGATTTATTGATTTAGAAAAACTTGCTTTTTTTGATTTATTAACAGAAAGTAAATTTGAAGAATATTCGAAGGCATTTCCTCAGAGGCTCTTAAATAATTTGTTTGAACAATATAAATTTTTTGATCAAATTCAATTAAAAAATGAATTAGCTGTTATTTATAGTGACATGCAACTCCTTGGCAATTCTAAAACACCAAGTTTTTCCACATTGAAACGTATAAAATCGTATGTTAGAAATACAATTGGACAACAAAGACTTAGTAACTGTGCATTAATTGCAATCGAAAAGGAATTGGTTAAAACGATGACGAGGGATGAACGACTTTACAATGATGTAATTGATTATTTTGCTAACACAAAAAACCGGAGGATACCTTTGCTATACAAGAAGTAAAATCTATTAAATGTAATTCTACGTGCAATGCCAATAAAGGAAATTCTCTGTATTTTAAAATATTTTCATTTTGCATGTAATTTTGAAATTTTGTTATTGGATTGTTGTTGATTTATATATATACATATATATGTATATATTTGTTATATTATTAAATTTTATATTATAATAGAAATGTATTTATTTTTTATTTCCTAGAAGATTGAGTTCTTATTTTTGATTAATGTTTTCATAATTTGTTTGATTTTTTAGAATATTTATTTTCGTTTCACAAGGGTTTGCTTTGAAACTTCGTTTTCCCTTAAAAATCGAATGGGGCGCGATATAGGGCTCAGTTCACGTCTGGCAGCCCTGTTTGTACTGGAAGCCCTATATATATATATATATATAAATATATATAAACTGTTTTTATATGTAGTAGGTATATAGAGTTTATTAATCAATTGTAAACAATTTTGAATATTTATTATTTTATCTGCCTCACCATGTCAAATACTCACGAGCCGCCACTGAAACACATAATCAGCTTCAAAGTACTTTACTAGCTTATCTCATTAGTTTCAAATACTTTAGATATCTCTCTAGCGAACTATAGTCTTTTTAATTATTCATCTTCCCTGCTTTAGAAATACACCCAATTTATCTAGGCTCTAACCCATTCGGGAGGCCACCATGTCGAAGGCAAGTATTTATTAGTTACGTTAGCATTTCATAATACAGGGAAGGGACTTTTTTGACACAGATGAAAACGTTTCGAAACATTTTATTTTTAATTTTATAATCACGATTATGTCATCCCTAACTAGTAATGCGAAAAACAGCCCCGTCCGGTATAAAATATTTATCCATATAGTAATCCAGTATCTGCCCGGATATAGCTAGTGCTATTTGCTTGAAGAATTTTGGTACTATACTCCTACCTTGTGATTTTGCTACCCCTTCGGAGAATTCACAGCCTTACTCGTCACAAAATGAACATTATAGTTTTTTTGAATTTTGACGCCATGTTATAGTGAAGCGAGTATTTCTATCACGGTATCACTGATAGAACATATCTTCCTACTTGCAATATAAACTGCATGTAATTACACGCTGCTGAATCTAACAGAACAGAAAATGATTAGATGGAAGTTACTTGTTTTGTTGATTGTTTTAAAGAAATAATCTTATCACGTGGTAGTCGCTTAATTTAAAATACTTATGACTGAAGACAATTTTAGATCGTATTTTTCAAGCCGTTTAATGTGCCTTCAAAAATTGCGTAATAATGAATTTATCTGCCTTCTGTTTATTTCTCAAAAAAACGAAAACAACTTAGAGAAAATTTTAAAATGAGAGTCTAAAATGAAACTGCTCAATATCTTCGAGATATCATCATTGTATACCAAAAGAAAACACAATAATGAAAATAGTGAAAACTGCAGCAAAATAAATATCGGTGAGCGCATAATGCCTCTCTATCTAAAGAAAGTTTGATTTAGAATTAGACCGGTCGACAAAAGTTGTCATTTTAATCCACGATAATTCTTATTTTTGGTATATATTGATGTATTAAATATGCTTTATTATATATTTTTTACAGTAAATTATTTATATACAATTGCTAGTTAAAACGTCGTTAAAAATATATCTTATAGACAATATTTGTATATAAAACACTGAAAGAAATTAGCTTAAAAAGTATGTAAATATTTTATGCGATTACAAAAATCGACGTGTTGGCTGTATGAATTGCAATATAGATGGCAGTGTAAAAATTAATTAAGACAACACGTCAAAAACGTTATAAATTAATTAAAATTAATTACTTCTCTTATGTACGAAAAAATGCTTTGATTATGTGGAGTACAACATGTATAAGAAAAATTTTGAGAATTTGTACGCATCACTAAGGTACTAACAATTTTTGCATCCTTTTATTGCCTTATTTGTAAATGCATGAAAAATTTAAAAATACAATATCTCAATTATTTTATATGTTGCTGAAAGAGTACTTATCTTATAAGGTCGATTTTACTCTACTTGAATTTATTTACTTACCTAAATTTGCCCAATTATCATAGCAATATGTGAAGTAAATATATGTCAATGCTGAAATACGAATGTGTATGCGAATAAACGACACAAAGAGGGCCACTTTGAATCAATAACAATTTTCTCAACATGAATTTTCCATCGATGGAAGGCGTTATTCTATTTGTCCGAAATCAAATCAATCAAAACACTCCATCGACGAAAGCCGGGACATCGAAACATGTTGCTAAACAATGTATATCCTCTACGAGCAAATATATAAACTTATATATATATATATATATATATATATATATATATATATATATATATATATACTTACTATAAACTTATGGTGTGAAATATGAAAACGAGAAGGAAAGCACCGATTCGCTATATTATCATACATGAAAGGCACTACCGATAAGGTCAATAAAGCATTCCGGAATGACAACATTAAAATAATCTTCTAACCGGCAAGAGAAGTAAGCGAATTGCTCCAAGACAAAGTTAATCTGAGAAATCAGGGTGGTTATTAAATACGGTGTGCAGATTGTAACAAGTCATAAGTAGGACAAACCAATAGGTGAATAAACATGAGAGTAGGAAAACATAAAAGCAGTCTCTCGACTAGTCACACCATCGTCATTAAGGCAACACCGTTGTTCGCCAGGTCACAGGATAGATTTACACATCGCAAAAGCGACAGCTGCAAGTGAAAATGTCATATGAAAACCTATTGAAACAGAGAAGAAATCAAGTAATTGCAGCATCATTAGTAGAGTTCCAGACAGACAGACGATGTGATTATAGTTGAATGAACTGCTAGAAACTCTGAAGGGTCGAGCGTCAGAGTCACCTGTAGTCGCGTCAGGATTAACCAGCTGCCACAACCAATAGAAGACCAGCTGCCGCCGCCGTCATCACCTACAATGCGAAACCATTCCTGAACAATACATCTCTACTTGAAGATCAAGAGATATTCTATTATTAATATTATTACATTGCATTCCATTATTTCGAATTTGTTTTCAATTGTTGATTTAATAGTAACGTATTTTAGTCCAATAATTTTCTTAAACAAATGTTATATTATAATATACTATGCTTTAAATATTTTCTTAATTACATTACACTTGATAAATAATTTCAAATACAGAATAAATGCCTAAAAATCTTCCTATTATATTTTTCAATAAAACGAACATCAAGCATAATATCGGTTCTCGTGTATGATATGAAATTCAAATGATGGTGTTATAGTAAAGAAAGCCGTTCCCCAGCAATACAATCTCCAATCCAAATTCCCATTTACAAACCGTTAAATAAATTCAGAAGGTTAAATCCACAATGGATAGCCAATTTCGGGTGAGTAGGGCCCCACAGAGGAGACCTTTACAAGGAAACAAACGAACGCCGTAACAAGAGAAATGAACAAAAGACATTATTTAGTTTGCGCATTAAGAAATTCGATTCTTTATCTCCGCGGCTATCCCGAGTTGAAATTTTCATACAAAGGGGAAGATCGCCTTACAGATCAAAAAGTTTTAAATTGGCGAATCGAAAGAAATGAAGCTATAAAAGACACTATATATTACATTGAACGCTATTTTCGTTAAATCTACATTCGAGATTTTTTTTTAAAAATCGCATGTTTACTAATCGTAGTGTATCTTCTTATTTGTATTTTTTCATACACAGTACAAAATACACAAGCAATTTCGTAAAAACGAATATAATTGATATGCAAGTTATTTTCTAATGTTAACTTTTTAATAGGCGAACATATCAACATTTATAAAAAGAAAACAGAACATAATTGTATAATAAGAGCCAAACCAACGCTATACATATTGTGTAAGTTTAAAATAAAAAATAACAGCAATAATGAGTGCGAAATTTTATAAAAAGCTGAAAATTAAAAATAAAAGTATGTGTTTCATATTTTGCTCTTTTACTTCCATAAAGGGAAGACCGCGCGTCAAGCTTGAGAAAAGTTGCATAAAGTTTACGTTTATAGTGATGTACAAGAATGTCAATGTCAACGACTGTTCACAAAATTCTGTTGTTGTCGTTCATGATTCTAATTTCAATGATATCCCTTTGTCCAGGAGGACACTGAGGTTAATAATAATAGCTAATTTTACCACGCACTCAAAGAAGTTCACTTGGCGTCGCTTATAAACATCTGTGATATGCTCCCTAAACATGTGGATTGAAGATTTACCTCAAATATTATCGAAAGCAGACATTCATTATTCATTAAAAAGGAGTTATACTCTCAATGTAGTGTGATTTTGAATATGTCGTGTTTTTCGTGCACCTTCCAAAGAATGAAGTAATTCAAGTGAGTACTAGCTACAGTTGGACACGACTGTCTCTGTTGATATTTTATGGGGTGACACCAATTCGTGAAAACACATTCACTACAGCCACCAATGACAGTGAGATTAAGATACGTTAAATCAGCGCCCCCGTGGTACCAGTCTTAATCGTCCCTGGCGGTACGTTTCGATATGCGAACGTATCTGCGAATTACATTGCCTTGCAATAGTGACCTGGTGAGCTAAGCTCGGAATTTCAGCATTACCAATGCCCTAAAACGAGGAGGGAGGTAGTAATTTAACTCTTTTTATATTAATAAATGATCTATACAAAACACAAAAAAATTAGACACAACCTTTCAACAATCCAATACATAAAAAAAACACGAAAAAATTAGTAGATTCATTGCCGTGAAGTTAGTACTACAGGTGGTGTTATTAAGTATTAATTTGTTCTCTAGAGTTTTGTACATTGCTTTTATCTTAAATTAATATTTATATCGATGGCTTTCGTATATATATATATTGAAGAATATTAGTGTTCGAGTTTCTTTCGCGTAATGTTGCAGTTCTTTGATTCTGATCGGTAACAGCGTATTGATTGGATCAGCCCGATCAGCATCCGTTCTAGAAGAAGATGCCAGCTAGAGCATCGAAACATCGAGAAAATAACGGTTCATATTAGAACCAAAAAATTACTACGCGGAAAAAACCCGGAAAACGAGATATTTTCTATCTTTTCTCAACAAGAACATACATTATATATATATATATGTGTGTGTGTGTGTGTGTGTGTGTGGCTGTAGAATATGGACAGCAGATAGAATTACTCACTAACAAATATACTATAATATATGAACAACACTATTCGTCTGCGTCTGTTTATATTCGAAGAACGTCTCACGGCAGTTCCTTATTTACGTTCCTGCAAAAGGTCTTTACAACATTACTGGATGACGTTCCTGTTAATGTAAGACGGCGAATGTAGATATAACTTGATGGTGCACTTCCACACTTTAGTAGACAAGTAATAGATTTCTTTTTATCAAAATTATATGAAGCGGTGGATTGCAAAAAAGTTCAGCAGTTGCTTGGTCGCGAAGGTCATTAAACTTAAATCCACTGGATTATTTTTTATGGGGCTAAAAAATTGGTTAGGCAGAACAACTAGGAAACAGAGAACAAATTGTTGCTAGAATTACGGATACCGCAGAAACTATTCGTGTTGGTCCTGAGAAAAGATAGACTATATATACACAACTGAGTGGACATTTTGAATAACTGCATTAGTAGGATTATCTAGAACTTCAAATACTTTTAGCTTAGTTACGATAGAGTTTTGGGTATATGTTCATTAGATATTTTTAACTGCTTTAGTAACCATCTGTGACAATCATGTCATGGGTTACTCGGTATATTGCTAAAAATAACAACATAATACAGTGCTATTAATCCAAGTAAGTTTAGAAAATAATGTCTGAAATGTATTTATTGTTGAGGACATGCTCGGAACTTGTCTCGTTAAAATTATTTAACCTTATAGAATTCGATACATGTTCTGTTTTACTGAGTAATAAGGCTCTATTGGCCTTATAATAATATTGGAAGTTAATATCTTATAACTAGAGATATTTATATGAATTATTTATTAAATGAGTATGGTTCTTCGATAATAATAAATTATTTCCTATCAATACTTATAAAACAATGAATAATTACTAGTAAAATTATTTACTAGGGAAAATGTGTTCATGAATATTTTTCATTATTGCGTGTTAAAGGCCCAAATTAAGAAAAGATTTTAATGAAATCATCTAAGTTTAAAGTAACAAATTATCACCTAAAAATTATACCAATACTATTAATTATTGCGCATCTCTAAGATCAGGATCTATGAGAGATCTATGAGAGTTTCAAACTATTGAAAAAATTATTATTTAGCTTCATTATTAATATCAGTATTTCTAAATTATTTTCTGTCTGTCAGTTTTATTTAGACGACTTTATTAAGAGTTTCAATTTATTTTGAATGATTTTGAAAATAATATGTTTCTTTCATGTTGCTTGCATAATTCATGAAAATTTCTATAATTAACATTTTTAATGATTTGGAACGGTGGCAACTTCTACGCAAGGAATTGCTACATTAGTTTTATTTTTACTCTTTTTATAATTTGTTATAATTATAATCTCCAAGCTAATTCAGAATTGAGGTCTTTTGTAAAAAATAACCATCGCAATGGCTTATTGTTATCGACTAGATTGAGTGTTATTCCGAAAAGATAATATCTATAGTGTTATAATTATAATAATTTCGCATTGACTAGCCGAAGTCATCGGTACTTGGTTCACCGCTCATGCATGGTATCTAAATATCCCCGCTTTAGTCATGACTGAGGGTGTAGTTTACATACCATGTGAATAAATATTAGAAAGTGGGTGTTTTACTGTATGATATGCATTAATAAGTAGATTATTAATCATTAAAGGTTTATTAGATGATTAAGTTTCCTTAAATATTAAATACATTGTTAATTATTATAAAGATATTAGATGCAACCGCATGAAAATAATATATTAGAAAATTTAAATAGGTCGTCCCTGTGTCTATTTTACTGTCCGTCTTGAAAAAGTATATTTTATCTTAATATTAATGAATCTAAGCTGATCTTAATCTTGTCAAAATTATATTTCATTCATTCATTACAAAATGCTTATTATGAATTTCTTCTTTGTCTATCTGTTCTATCGTCTATCGGATCTCTCAAAGCTAATTGAATGCTTAAGCGTTCAATTCAATAATATATGATTTAATACACCAAATCTTTGCTTTAAATGAATAATAATGTAAACAAAATTATTTAAATGAAAAATCGATGGTTATACACCATTAATATCATAAATTCGTCACAAGCATAAACGAAGTTTTCTACTTGGTTATTGCCACCATAGAAGGGTGACAGTGACTCAATAATGACTTTTTTGTCCATATTATTGGAGGCGTTGCTGTTTCTTAACTAAATTCATTAAGTAAATGGAATGTAATAACACATAATGTGAAGTTATAACATTAATATTCTCTAAAAACTTCTTCATGTGTCTAAAACTAAAAATTTGCTACTTTAATTCCTTATTACGTCAGAGTTTGAAAAAAAAGAGATTTTATTAAAATCCACACTTAACAGGAGCAGGAGGAATAGAAAGAACTCAATAACACTTACTTAATTAGTTTTTTTTTTGGTTCTCTTCTTCCTCCCGACGATTCGATTACTGGTCTGGAACAAATGACAAAAAAATACATATATTTTAACTCTTTCTTAAAAAAGAATTTACCAGATTCCACGGACTGCGCCAATGAAATAACTTTTATTTCAATTATATCTGATTAAACAAGATTACTAATTAAATAACATAATTAACTACTTCTAAAACTATTTTATTTAAGATTTTAAATTGCAGCAGCTCAGTCAAATCAAGAACTGAATGTACTTTAAAATATGGAAGACACTTAACTGTACTTATTTAGAACTAAGCAAAAATATAAACTTTGTCAACTAAATACATAAATTAATGAAGTTAATGTATTAAATAATTTATACAGAAAACTATTTATTGAAATATTTACAACCAAGAACTTATTTCTCATTGGATACAATTGTCTCATAAATTATTTGCTAACATATCTTTCTTGCACACTCAGATGATCTGAAAATTTTCTTTTGTATCTGAAATAGGAGAGATACCTTTTCTTGCCAACATTATTACTGCTTGGTACACTAATATCAAAATCGGAGTAGACTTGTTTGCGTGTGCTGTTGCTTCCATTCTTATACTAAAAAATACATCCAACAGTTATATTACTTATTCAATAGACAACGAGTTATTAATGAAATCAGGCATAATTAGGGATTTTGATTGGTGTTCTATTTGATTTACAATTGGGTATGGGTTTCATGACCTATATTACTAGTTCTCGTACTTCCAAGCTAGCATTTAGGTTACTTATGTGAACAGTTAAATATTTTCATAGCATAATTTTTTTAGTTATATTTTTCATCTTCATGGTTAGCGAATTACACATTATACAAGATTATCCAAAAAAAGAATGAATTTAGTTTAAAGCATAATATTTAATACAGAAAAGCAATACAAAATTCAAAGAAAATTTCTATTGTTCTATTCGTAAAAAAGTTTTAATTCATGCTTTAAGAATTCAATGCCACCACTCGCGTACAGCACGGATATCAAGGTGAGGATTCCTTCCAAACACGTAATAGCATATCACACTTCCTGAATTGACCATAATTAAAGTCATCTAAGTTGTTAAATAATGGGAAACGTAAACTTTATCTTTTACATATACCCATAAAAAAATCGTATATGGTGAAGTCTAAAGAAATCATCGATCAATGACAAAGAGCAAAATCTTGAACCATTTACCGACAAATCCATCGCCGAGGCGCTTTTTCATTCAAAAACGCACCAACCATTCGATACCAATAGGGCGGTGTTCCATCTGGTTGAAAAATGAATTAATCTGAACTCTCGGATTTCGTTCCTTATAATATACTCGCTTTATAATATTCTTATTCTCGTGAGAGAAAGTAGTAAAAAGACCCAACAGAATATTGCAGCTATACGATACAGAATAAGTGACTATCAGAATGTGTCAACTCCTTGTCGATCTCAGGCATTTAGCATTTTTAACACAAGTTTGTGGTGAATTTTGCGAAAAGATTTTATCCTAAGTGCTTGCGAGATTGCTCTGACTCAAGAACTCAAATCAATAGATTATTCAAATTAAATTCTGTATTAAGACTTTTGAGAAAATGGCCCCGAATCATCTGCAACGCTCACGTCTGGTTTAATGGTTTTGTGAATAAGCGAAACTGTCATATCTGGTCTGAATGTCAGCCAGAAGTAATGGATAAATAGGAATTGCGTCTACTTAGACAACTATCAGATATGTATTTCACGCTGGACTTTACTTTTTTTCAACCATACTATGATAGTAACCCCGTTACTGTAAATGGAATTCGCGATTGCTCTTGTTGATTGGATTTTTCGGGTTAATCGAATATTCTCGACTTTAATGCTGCCATTTGAATAATGTTAAGTCGTATTAGTAGTTAAGTAGTTAGTAGTTAATTTAAGCCTACAAGCCAACGGACATTACATGAGTTGCAGTCATGGAAAACCGCATTCAAGAGATTTCTTTCCGCCAGGAACCTTCGAATGTTTTATTTTACAAACAAAATGAATTACTCTTAATGTATATTACACACGGTAATTTAGAACTAGAATGTATTTTTTTATTATTATTATATGAAAGATTTGTGCTCCTCTATTTATAGTATTTGTTACGCGATACTAAAAACCAAAAAAAATTCTGAAGTTTAAATAGAACAAAAGTATTCTCACAGAAGTACAAAAAATGTACTTGATGTCAATTTTGTTTATATTAGTATTTTTCTTTAACTGAAATTGGGAACCACCAAATTTATTAATTTTACTAAATGAAAATTATAACAATGATTTTTGAGAAACAAATATTTAACTAGTAAAGAGTAGCAGGCTACATTACCCAAAACTGAATCAATACGTTGAAAAGAAAACAGACAGAATAATAGCGTAAAAAAAGAGAAAAACCAGGCAAAGATAAACACGAATCTGCCGATGTCGCCGGTCGACGTGGTTTTACGAGTCGTGCCTGAATTTAGTTTATCTTTCTGAGTGTTTAGGCAATTTTATGAAACAAAGAAGCAAGGTAAATATTCAGTTAACTGCGGATAATGTTTACTGATCGTGTTACTACTTCGGAGATTCCATATCCTTTTTCTGTCTATATACACCTCTATCTGTGCTGACGACGCACATCCGTTACACATACTATCCTCCCATATTGTGAGATTAATATGAAAAGAAGCCGTCATTCCAAAGAAAACGTCGCCTATACGAAATCTAGAAAAATTGTTTCTTTGCGAATATACGTAACTCAAACTTGAGCCTGGCTGTCATGTTTAAATATAACTAAATATTATATGCATTTGGCTGTCGATAAATTTATTTTTGAGAAGGTATAGTTAACCTTTACAGATAATAATATTGAACGATAATTAAAAACAAATATAATATTATAGCAAGTATAATAAATAGAGCGAGAAACATAGGTTTTCTTTAAAATTTAATGAAATATGTAAATAAGATGTACTCAAAAATTTTAGGACATATGCAACAATGTCGGCTAAGATATACACTAAATTTTATATGTTTTTACACACTAATACAAACTTTATTGTATACAACCTAAACATATACAAACATGCGTATACAAGCATAAAATTATTCTTTGTAGCATGTGTACCAATATGTATTCAGAATATTTCCAAGCTTCGTTTTAGCAAAATATTTTACAGCACTACTTGTTTTGATATTTTACTAAAGGAATTTATTAGTTCCAAAGCTTTTTATAATAGCAATAAAATAGAAAATTACTCTAAAATATGCCAAATCTACGTCCAAGTTTTTTGCTTTCAAAATATGTTAATCAGTTTGGATAGCATTACAGATTTTATTTTACATTTCGACCTTCCAAGGTCGAGATTTAAAAAAAATCTTCAAGTCCGTCGTAATGCTCTCAGTAATAAAGCCACATTAATCGATATACTCTATCACGTTATTGTAGATTGAGAAGATAATGAAATATAAATAGCTTGAACTCTAAAAATAACCTTTAACAAATATGTATGCTTTAATAATATTTATCAAACTGCATATTTCTATTTGTTCCACATGCCAAACAAGAGATGTGCACTTAATTCGCATAAAAAACTTTTATTTCCTTAGTAACAGCCGTTATCATAAATGATCTGAAATCACTAATATTACTATCTCAGCTAGAACAGCTGATTATAAAGAACGTTTTCTTTATCTTCAGCCATTTTATTTATAAATATGCAAATTATAAAGATTTGCTTGCTTTACTTTTATGTAAAGCTCCTAATATTAAATTAACTATATACCACCGATACTTGTTAACAGTTATATTAACCATATAGTAAATATCAATTATTTATTTTACTATTATTTTCATCAATTATTTTTGTACGGTGTTAAGTTTGTTAAAGGTATATCAGCGAAAAATATAACTTTACATAAATCAAATTTATATGATTCTTTGTCAGCATTCCTTTGTTGATGTTTTGAAATGAATAACTGTTCTACAGAAACTTGACTTCTCAAATATTTTCAAGTCTTGGTAACAATTTTAATATGAGGACGTTTTAAAGTGTTGATTTACAAAAAAGAAACTTTTCAGCAGATGTCTAAGTGTAAAAGTAGAGGAGTAAATAAACATCGAATGAAGCTTATTAGTTCAACTTGGTGCATGCACTACACAAAATTAGCTCACTGCCATATACTAACTCGAGAAAATCTTCTATGAACAATTTAATTTGTTTAATTATTAAAGTAGTCTTTAGACGTCTCGTAATGAATATGCAAAGAAAACACGACTTATGACAACGTATATAAGACTACATTAACATCCACAATATTATAAGGGAAAAAATCCTAACACTTCAAATGCATGTCTTGACAAATTTCTGCGAATAGATACAGTGATTTTTTACTCTTCAAAATTTATTGAGACTAATTTGTTTTTTCAAAGAAATGTACAATTTATAAATTTGTATTCCCTATAAACTCAAGTTATTTAAGTATTCAAGAAAGGTTAAAATTACAACTAATGCAAATATATTTGCCACTTAACCTGTACTACCAGAATTAAAAATTTAAATACGTCACCATATGCATTGTTGATAAATGTATGCAATAAAGTACACTAGTACGCCAAATATGGTTTATATTTAACACAACGTATGATTATAAGTATGCACATATATATTTTTTGTTGTACCACGGAGACGGTAATTGGTATTTAGTGAGCCTAGATAAGAAAACAAACTTTTGATTCTTATTTGATTTTCCATCGTACCTCATTATGTTTAATTCATCGATATCCATGTCTTTTCATTCCTTCCGAAAAGTAAGCTTTATCAAGATGTTCAAAATATGCCCTAATTTTAGTGATTACCTCCTCATTCGACCCAAGTCCTTTGGCAGTCAAGTTTTCAGGTTTGGAAAAAAAAAACGTTTGGTGGAGGCAAACTTGTGTAAGCACGTGCCGTATCTTGAAGAAAAACACTTCTTCCTTCTTTGAAAAGGCTTTTTGTGTTGTATTGCATCGCGCAACTGACCTAAAAGGGATGCATAGTGCTTGTTATTTTTTACACTAATATAATAGTAATCGATAAGAAGATTTCCACTGAACATTCCAAAATACAACAGCCATTGTTTCGACTGTAGCTTTATTTCAGGCGTATGTATAAGAGTGTATCCAGGTTTCACCAAATGTTATTATTCAGCGTCATGCCTTTTATCAGATCATGTCTTAACTTCGCTAAACTAAAAACTAAAATACGTTCCTGATCGCATTAAAAATTCATAGTCAATACTTTTTAACCATTTCTGGAGGGCCCATGCACGTCGTTTGTCAAATATGTTGGTTTGATCATACTTAATCTCAAATGTCTATCGCAATTGATGAACAGGTACGGAGTTAGCTTTGCTTTCATCTTTTGTTTTCATCAGTACTCCACTTTTATCACGTTTAAAAACAAGTTATTTAAAAACAGTTTACTTTCTATTCAAATAACAACCATTCTTACGATCGAAATGAACGCAAATTTTGACAGTTACGTTTTGAAGAATTACCAGACTCACTAATTACTGACATGCCGTCAAAATAAGCAGTTGTCCTAATATATAAAAAGCAACAGGGAATTGTTCTTTCGCAGCTGTTTCGATACCTTTTTATGACTACACATTTCGAGTAAACCATTTTTAATGTATTATTAAGTTTTGATATAGATAACGATTTACTAGATAATACTATTATATTATTATAACTTGTTCATACGTAATAAATCTTTATTATAAATAAATGCAAATAATACTTTATTTTTCTTAATTTTTAGTATAATAAAAAAAAGGAATCACATTATTAATAACACCCTATCAACTACATATGCTGAACTAATTTGTGTTATTAATGCTAGTGCCATATCTTTTCGATACAGAAAATAATGCATATCTCCCTCTCTCGATGAAGTTAACTCTGAAGGAATCGTTCATTAATAACACAAATCAACCTGAAGATTCGTTTCGATGAAACATATGTAGTTGATAGGGTGTTATTAATAATAGAATGATTCCTTTTTAACATTCTTAAATTGCAAAAGCCTAGATGTAAGAACACACTACGTAGACATTAGTGGTCGGTATCTGACTTCAATATGATAAGACGAAATAATCAAAAGGACATTTGACACATTGAAGGAATCATTAATAACACAAATCAACCTGAAGATTCGTGAATTCGATGAAACATATGTAGTTGATAGGGTGTTATTAATAATAGAATGATTCCTTTTTAACATTCTTTAATAAAAGCACATTGCTGAACTAATTGTTAGCTACCCCTGCCTTATGAAGTTACGTCGTTTTTAGGGGTCGCAAAATGGTAAGAAAACTACGTAGACATTAGTGGTCGGTATCTGACTTCAATAGACGAAATAATCAAAAGGACATTTGACACATTCATGTAAAAATATGCATTCGTTGTATGGTAGTAATTTGTTCTTTCTTAGTTAGAATATTGTTAAGTGTTAAACTATGAAATTACTACCATTTGCGATCAGTTATTTAACAGAAAGTGGGTTTTCAACAGTAGTTCTTATTTAAAACAAATTCCGACACCGACTTGAAACGAGAGTGGCACCTCCTCATTAACCTTGACCACATTGCATGTTGAAACGGTTGAACCTGCGGAGATTTCAATATCAAGGTCATTTAAATGTCAATGCCAAGTCCGCCTCAGTGTTAAAGTCATTTCAATGTCAAGGTAATTTCAGTGTTAACATTTTAATATGGATATCATTTCAATCAATTCCAAGAGTAATTCAATACCAGGTACATCTCTATGTTAATGTAATTTAAATATCAAGGTCACTTCGATAGAAAGTGATGCTTGTTTTATTTCAATAATAGTTCAAGTTAGTGGTATAAGTAAAAAAAAGATGTCGTATTAAAAAAAGAAAATAAATTCGAATTGCTAGATAGAATTTACGCTTTAGAAATGATTGGAATAGAAGTTAGTAATGACAATGATGGTAATGTTCTAGAAGTCAGTATGTCAAAAAGTATTGATGACGATGTGGAAGATAGTACAGAATATGAAGAAGAAAATAATAATGATAAAGAAGAAATTACTAGGAAAAGAGAATAAAAAGGATGTAGAACAGGAGCGAGTTGAAACCGAATATGAAAAGGACAATAATGACGAATGTAGAAGAAATTATTGGAAAAGAGACGGAGCGGAGATGAAACAGAATATAAGAGAAAAAACAAGTAAAGAAGATATTTATAATGGCATTGACTTCGATGCCGAAACAATCATATTAAAAACAGATTATGTTAATGATTTAGAGTAATATTAATTTATTAAATATATATATATATATATGTAAATGATTTGTTGAAGTTATTATTATTTGGAAAAAAATAAGTTTCAATTTAAAAATTATTCACCTATTTAACATTCAGTGAGAGGTTTTGGTAAAGATCCTGCTCCATACCAGTAGCAATTCAGCTGAGCACGTTTGATATTACCCTTGATGACAGGAGGTTTATATGGAGATCCTTGCTTCATTTTCGTAACAGTTCAACTTTGCGTTTTCGTAGTGTTGTTTCGATTCAGAATATATTCATTCAGTGTAATTAAAATGTTCGAATATGAATATTATGATAAAGAATTTATTCGTTGATATATCATAATAAAAGTCGACACACGTTGACTTCGTGTGTAAGAAAGAGAATAAAAATGGATAATAAGAGTAGTAATGTAGATTTAATGAAATGTAAAATATGTAATGTATTTGCGTATGGAAATTGATATACGGCATTCGTAATAACGGCACTTCCGTATTTTGACAGTTGATAGCGACCATATTGTTGAAGCTACATCTGTCGAATTGGCTGTCATTTATTCAATCTGTTTTGCCAAATCACCATGGGCAGATATAGCGTTCAACAACACGTGCTAAACGTGATAAATTTATTTTATCGAAATGGGTATTCTGTTCGGACAACGTTCCGCGCGTTTCGCCCATTTTACGGTTGCCATATTCGTCCTACCCAGAGGATTATTCGCAGTATGGTGGATAAATTCGAGTCCGCTGGTTCAGTAAACAATGAAACAACACCCTGACGACAACGAAACGCAAGATCTGCCGAAAACATCGCCGCTGTCCGTGAGAGTGTGAAGGAGAGGCAGTTGATTTCGCGTCGCTCACAAGAACTCGGCCTTTCGCAGACCAAAACTTGGCGAATTTTACGTCGTGACTTGGGGCTGCACCCGTATAAAATTCAACTAACCCAGGAGCTGAAGGTAAACGACCATAGACAACGACTAAAGTAAATTATTTTTCCAGGTGCGATACTGTTTATCTGCTGACGAGGACAACTTAATTGTCGAAATACTTATACAGAATACGAAAATTAATGTGAAAAGGGGTTATATATCAACCTTCAGTGATTAAACCGGTTATATAAACTTACCAGCGTCAATAATGAAAAGGAAGGCAATAATAAATTTTCAGAGCTTAGGCTATTGGCTTTGTCTGAACCAGTAGGAATACCGTAAAGGATTACTTCATATCCACATTATGAACTGTTGCTGACTTCACTGATCTAACTTTCCCCATCTCTGAAAAACATATTCGAAGAAAAAAATAATATATCTATCAATGTATACGGTGTTGAGAAATACATACTTTAATGATACGATACAAAATAGAATATTTTGCAAAATGGTTAAGACTTATCCATATTAATTACACATACATATTAACATATTTAAAAAATATCATCTAATTTATAAAAGTTAAAAGGTTCTGTAAACTGACATATGATACACTTGTTATATCTAATTTGTTACAATTTTATTAAGAAGTACCATATCTTTTTAGTGTTTGGATTACCTGTATGATTATTTTCTGTACATTCTGGTTGATGATAACATCTTTTGAATTTTTTTGATTAAAAACTGACTACTGTTTAATTGTCGAAAATCAATGAATAAGCAATTCCTTAACACTCCATTTTGTTTGGCTTGTTAGCAAAAATCGATAATGGACAGCACCACAATACCAAATAAAGCATCACTTTTTCTTAATTAACAATTATTTCGGTTTCGGTTCGTGTAGAATACGTGATTAATTACATTGTTGCTTTTTTAATTCCTAACTCGTGTCTATACACTAATATTGAATGTACTATCAGCTGTAACATACTTACCTTCACCTTGTCTCAAATTTCGTGAACTTCACTGTATGTAACCATTTTATACCATCTGTGAAAATTATTTGGTTCAATTTAACGATCTGATCTTTCAGAATTTCTAAAGCCACAATTTAATAGCGTAAGTTGGTTTCATACGCTATTTATGTAATGATGGTTCTCTTCGTCGTTGCTATTCTATTAATTAGATGCATTTATTAGAGTTTTCCGTCATCGATGGTTGTTTCCTAGTTGGTACCACATTACCATTGAATTTCACAAATTAGTTGTTTTTTTAAAGGAATACTTGGGACCGGATATAACGCCGTGTTTGTTTTGTTTTCTTGGTTGTTAGTTAGTTGTTAGTTTTGTTTTCTTGGTTGTTAGTTAAGTTGAAAGGAACCTCTGAGAGACACTTTCATACATGCTATTTTAGTGAGTGCACGCGATCGCAGCAGCCTTCCTTAATGGCATTATTTTGAAATAATATCAGAAAAAGTGTTTATTCCTACGACGATTGTCGAATTTGGCTAAAACCTAATTGACGTTCGATAAAGTCGAGTTAGTTATTTAATTCTTTGTCGAAGACCATGTGTGTATGTGTGGGAGCCATTGACGCCCTCCAAAAATTGCTGAGGATTTTTTTACGTTGCCGTCGAAAGTCTATCTTTTTATTGTCTTTCATCAAGAAGAGAAACTCATTTAGAAGTTTAAGAAAATCTCATCACGCTGACCAACGTGTATTAGGCATTACCTTGCCCTGAGATCATCTGTGGATCTCTATTGAGACCATTCGCACTACAATAAATTGAACGTATCACATTGTGAAAGCATATAGATAATTAATTCGATTATTTTTATCAGTCATTCGCGTATAAGTAAGCTAATAAGGTTAATGTACAAACTTGTAAGCTACATACCTATTGGGTCCAACACTGTGTTAATCAATTAAAAAGTTGAAAAAATATTTATATTATAATAACGCTAATTCGAAAAAATCAAAATTACCTCCTTTATCATTCTTTTTAATATTTTATATAGTTTATTTGTGAGAAAATTTATATTAGAATATTTGAGATTTTATATACTAGGGTCTGTCATTAAGACCTGGTGCAATTGAGTGGTTGTTCTACTTTACCTTTTGTTTGTTAATAAATAAGTTGACTACTAACCAGTGTTAACGAGTTTTCTTCCCCATTACACTTTAGCGTTTATTTTATATTTTATTTGGCTTTTGCCCAATTTTTTTCTTACGTCATTGGCTCTTGTTGGGTCCTAGTTCTTCAGCATTAGCGGATATACCTCTGCTGTAATGCCCCTTAAGAACTTTCTTACAAGACCCCTTCCTCTAGTCTCCGAATATTCTGGCTAGTTCCTCCCTATGAGTAGCAAAGGATTTTGGGTTTTCATAACTTGTTAAGGTAAGCAATACGAACTTGTGGTGCTACAATCTTCACTATGCTTATACGTAGAGATAAATGTTGCACAGCGTTCGAAAGCATGTACCTTATCAATAACATAAATACGTATATTCGTCGGGCGCACATTAAAATAATTTGAACTATTCAAAACGATATTCTGGCTGCGTCAATGTCTTCGTGCTTGTCGAACCGTAATCGTCTTTCTTGAGTGTCGTTCTCAAAGAATAATTACCACAAACAATTCTACATCATTTTTAACATTTAATTAAGGTTTATCCCATTGTTTGCACTCAATTTAAGGCAATCATTATTCTATTACTTCTTATATAGCAAGTGTTCATTTTACCTTTCTATTTATTTTAGCGTTTCTTACACGCGTAATTTATTTTGCGTTCATAATTTACGGACACCGCTGTATATTGTGGAATTGCAAAATTTTAGGAATAATTATTCGATCAATTTTCGTTTTATTATTGTTTATTACTCATATGATCCTCTCCATCAATACTATCCACGGGTTATAGATCTCTTCCATGTTTTAATTTTCATTTTCTTATGGTCAGATTTATATTATTATTGTCATAATATCTATTTGATATTATTCCCAGTGTTTCGTAATTAATTGCCATAATAATGAGTCGGTATTTTGCTTTTTCTCGCGTTTTCATGTTTCCCGGACACGTCACCAGTTGAGCTGCATAAAAGCAATGGCGGTGGTATTTTCGTTCTCTCTATCGATTATTAGCGTTGACCGTTAAGAAGTCTACCGTAGTTAAATTGTGAATATTGATCATGCATAAATTGGAGTAAGTTACTACATACTAGCAACAATTTCGTTGGAAAATACTATGCCGATCGATCAATGTATCGACTTAATAGGATTGGCCAGATGAGTCGATAAACCTCGACACATAAAGCATTTTGTTACAAGAACGATCTTATTTTTATTAGTTCACCCTCAAAACCAACCCTGAGGTACGTAATTTGTAAACTTTGTATTACATAGTGGCCTAATTTTTCTTTTTGTTTTTTTTTTCTGCGTTGACTTTAAGATTCTTTCCTTACTTACCTTTGGTAGCTTGTTAATTATCGAATGGACTGTGTTAGTCTGCGTATGGACATCCCGTGTTCATCTGATTAAATACAGAGCTGACAAAAAGTAGAACAAAACGACCAATCTATGATTGTTTGATCTTTTTTATATTAACGAACAACCTATGAAAAACGTAATACAAAATTCGTCATGACTTTTCCAAGAACCGAATATGTTTGTTGATAACATTCGGTTTGTAGGAGTTTGTTCGAAAGAATTCTAGTTCGGTAATTCTTTTATAACGATTTGCTATTGCAATATTTCGCAATAATTTCCCGTTTTCGCATTTCTCTAACAGTATGCCGAATAATTGATACTTGAAAGGGTCGTTACCATAATAATTCAATTCACTAACTTTAAAATACGAATATTTTCTAAATGCGCAGTTACAAAAATTTTATTACTATAATCAAAACCACGATATATGATGCGTGTAATAACAAGTGATAACCATAAATACTACCGTTTTGGAATAGTTGCTCTAACATAAATTAAATTCAACAGGTTGTAAATCAGCTAATTGCACCTATTTCTGGACATTGTAATAGGGTGAAATTGATTCATTGCATTGATACTCTTGCTTTTAAATTAAAATAAAATGAAATATATATTACACTTTCGTAAATTCACTAAAAATACAAATGTCAGTTTAGTTCTGATTTTATATTCGTTCTGTAATATCCAACATCTATTTGAAGTTTATATAATATCGACTTCTAGTTTCGCGTAATAATTTTCAGAAAGCACCTTACAGTGAGTTGTATGTAATCTTCTTGAACTAGTGGGAAACATCCCTACCTCGACACTTATGAACAGAGTGCCTTACCTTAAAAAATCTGAAGAGTGTATAGTCGATGAATATGAGACGGTGTAAGTGTTGCGTTTATCAAGTGAGGTTATGTTAAAATCAACCTTAGTGACGCATCTTAGAGTTTCAGAATCATTGTTCAAAGTATTTTTGACCGCATGGTCCAATCGATTCCTGCATTTATTAATAGAATTAAAATAAAAAATACATATCTTGATTTAGAAAAATGTTAACCAAAGTGTAAATAAAACTGTTTCAAAACAGTTTACCTTTATTTACACTTTGATGGAACTGAGTTGAGGATACTATTAGGTAAAAATAGTAGTTTAATGTTGATACAAATCTAATTTGTCATTGCAGTGGAAATCGTCTGAAAGGAAACTAACGTGAAATCATCAAAACATAAATATTTATAAATTTGTGTAAAATAGACAAGATACACAATAAATAAGTATATACGTTAACCAAAAAAAGTATTTGCTCAAAAACACCATTTCCATGCAATTCTTCTTAACAAACAAATAAGGTTGTAATAACTCTCATAAAAATACATTTAATATAGTTAAAATACATGCAGGCTGATCATAATTTCATATAAATAATAACGTAAGATACACTTTTGTACAAACATATGTTAAATTATGTTCGAAAACATATTTTAGCACCGGTCATAAATTTACAAAAAAGTACTTTACATTCAAGGAATCTTGATCATCTGTGCTCGAAGATGCTTTATTATTGCATAGTATTGTCAGTACTTTAAATTAGTTTGGTAGACTAGAGTGGCAGAAAGATAATTAATGATAGATTTAATCAAAAAAATTTCTTAGAAACGTTCACTAAGCCTCTTGTACAGAAATACACATATGCAGCTGGATACTTCCAAACCCATGGGTGTAATTAATAACCATCTAAGAAATAAGTTATAGTATTACATGAGCAATGAAAAAATTAAAAGTAGACACAAGTGCCCTATTATAATTTAATATAGAGATAAATCAAATAATTATCTTAATAACTGATCTTCACCTTTTAATATTCACATTCAGAATTAAAATATAATAGAAAACAATTATTCAACAGAATTTGTTGGCAAAAAATAATAAGGATGGGTTATGTGCCTGCTTAAAGTAAAGTGTCAAGCCTTAATTTCGATCTAGTTCCAATTCCATAGCTTTTATTCGTTTCAACTTTAATTTCCAAATGTTAAATATTATTATTAAGTTGTAACATGAAACAAAAGGTAATCTAAAAACAAGTTTCAATAACTAAAAAACAAAAAAACGTAACCTAAAAACGAGTTAGCATTTTCAAATGAAATTTCGGAACTTTCACAATAACTTTGTTATACATTTCTCATGTTTTGACCAACTTTTTTTAATGAACTATTTTATTAAATATGAAATACGATTCTTAAAGTCAAATTCTGATATTTTATGGATTAAAAGCAATTTATTTACTAACATCATCTAGCATGCATTGACTTTTTGTAACTCGATTATATTAATTAATATTCTTCTCAAAATATTTAACGGATATTCTATATAATTGATAATAAAAAGCAGCACCTATTGATATAAAATCTACAAACATTTTTATAAACTGATCTTAGTCTTTTAAAACAAGAAAACGAATACAACACAAAACTCAATATACAGACATATCTTTATCATGTTACACATTTATTAAAACGATTATCGCTGCAATATGTAAAAGCACGCTTCAATACGCTTCTCAATCAGTACCCAAAAGTTCACCTCTACGAATTGTAGTAAAGATTTACAATTATGAACGTCGTCCGAAATATAAAGAGTAAATAGACAATGGAAGAACACAGCAAAGTGTTGCCGAAGTACCTGGATTTCATAATTTCTAATCATTAGAATCGTTTTTTGAAAAATTGGAGGTGCTCGACGAAAGAAAGGGCAAGGCTAACCAACGTACCAAAAAATGTTGTGGATAAACGTGTTGCTAGACAAAATATACCACTAGTTTTCAGAGAGGAATAGAAAATACAAAATAAATTTTCCAAAAAATATTCGACATACTAAAATGGTCTAAGCCAATAAAATGCCAAACGTCTTTGAATGTTTGTAGAGACCATACGCATTATTATCTCTATAAAAATTATTGCAGTAAAAATTCTGCTCTTCCAACAGGATTACAGTAAAACATGTCCAAATACATTAGAATACAATTTTGTGTACTCACAATTATTCTGAAATCAAAAAATTATATTAAATCAACTTCTTTAATTTGTTATCATTTTTATGAAATATCCATTAATTGTTTCGTAGATATCGACATTTGTTGCTATCAATACTGGTGTTGTCAAAATCAATATTACCTACTTCTCTCATCTATAAGAATCGATAATCTTTCAAGTAGATGTAATGAAGCTACAAATTCAAAATGTAACAGGCAATTCTGGTTAATCTGCAAACCAAAAATTACTTTATGTGTCATTGTTTTTAGGAATCGGCACCAGGTAAAAGGGACTGGAAATTTCCAAAAAAAGATTATATATAATTAAAAAGAAATTTACAGTGGATCGTTATGCGTCGATGCGTTTATTTACTTAATATGCTTAAGCAAATCATCACCTCCATATTTTATAGACAGTAGTTTTATAGACAGTTTAGCAGTTCATCAGAAAACTTCAATTTCAAACTCCACCTACATCTTCATATCATGGATTTTACCAAATATCCTTAACTAAAAATATATAATTCTATCTAATTAATTAATTTCAAGTGTTATTTGAAATACACTGAAAATATTGCACTTAAATTTATCTGTTCTAATATATTGTATATCTTTTTCTACTCACAGTATTTAAATTTTAAATTTCCTTCCATTAGGCGTTTGTTAGTCAGTAATAATTAGTTTTACCTTACATTTTACGGTGTTTATTTTTGAAAAATACAAGAAAAATTTAATTGACTCTAAAGTTTAGAGACCTTTCAAAGCAAGATTTATTTAATCTGGCTTCACTTTACTTAAATGATATTTACCCAATAACTAGGGCACCAACATTTAATTGAAATATACGTTTTCCCAAAGACGCTTTTTCAAGAACATGAAATAATACTTGTACATTTTGTTTAATAAATGTTCTTTACCCAATTATTTTTAGCGCGAGTAGTAAAAAATTAATATTTCATATTGTCTGTTAAATGTATTCAATAGAAAGTCGTGTAAACTTTTACTCCAATACCATTACATTTTGTCCTTGACTTGATCTCGATAAAGGTCCTATCGAATGTGCCTCGGAAAATTGCTAGCTTCGAGTCAGTAAATTGAATTTGTTTTGAAAGAATAAAATTTTCTTTCCACATACAAATATATGCAAAGAATACACAAACCATTTATATAGAAAGAGAATAAATTAAACTATGAACTTTTTTTGTATATGTCACATTTATATTATCTACAATTAGAAAGGTAGTAGTTTAATAGAATCTAAGTATGCAAATATATTACTTTTCTATTAATAATGCCTCTAGTTAATTTCGCACCCCAAATACATATGTATTAGTTGCAGTGTAATTCATTTATTAGTTTTCACTTTTATTAACTTCCATTATTTAAACACCAAAATTTTTATTGCTAGTTTATGGCTTGTTAGAAATCATTCGCGCAATTAGATAAGGTTTTTATTAAAATTCTAAACACACATAATAGCCACGGGGGGCAGATCAGACGCATAAGGTAAATGAAGCAATAATTCTCAACGCGAATCGTTTAAATCTTCCTTGGTGCTCGGTAAGGAGAAGCTGATCTTGCATTATGTTATGCGTTAATAATGTGTATTCTTTCAAGTCAGATTTTCATTATCGTTTTAATAATATTCTACGTTTCAATTAACAATTAAAATTAACCTAATAGATCTGCAATGTCAATATATAAATACATACATATGTATATACATACGTTCAAATGTCGCTGTTACTAATACTTCTATCCACGGCCCGAATCCTACTTAAACTCAGTAACTGTATCTTGTTTCAACCTGATGGCATGAAGCCTACCATTGTTATGAAAGAATTGATTATTTCTTAGGATATATTTTACGTAATTAATACCCAGACTCCAATTTCTCTTTTAACACCATTAATAAAAATGAAGGGGTTCTGTCCTTATTTAATATGTAAAACATCAACATATACACCTTCTGTGTTTCATAAAAAATTAGCACTTGCAAAAAACAACACCGTTTATGTGTTTCTTTGTGGCCAGATATTGCTTATGCTTCCATTATATATTTCGACGTCTTTTCTCGAATATGACAGAGTAAATTGAGTTAATATGAATTTGAAAAAATTCACTCTTGTTTATTAACAAATAAAAGCATAAAAACCAAACGTACACGCATTTTATTTCGAACCTAATCAGAATTTTAGTTAACTTCATAAAAAGAAACCTATCCGAAATATAATTCTTGTTTATTGCCCTTAATTTGGATGTTGTAGGTAAATGAGTTACTTACCTACGAGGGGATTAAAACTTAATTAATGAAGAAGATAAACAATTGCATGCATTTTAGTTTAATTCTTGAATCTGTAACAACAGTTTCGCTAACATGATAACTGTTAAAGACTTAACAATATTAAAATTAAAATATTTTTCTTTTGTTTGGAATATATATTATGTATTTTGTTATTATGATGTGTTTCATGAATATTATTGTTTTATGTAATGTGTGGGAATACATCCCAAAATAAGAAGACTGAGAGCGATGACCATGGAAAAGACAACTGCAAGTGTCAAAACACGGGAAGGAGAGAGTGAGGCAGGGAGATTCGTTATCGGCAACACTGTTCAACTTGCCATTACAGTACTTGCTACGGAAAATAAAGAAGGGCACGTTAAGAACAAGAGGAGGGCAGATATTGGCGTATGCAGATAACATAGTGCTGATTACAAAAAGAAGAAAAATAATGATGGAAATACTTGACGAATTAGGCACACAGGGAAAAAAATGGGGGTAAGAATAAATGAAAATAAGACCAAGTTGATGAAATTTAGCAAGGAATACACCAAAACGAAGGTCCAACTGGGAGAGTATATTATTGAGGAAGTAGATAGGTTTAAGTATTTGGGAGTGATGTTGGATAAAACTGGAGAGAGAGAAATAGAGATCAAGGAAAAAATAGCAACAACAAATAGAGTAGTACAGGCAAATAAGAAGCTATTGGAGAGCAAAATATTAAGCAAAAGTTGTAGAATGGAAATATATAGGACGACAATCCGACCAACTATGATGTATGCAGCGAAAACACTCAGCATGACGAAGAAACAGGAGGAGGATCTGAGAATAATGGAAAGAAAAATATTGAGAGTGATACTGGGACCAGTGAAAATAGGAGATACTGAATATAGAAGAAGAACTAATCACGAGCTTTCACAGGAAATAGGGGAGGACATAGTAAAAAAAATTAAACAGCAGAGAGCAAAATGGTTAGGACATGTATGGGGAGCGGGACCAAACGCAGTTATATATGAGGTTATAGAATGGAGTCTGAGAAGAAGGAGGAGAGGGAGACCAAGGAGTACGTGGAAGCGAGAAGTGGAGGAGGATTTTAGAAGGACCGGAATCACTAACTGGAGGCAGAAACTGAGGAATAGAGAACAACGAAGAGAAGTCTGTGAAAAGATATAGGCTGGAAAAGGGGGGTGATCTCCCCAACATAACACAGCCCTGTAATTGCACAGAGCTTCCCCAATAGGTGCAAGGTTGACGGTGTCGAACATTTCCACTCTATTGTGGGTGCATGGGTACCTCGACGTGTTGAACGCGATGCGCGGTATTTTGAACTGTTTAGTTGTGTACGTACTTGAACGTATATTTATGCGTATAGAACAATTTGAACTGTTATATTTATACTAGTAGAATTATATGCAGATGCATCTCCATATAGCGAACACTTTATTGTTCAAAATAAAATTGTATAGAGAATTTATATGTTTTATTTCAATTATATAGGGATCTCAAAACAGGGAGTATCTTAATAATAACCTGAATATGAAATGAATATTCATTACTGATTTTACAGATTATTTTTAATAATATATATTGCTGTATATGAAGGAAATAGTCATTTATATATTTGATAACATGTGTACAAATCCGGAAAATCAATGCTAATCGATATGTCATTCTACATTGATACTTGGCAGTGAACACTGTAAAACAGACTACTACAAATCGATTATGAGTCATTATGTGTGAACGTCGACACAATTCAATTACCTGACCACACAGAGAAAAGAATATTCAATAGTATCAAACCAACATTGTCGTGTAAATGCTAACAGTTTATATGGTTAAGTATTGCTCACAAGTGTTTTTTAAAGAAAGAAAAAATATTACATTTTCTTCAAAGAAGCAAACATATTTTAGGAACAATGTATTTTTCATGAACACGTTTTCAGGTAAGATAAGCTCGCCCACAACCTGACATGTGAATTGCATATTTTCCGTATTAATTTTCAAATGTAAACTGTATCGAATACGTACATACAATTATGTATTTTTAAATATCCCTGTTAATATTAAATTATTACTTTCTTCAATATCTTAGGTGAAACGTTTTTTGATTTATCTATAAGTTGCTATGATAACTTCAAATTTCATAAATAAAATAGCAATAGTAAAGAAAATTTTCAGTTGACCCAGTTATCGCTACTTTAAATTTCTCCAGGGTTTGCAAAGTGTTTTATCAGATTCACAAATTATTCTTATAAGTAATTCCCAAATTCAATTATATTATTTAGATCTGAAAATATTTCAATACTTTGTTCCAAAATTTCATGATTATCAGGTACCTTGCATCAGTAAATAGCTGGCCAATTATGCTAAATGGCTTCTCAAGGCATAATATCTTCTATTTTGCGGTAACGAGATGTTACTAAGTCTTGTTTCTTTTCTCATATCATTAATAAATAAATTTCATATCCAACAAGCCTACAATATTTGTGAACCTAAAAATATATATTTTTTCTATTCATATCGTAAGTATTACATTAAATTCAAAGTCCTTGTATTTATAATTATAGTTATATTTATAACTTGTTTTAATCTGTGAGGCAGTGACATTATAGAATTTTGGTTGTTTAATACGCGTTCCATACAGATGAAGCTTAATAGTTTAATTTTTCTTACTGTTTGTCGCCGATATAAAGTTCGTCTGATAAACTTTCGCCTTTCAAATTCCATCGTAATTCTTTTGGTCGTTGTCCTTACAATTTATCTATTCAAATATACCCCTAATATTGATTTTCTTACAAATACTATTTATACGAGGAGAAACTTTTATATAATCTACCTAGTCAGTAGAACAGTAATAAATGACATTGATTTTTAGACAACAAAGATTATTAGTTTTTTAAGAATTCTGATCGGATAATATTCAAGTTGAAACACTTTTGTAGTTTTGGTAACAGCTTGAATAGTAAAAACGAGCGATTTAAAATATGCATAGTGAAAACAAGAACATAGAAAACAATAAATAAAGTTTGGTGTTGACAGGTCGTAAAATTGAAGCCTAGGTTAAGGCAAGGAGAGTTGAGATTTCGGAAATGACAGTTTTCACAATTTTGCATGAAGAATTTAGGATAAACAAAATATCAAAGAGATTGATTTCCAGACTAGTCATACCAGAATAGAAACGTATTAGCTGAGAAGTTTTCCAAAAAAAGGAGGTATTAAAACAAGACCGATTTTTTTTCAAAAATTATCACCAGTGATAAAGTCTGAGAATATCACTGGCACCTACCCACGAAACAAGCATCAATGCGGTGTGTGAATAAGTGATCTTTCTGGGACTTATGTTCATTAAGTACATGAATAAAGAACACTTAAACTGTCGGTAATGTTAATAAAGAGAAGATTAAAGATCTGGAAGCCGCTATTCAAACAAAAAGGTTTCAAAATTTTACTGATGCATAAAGTTCAAAATATTCGACAAGTTATGAAATATGGTTCCCAGGAATTGAGATATCCACTCTATATTCTAGATCTGGTACCTAGCCAAGATATTAAATATTACATATTTCTGTTAATACATACGAGATAAATATACTAATAAATTATTATTTACTTAATAATGAAACAATTTTTGGAATCATTGACTAAATATAAAATTTATTTACATACAAAATAATACAACACTATTAAGAAATATGCAGCCAAATTAAGGCACGTCGCAGTTTGCAATGGTTTTACTGTGCCACAAACTTTTTTAGTTTATTAAATACAATCATATGTACCGTTTTGTTTATTCAGTACCTACTATAAACTATTCATGTTATGCTGTTACTACTATACACACAGTTTATAAATTCATAATACGTTATATGCATCATATGGTAACTCTTGAGTAATAACGTAATCATATTATTTGTGCTTCCTTGTTTACAAAACAGTAATTTTGTCTGGAGACACTATCGTTGCAAAAACTACCACTAAATTAAGGTACGACGCTGTTCGCAATAGCTTTACTGTAGCACAAACTTTTTTAGTTTATTAAATACAATCATACGTACCGTTTTGTTTATTCAGTACTTACTATAAACTTCTCATGTTATGCTTTTATTACTGTACACACAGTTTATTAACTCATAGTACTTTATATGCACCACACGCTAACTCTAGAGTAACAACATAATCATATTATTTGTGCTTTCTTGTTTACAAAACAGTAACTTTGTCTGGAGACACTTTCGTTGCAAAAACTACCATCTCGTTTCCAACAAAAGAGATTCGACACTGGCCTCATTTAAATAAGTGAAGTAATTTCTCTACCACCATTATGTATGGATCGATACAAACTTAATTCAAACTTATCTATCAAGAAAAAGGCTTGATTGTAATAAAGCCGCAGTCTCACAAAAACTTTATGCTCTTAATGAAATTTCGATGGAATAAATTCTTTCAGAATGTACCGATTAAGTGCTCACTTTAAAAACGAACTCTTAGTAGGGAACTTAATGCGAGAAAATAATATGACGCCAATGTACATAATTAAGAGTTAAACTTCATTAAGCTTGTCTCGAAAATGAATTCGCTTATTCTCTGGAGACAATCAATTTCAATAGCATTCATGAAAAAAATAGGTTACAGTTCCTTATACACAGAGACACATATATATTACTTACGAATACAATGCAGATTATTGCACATTTGCAATATTTTATTTTATCGTTGCTAAATTTCCAATATGTAAAAATAATATGTAATGTATTCGCGAATTACTTTGAAACTCAATTTGCTGCTCTATCACACATGTAACAGAGTCCTTCTAAATAGATGTGCAGAATTAAAAAGCAGCATGTGAAGTCTGTTAAACAATCGATGTACTTGCCAAATACAACAAAGGAAGATTTTATTTATAATACTTATAAAATCTTATTTTAAGGTTTAATTTAAAAAATTTCCAGATATCCACAATAGTAATCAGGATCTTTTATATGCTTCTACTATTTGAAGTTAAATAAAATTATAGTTTTGCGCTTTTATTTTTTTTTTGGTACTAAACATAATTAAAATTAGATGTCACTTATGACGTAGAATAGCTTAGCGATTTAGACAATTCTAGAAGGTTGTCCTATTTTATGTAAATATAATTAATGTAAACGAAACTAAGCCCAACTCCGGAAATATTATTTTAATAGTGTTAATTCTTTTTCTCTTGTAGTTAGGCTTTTCAGTAAACTTCATATCTTAACTAGTAACGTAAGCGATCTAACGTTTTTTCTATTCTACTTAAAATAATAATTAGTCTGTAGCTTTGCATTTTTGTTAAGACTGTAATAACTAACATTTAACCATTTCTGTGTGGTTTATTTTTTTTTTATTCATTAAAAACGAAATTACGTATACTTAGTTGTTTTTTTATTTTGATTAATCATTAAGCTATTGCCGTATATTGCTATATTGCCATCTGATAACTAGAAGGAGTACAAGATTCGTCGTTATGCACCTCCACCTACCGGATGTCGTCTTTTTAAACAAATTAGAGTGCTTTATATTACTCTCTACTTACTGAGTTACTGACATGACCGTTTCCGTCTAAGCAGGCTAACAGCTGCACACTGAGACGATAACTCTGGTTTATCAAACACCTCCTGGCAGGCTCCTTTTTTGCAACTTGTAAATCTTTTTTTCTTCTCTTTTTTTTCTTCTCTTCTTTTAAAGCAGGCAGTTGCTTACAAATACTATAACCATATTGTCCTTTCTCGTATTACCATGGTTTTGTTAATTTATCGATCTAAAATTTACGTTTTAATTTCGTTTACTTATTTTTGGTTTTTTTTTTTTGGGGAGTGATAATTTTTCTTTTTAATCTACATGTTAACGTTATTATTGTTACTGTTTTGAAGGTTATGTATCAATATCAAGCTACGTATGCGTTCCTCCATATCGTTTAAGTCTTGTCATATTTTTCTATAATAGCTATCGTTTCGTTTTTGAGTTGTTTAAAGTTTAGTATTAATTCTTGTCTGTTTAATTATCTCTTTCGCGAGTTTATTGTTATATGGTTCTCCTTCTTCGTTTTGAGGTGCTAGACGCGTGTTCCACTTAATTTTCCTTATAGATGCGCATGCCGGACTTTTAAATTTTGAGAAATGTGTCAAGTTTAGACATTTTATTTCAATCTTTTTGAACATAACGAAGTAATTTTGTGTGTTAGTTTATCACAGTAATTCTAAATTAGTATTGTTTTTATGTATTGCCATATTAAGTAGTACGTTTAATTATTGTGAAGTAATTACCGAATTTGGTTTTAAATGTACTATCCACAATGGTAACTGGATTCAAGGCGCTTCAGAAAGTCTTTCTACCTTTCGAATGGAAGTTATGTTTCCTTTACCCATCTAGGTCTTGAACACATTGTACTACTTTTCTAATTTATTCTCTCGTTAACATTATTTTTGAGTATTTAGTACTAATCAAGTACGAATTTTAAGTATCGATCAATTTCGAATCACTAGTTAACTACCAAAATCAAGCACTTGTTTACATGTAGAAATTTATATCTCAAGAGCAATATATGGTCCATCGCCGGAAACGTCGTCGACATCGTCGAATTCAGCTAACTTTATTTTCTTCCTTTCTTGTAAAATTATAATATCCGCATTTTACGTAATTTTTTATGTACTCGTTAATTAATTTTTCTGCGTATACTAGAAACACTTTTTTACCCCTTTTTATATTTCATTCTCAAACAAGATAAATTTTCTAATTGATGTTTTTATTGTTAATTTAAATATTATAGAAATATTGCGAAATTAAGTAAATTTAATTTTATCCCATATCCCAAATTAGTATATTTTCTTTTATAAGCAAAACTCGGCTCAGTTTCGGGAAAACTGCAAGATTCGTTTTATTTTATTGTTTAGAACTGCACTTGATCAATAAGGTTGATATATAACCCCTTTCCACATTATATTACAGTGTACATCTCGGTTTTGAGCGGTGTGGATCGCGTACGGAGTTTGATTTTCGTACAATTGTTTTTTCGCCGTGTTTTACCAGGTGCGACACTTTGAAATTATCTGCTGATGATGACAACTTGGTTGTCGAAATGCGTATACAGAATTTACAAAAGTTAATGTGGAAAGGGGTTATATATCAACCTTATTGATCAAGTCAATCAACCACAGGCTCCATCAAATTCAACTAGAACTGCACTATAAAAAATACTAGATTTTCAAACCTATAACTTTGACTTATTAATTTTCTTAACTGCTAATATTAGATATTTTCTTTTTTTCCACCAACTTAACGTTAATTTATACAATACCTTGAAGTTAACTTCGTTTTATTAATTGCAGTAATATTACGTTAGTCTACTTGTGTGTTTTATTTTAATCTTTTGTTATGGTATTGTGTATACCTTTGAGACGTTTGATTTGTAAAACGGGGTACGAGACTTCTTGTTTCTGTCCCCGAAGTACAAATATACAGAGTGTTGCTTAATTTATTTAATAAGATAGAGCACATATTTATTCAACAACTGACACGATCGTCTTTAACTGAGCAGGCCGGCAAGCTGCACCCTGGCAGGACAACTTTCGGTATTCAAATCCATTCCTAGTAAGTTTTTTTTTATTTCTAATTAGCTATAGTTTTTCGATATTAAAAGAGTGTCAATACAAATGAGCCACTTAACAAACCATATTTTCAATAAAGTTTCTTCTAATTGACAAAAGTTAACCAAAAACTCAAAATAACATTAATATCGTGAACAGGCTAATATCGGGGTCCCCAAAATATCGCCAGGATTTTATAAATAACAGGTACAACTAATGCCCCCCCCCCCCCCCCCCGATCATGGTTAAAATCGAGAACAAACTTTCCTAAGAGCTACCTGTAAATAATTGACTACGGACTACAATGAAGAAATTGATATTTAGTGACGACGCAATTTCTTTTAAATAAATTATATGCGGAATTACATTCAACATCAACATTCGATAGAAGGAAAACTAACACTTGAACACATCCTTCCTTATTAAATATATCGTATAAGGAGGATTTCGTTCTAATGCTTTCGTTGTTGCGCTGAAACTGTTTCAGAGCAACACCGAATGCAATAGCAACAGTTAAGCCCTGAAAATGTCTCACGCAGCAGTTCAACACTAAAAATATCTCATCCGAGTGAGGACGAGACAGAAGTACCGAGGACGTTGTTCCAGTCTTCATCTTTTCATGACGTTTCATTTCTATTAAGGTTCCCATCTTTAACCAACAATTTACATACAGTATTGGGAGGATAATTTAAAGGGGAATGAGATTCGAAACTAATATCACCATCTTTCAGAGAAGTTTAGAATTATATCCAAAATTTGTTATCGCTTTATTGTGATAAATAAAATGTACTTAATTTCTGATAGTTTATTGGAAAGTTATAGCAGCATGAATGAAGGGATTATATGGAAAATCATAAAATGTATAAATTCACAATTTCAATGTTCATGTTGCCTTTCAATATTTATTTTTTCAAGGACCAAACGCACCTGAAAATTTTGGTTAATGTGCAACAAACTTTGGGTGGTAGGCATTGCCGATTACCACAATTTGGCGCTAGGCTGCGTAATTTATCTGTAATGATATGAGCAACTAAAATGATAAGTGAACAAACTTATCAAAATCTACAACAACTTCAGAAATGATATTTATAATGTGGTTTTGATTAACAGAATTTACATTAATGAGCTAGCATTCTAAGCATATCGACTGGAAACGCTCTTCACATTTCATATATAGAATTTGGCATATCCAATCTTTCAGCAAAGTAGTCGTCGCCATTCTTAAATTGCAATCAAAAGAAAGAAAGGATATAAACGTTAAGCTATAATTTGATATGTTATACTCAACGATATCTGGCTTCACTACTATGTTCTTGAGTCATACACTATGGTAGCGCTCTCTCAAGAAAATCCAAGATATTTTTATTGCCAAATAAGGTATGAACATCATGCAAAAAGCAAGCAATAACACACCATCACCAGACAAATACATAAAAACAATTTCTTCAAAACAACTTGCCCATAAAAGAGATTTCTTTCATCACAACAACGTACCTTCCCACACCATTCAAATTGTTCGCGAAAAGTTTGATTAATACTTTGAATTATGCATTCCCCTATTCCCAGATCTAATCCTAAGTATCTTCCACCTTACCCAAACTCAAAGTTTTCTTGGCTAGCAAATAGCTTCGATCAGATGAAGAACTTATTGCAACAACCAACCGAGCAATATTTTGAGGCTTTTGATATAGATCATTATCAAAATGAATTTCATTTTCACCAGCCAGATTACCACAATTTCTAAACAGTGTATATACACACTGTACCTTATTTATTTATGTATATATACAATATATATACTTTTACAATTCAGCATATATCATAGAGCATCAAAACAAATACTTTAGCATATAATGATGTTCTTTATCTATTTTTATTACCGAGATATATCCTAAAAACAGAAAATTATTTCTAAATTTGGAAATGTTTTCGCTTACTTAAAACATTTTTCGGCACAAAAAGAAAATAGTTTTGAACATGAACTGGGCTAGACTACTCATCCCAAAAATTTTAACTTGTTTAATTTTCGAGTGGGTAGCCTTTCCTTGTAAGACATACTATTCATATATTTTTTATATGTATATGTGTATGTGCAAAATATGTCATATATAAAATTTTAAAACTACACTACCCTTAAATAATTAAAGATTTAGATTTTAGATACTAATAAGCACTGAAATAATTTAAGCGATAATTATATTTGAAGTAAAGACCTTGACATTAAATTAAAATTTCGACTTTAAAATATTGTATTTAAACACAAATTATACATGGCCAATATTAAGTAAAAGTTGTATATTAAAAATAGTATTTAATGAAATTGTACATTCTATTGCATAATTTCTCAACTAAATATCCACTGAATAATTATTGGCTAAGATTGTTCGGCTATATAGCACAAGCATCTCGGGGTTATGACATTGCCCTGATAACTATAATTACCATGAGTCGACAACTTTGTAATCCTCACAATTCTATAGGGAAATGTATTGATTCATCAGACATGACATGCTGTAGTTGATGAAACATGAAAACCGATTTGGATAGGTCTCCTTATGTTCGTCCGCGTAATAGATCATTTTCATTGGGTAGGGTTTAAATACAGGCAAGGGATCGCGTAATATTAGTCTAAATGCCAAAATGTCTAGCAATGCAGATTGTAATTACTGTAAATTAATAGTAATTTAGGTTTACCGTAAATTAAGAATTGTTTAGCACACGAATAAAACAATGGTTCGTTTTTTCAGAGTAAATGTTTCTTAGTTTTGATGTTTTCACAATCTACTCTGTTTCTATTCTCTATAACCTTTTATTACATTGTATAACTCTTTAATAAAAATTACTTCTGATTGATTGAAAAGTTGATCCATTTTAATATAACGACTTCGATATTTCTCTTATTCTTCCAGACCAGATTTCACATAAAACTGAGTTCACAGTGATTTGAATATGTAAACAAGTCAAGCTTTGATACATTTTACTAGCTAAGTTACTACCGTTGTTAATAAAACCTTTACTGAAGCAATCTACATTGAATATTTAAGTCGCTCAAATATAAACGACATACATAGTATAATAATATAATAATTGATGATGGGTAATTTTTAAATTTATATGAAACCGGGCTAACAATTCTTCCAAGAATCTATATACGTATCTGTTCATATGAAAACAATTCTGAAGAAAACAAGTAGAAAAGAAATCGGTCGAAACGTCAATAAAAAAAAGTAGAATATGTATAATTAAAAATTCAAGTTGTTTTATTTACCGAAATTTCCCACGAATAAAGAAAAATATTTGATGGCACGAAATTTCGCCGAAACGTTGTAACAACCTTCCTATCCCAGGCGATAAGACAATGCGGATAGACACCTGAATAAACAGTCGCTACACACGCATATAAATGGAGTAGAGTTGATGTGTGTAGGTTATTTCTTGGAATTCAGCAAAATATTTGTGTTTTCTTCTAATATTTCGCAAGCTTTCTCAGAAACGGTGGTTAGTTTCTGAGAAAGCGAATTATTACTATAACAGAAAATCGTATTCTATACCAAAGGAAATAGTTCCAATATAAACATGCTCAAAAAATTTATATAAACTCAATGACATTAGAATTGTTACACCTAGAAGGAACAATTTCCTGGAATTGTGCTTTTGACAACAGAATGACTATATTGACAGCTTGTTATGATAACAATTGTATCGTTTTATGTTTGACAGTTTTTGCAAAAAAAAAGTTTTTTCTTTTATTGAGTTGTTAAGAAAACGGTTTATCAGAGCTGATAAGTACAAGTTTTTTTTTTTTCAGTTATTGTGTCTTCGCCTACTTCTGTTAAGCGTAACAAAAGGCCTCCAATTTGAAGGCGTCAACAATATCACCATCTTAGTGATTTTGACAGGGGTAGAATTGTTGCTTTTAGAGAAGTCGGTTTGGCCTACCGCGAAATTGCCCGCCGTGTTGGTTCCACTGCAATGACGGTAATGCGTGTGTATAAGGTGTGGACAGAAGAAGGTAGAGGAACACGAAACAGACCAACAGGTCAACCGAGGCGTACCGCAGAGCGTCAAGTCAGGCACTTCAGACTACTAGCTCTGCGAGACCGTTTTGCTACTACGCGCCAACTCTGTGACCAATGGTTTGGTGTAGAAGGTCGCATTGTCAGTATGCGAACATTATATCGCCGCATTCGAGCTTTTGGACTTGCTTCATATCGTCCACGATTAGTCCTTCCTTTGACTGCAGAACATCGTCGTCAACGTTTGGACTGGTGCAGAGAACGGCAGCATTGGGAAGCAGAATGGCATAATGTCGTATTCAGCGACGGATCGCGATTCTGCCTAGGCATGCATGATGGCCGTCAGAGGGTAAGACGCCGTCGTGGAGAGCGACGTGATATTGGATTTGCTGTTGAGAGGCATGTGCACAGGACTGTTGGAGTAATGGTTTGGGGGGCTATTGCATATGGAAGCCGATCGCCTCTTCTGTTTATTCGGGGCAGTATGACAGCTGCGCGTTATGTTGATGACGTCCTACAAACCACTTTATTGCCTTATCTAGATGGCCGTCCACACGTCCTTTTTCAGCAAGACAACGCGCGTCCACATATTGCTCGTCGTACTATGGACTTTCTACGAGAAGCTGGCGTTAATGTTTTTCCGTGGCCACCCCGTTCACCGGATTTAAATCCCATCGAACATGTGTGGGACATAATGGGGAGAAGACTGACCAATTTGAACCATCCTCCACAAACTCTGGCACAATTAATCCACCAAGTTCAAGTTGCTTGGAACGAGGTGCAACAAGCAGACATCGACCATCTTATTTTGTCGATGCCTAGACGTGTACAGGAGTGTCTACAGCTACAGCACATTATTGATTTTTTTTCAAATTAATGTTAATAAAATTTCTTGGAAATCTGATCGTTTCATTCTTGACTTAAGCTTATCATATTACCAAAAAATCACGTCCAGGAAACTATTCCTTCTAGGTGTAACACTTCTAATGTCACTGAGTTTATTATAGGTTAGGTATATATGTCTTCTTAATTTAAAATAATATTATACAAAAGCAAAATGTAATTTGAAAAAACGAAGAACTAAACTGAAGAATTGTTTTCTCTGAATTCACAAATAATCTATACCAATTCTTTGATGATGATTTTTTGCATTTATATTTTGACACTTTACTCGTCTTATTATTGCTTATTAATGCTTGTTTATTAATATTTTAGTTTCTTCCCTATCCTACCTGAAACTCAAACAACATACGAAAATATAGTTATCAATTGGAGTTGTTGAAAGAACATCAACTAATACAAATTCATTCCTGAATATATATATTTTAAATAAATTTTAAAGACATTTCACTACTAGTTGTTACTGCATTAATTATATAACATGTATTGCATTCTTGATTTGAATCTAAAAGTTGTGGGTGTGACTTCAAAAAACGAGATTTCTTTTACATGTATGTGAATTTTTTTATTATTTTTGTACATGTTTATAAAACTAATTTAACTGAAGTGCAATTCATATATACATACAATTTTTATTTTAAATTAAAATTTGTTTTAAATATGTATAACTCAGTAACTAATTGATTATATTATAATAACATCACATATAATATAATTAAATAGTTATTTGAATTTCAGATGGAGAAAAAACTGAAACTTTAATAAATAAATATAATATTTATGATTCACACGTGTAGTCTCGAAACGTCAAAGTTTAGTCGCTTTAATAGTCACGTATTTAAAAGATTGCTTTGTCAATTTTCCATTTTATATATTGACTAAGAATTTGAATATATAAAGTGTTTTTCAATAAACGTGTCACATCTTCCAAATATAACAGTGACAACACTGCTTGCAACGTTACCGTTTAATGCGGTTTATGTGCTCAAGACATAATCGATCCGTATTTATAATGGTAATCGCGTCACTGCAAATAATGATTTGTATAGGAATAAGCTAGTGGAATTTTTTTGGTATGAACTGGTAAAGATACATAAACAATGAAAACTTTAAATTTCCTGCTTATTAGACCATTTTAATTAAGGCAGAAATTAATGAAAAAGTCATGCCCTTAAAGGGGAATCGAACCCCTGTCTCCTGCTTACCGAACAGGTGCTCTATTATTTCATTAATTTCTGCCTTAATTAAAACAGTGTAATAAGCTATAAATTTAGAGTTTCCATAAATTTACATCATGAAATGTACATAATTGTGTCTAAATAAGTGTGATTATATGTGTATATGCAATTGCACATGCAGTTGATGGTACATAAACGTTTCCTTTCAAAAAGATGGTGTTGTCATATAGCACCCCAAAAAAAATCAATTTATTGCAGCAACAGTTTTCAGGAGAGATTAGAAAAGAAATCGAAAAATTATATCAAAATATCAAAAGTGAGTGTATCTCTCGTATAAAGTGCCACAATTTCCGTAAAGGTAGTAACGTCGGGTTAAGATAAGTATCGCTTAGTTTTAATGCAAACAACGTATTGAAGAAAATAAATGTGTTTCATTTCGACATAGAAATTTTAATTTAGTTAATTCATTCATTTATATACAACTGTAAAGTTTTCCGAAAATATGCTTGAACTCTCTTCCTTTATAAGGAAAAGCTGTTAATAACGTTTGTAACAAAACCGTATCGTATACGATTCAGACTTACACTAGCAAACCATTATAATTAATTTAATACATAACTGGTATGTACCAAATCAGTATCAATTATAGCTCTGAATTTGCGAGGAATTATGACATTTCGTATTACGAAATGTCTTTTAGTTTTACACAATACTTGCCAAGAAAGACAGGTTCTGCTACTAATTTATCTTTCTTCTTTTTTCTGGTAGAGTTCTTGTTAAAAATTGATCGATGTCTTTTTGTCACGAACCAAAACATTCTAATCTTATGTAAACTTTAAATTATCTAGTTTTTGTGAATATCTACAAAATAAAAAATCTCAAGAAACGCCTTGATTTAAACCAAACTAGATTCTTTCTTATCACGTTTTCTCAAAAAATAAATAAAAAGGAGTGTCAAAACATTCATGTCGCATTTACTACCTAGTAACTCCTAAAATGCCCTGCGACTTTTATAAAAGGTTTTTAAATTTTATTCTACAGCTTTTTACAAATTCGATTTCTGCCTAAATTAGTCTCTTTCATCAATTTACTTTATTTCTTCAGTAAAGATTATTTTTTGTAGCTTTTCCATCAGTTTTCTATTCATCTAAGAATTCCTTCTAAATTCCGAAACACTTTTAGTTATAATATTAAATCAAGTTAGATACAGTAACATACCGAAGGAGTAAAATTATTAAGAAAATTGCCAGTAATCTATCACAATCCAATCAATTCTTTATAAATGTAACTGAAATAATTAGTCCGACTCCCTCATTGCTACGAAGATATGAAGATATGTAGATCATGTTGCAAAAGAAGAAAATCTCACGTCATTTGTTGTCTGCGAATTTCGAGTAAGAACTCCATTTTTACAAATAAAACTTAAAGTATTATTTGGGACAATTACGTGCACGTAGAGTGTAGAGTGATTGATGTGGTAATAACGGTAAAGTTGGAAAAAATCTACATTAGATCTGTCCATGTTAATCAAATCATTTTATAACGGTCAATTTTTATCAGCACGACAGGATAGGATCCGATATAATAAGTGCATAAGTACATGTTCACCAACAAACGTACTTATGGAATGTGACCGTAAATATTTTATATATACTTATTACGAACCTGGTCCGCAGACAAATATAATCCCTCTACTTATAACTAACAAATCGAGCCTCGCTATTGACATAATGAAAAAGCGACATATCTTTGAGAACATCGATCAATAATGGCAAAGTAAAATTGATTTTATTTACTAATAATACTTATATATGAATATAATACCCCTTATTGTGCAAAATTAATGTATTTTTAATTATTTCAATCAAAACACGATACACACACATCTGTACATTTAGACTAAATCAAACAAAAATCGATTTCAATAACATATTCTTCATGTATAATATATGCTAAAAAAAAAACAATACTTCTAGTTCTAAGACATGCTTCGTACATATAAGAAAAACAAAACATAAACACATGTAAATACAGTCTATCCATGAATACTGTCAGTACTTTGATGGCATATAGAAAAAGAATAACTAATCCCATATAAATACATAAATTTTTCAGATACATCAAATAATTTATTCGCGGAGTTCACCTCCTGTGGCCAGACAGAGTCGTAAATAACCAGATTATTTGAAGCCGAAACCTTAATAAACTGAGACATATTGTTTTCAAGTCATGCTTGGATGCTTTTGCTTTGTGAACGGATGTTGAATCCTGTTAACACGTCCATTTCTTCTCCATAAACAAGAAGTTTATCGGGGACTTGTTTCTTGATATAATAGGAGAAACACCTTCATAGAACGCTTCGAACCAAACCGCTACTAAGACCAGATGGTGGCACAAAATCAGTGCCATGATACTCCAAAAAAATCCCAACATGCAGTTTATTAATCAACTGGTTAAATTTTTGCTTTATAACCAAAACGTTCTCATCTAAGAATAAGATATTTTAATAACCTCTTTTCCGTAGCTACTTAATAACTTCTTCGCTCTTTTGGTCCTTATGATCATTCAGACTAGTGTAGAAAGTAGCGTTTTCTCCTTCTACAAGCCTTTATCGTTAAATATTTCTCATTCATATGAGAATCTGTCGCATTAATTGACGTACATACAAAACACAGATGGCTAGCTCGAGAATAACCAACGATATCACCAATATCAAGAAAATGAGTAATGCTACAATATACGAAACTGTTATGAAATTCTCTCATTCATAGTTCCGTACAATTGTACAACATTGACAGTATTTGTTGCTGGACTGTGTACATGTATATACATAGCTTCATCTTTGAGTTATTTATACGAAGGCTAGCCAGAAAGTAATTTACGTTTTGGCATGGCTAGCGTCGCCATCTTGATATCAGTTGATATCTAGTTGTGATAATATGCGATTTAAACTGTTTTTGCTTTCTTCCCGTGAATTTTTAAAATGTCTGCGGTAATAGAAAATCTGGCAAGTTTGGAGGTTCATTCAATGATGTGTTGGAGAAATACCACAATTGAAATTCATCTGCGATTTAGTGATGTGTACGAAAATAAGGGGACAGAGCTTGTTCTCCCAAAAAATCAAGAAAATGTTTGCAAACTTTATCAACAAGGAAGGTATTGGCACCCAGTTTTGGAGACAGAGAGGATGACCTTCTGGTAGATTTCCGCGAATGTGGTCCAGCAGTAAACTTAAAAAATGAGATCCAAAGTTTTGTTTGTTTGTTAGTGACAATTCTCATAGGCACAATGCCAATCACACTCGAGAGCTCCTCCTTCACTTTGGATGAGAGACATTTGATCATCCTCTGTACAATCCGTATCTCGCGGTGAGCGACGACCCAGAAATGCATGTAGGCGTGACTGAGTGGTTAAAGTCTCGGGGGAAAAATTATATAACAAGGAGTTAATAAGCTTATGCACCGTTACGATAAGTGCATCAATTTGAAAGGTGACTATGTTGAAAAATACTTTAATATTGTAACTTTCAAATTTAAATAATAAAAGAATACTTCATTTCACTTAGTTTTTTTTTTATTCAGAAACATAAGTTACTTTCTTGATAGCCCTCATATATAGGAAAATAATCATGTATTTTACATTAGAATCCAGAGCAAGGTTTTTAATTTAAAAATATAGACCGTTCCGCGTTGAGTATTAAATACAGGTTCTTTCGGTCAATATTACTTTATCCTTACAAACATATGTATAAATATGTACATGCTTCTATTTTTTGATATATTGTATCAATAGCAATTCTAAGTTACAAATGAAATATAATTTATTTCCACTGTAACGCTATCAGTTGTCATAAACGCTAGTCGGTAGTTTTCGTGTGTACTGTTGTTAATCGTTGCTTATTTGCTACATGTTTAATTCTGAACAAAGATTCAGGTATAGATAAGTTTATTTACATAACTACCAAGAAGTATTTAATGTATTTTAGTGCCATAAGTCGTGTTGAAATAAAACGAAGATCTTAAATTATTTTAAAATAACCTGTTACAGTATCTGTTAAAAATGATATGGCTTCGGATTTATATCGTGTATACATATATCTAAACGTTAGATATCAAAATACCCTAGGAATGAAGATCTGGTTACGATGTACATACTTACCATAAATTATGTACTTCATTATCATTCATGCAATCAACTGTATTAGCATCATTTTATTTAGTGTGTGCATACCCGTAAGCTCTTACTATTTGGCCTATGTATATATTGAAGCAATTTTTTGTAAGTAGATGGACAAAAATATCATTACACAATATTTTTAACGTATTTACTTCCAAAAGATTTTTAAACATGATTCTAAAAGATTTGCCAGACAGTACTTTTATTTTTCAATGACATTGACTTGTTTTTTCCTTAAAAAATCATGATGTGTGGAGAACAATGAGGAATCTTCGTGACACTGTCAAAATTATAGTTCTACAACCTCTTGATCCGAACTAGTTATTCATTTAATTTTATTCCCTACATAACTATATAACTTCGGGCTTAAATGTGGCAAATAACTGATACATCAAATAATTTCTATCTGATCAGATCTTTTAATTTAACTATTTGAATAGGTTAGGAAGTTGATGGATTCATAAAATTGGACTGATACCGTAATCAGATTTGTTTCAATTAATTCCAATGCAAGTAATTTGCCTCAAAGGCATTTTATATAAATGGGATCGTTAGTTCCGACTGGAATATTACGTTTTCGTGTTCGTTTAGGGAAGCCCTATGCCCTCTTAATTAAACTTGAAAGATTTATTCTTCCTGCTAATAGCGAATACTACACTTAAACGTAATGATCTTACATGTCTTTGAATATTAGTTTTAATTAAACACTTTTTCGCAAAAAAAAAATGATTTTGAAGCCAGATTATTGTCAACATTATGTGAATAATATTCAAAATACATTTTATTTGCGATGGATGAAGTACGGCGATCGGTAGATGACACAGTTTTAGACTGTCCTTAGCTTCAGCAAGGTGTCTGTCTCCCTAGTAACTTTAAATAGTAATGAAAATACAGCTGCCTCTCCTGCAGTTATGTATATATATATATATATATATATATATATATATATATATATATGAGGAGCAGACTTGCAAAACGCATTTTGTCCAAAATTTTCAGTTTTGAGTTAGAGGTGGCGCTGTATTCTTCACAAGCATATCTAGGTTTTTGTAATATCTTAGACGTTCAAAGTGCGTTTTGTCCCAGTTTAAATAAAGCGACAAAATCACTTGGACAAACAAAGTGAATTTTGTCCAAAGGAAATGGACATTCAAATAGCATTTTGTCTGTAAACATTGGACCTAATGCAGTTTGGTAGTTTATTTGAGGCAATCTAAGCGTGCTAATGTATTTTGCAGTGTTTTAAGTTAATTTGTGATATAAAAATGGAAAGTTTGGACAATGAGCATATTGTTGGTGATATAGGTAGTGATCGAGGTACGTGGAAACGAAAGCAAAGTGTTACATCAAAGGAGCGAAAAAAGCAAATAAGGTAGGTTTATTATTTTTAGGTTAGAATCTATGTAAGTACCTTGGTTTCTTTCTTTGTAGATATTCAAATTTAGATAAAAATTTGGATAATTTCAACGTAGTTTGTAATCATAAAGATACTTATATGGAATGTCAAAAAGTATCCAGATCAGATATACTCCGAATACGTGAGCAGTTCTTCAAAGAAACGAATAAAATTTCTCAAGATAACATACTTGCACATTTAATGCAGGTTGAAAATCCAAAGCGTACCCGGTGCCGTAAGGAAAACGGCAAAGCTCATGATTATTCTGTTAAATATTTTGTAAGTTTTTCTTGTATGTCATTTGGAAAAATCAGTTACAATGTTTGCTCTTTTTACAGGTATTTATTGATGGCAATAAACAACAGGTATGCCAAAAGTTCTTTCGGGGTATATACAGTGTGTCACAAAGAAGAATTAATACAATCTGCAGGAAGGTTAAACAAGGATTAGGAATTATCGAAAAAAGAGGAGGAGATAAACGTTCAGCAAAATATACCGAAAAACTAAGTGCTGTTAAAAGATTTATAAGCCAATTAAAAGGAAAAGATAGCCATTACGGACGAAATAAATCAAGACGAATTTATTTGTCTTCTGAGTATACCATTACGAAACTTTGGGAATGTTATAACCAACAAGCAGATGAAAAACTGCAAGTAAATTATAAATACTTTAGCAGAATTTTCAATAACAATTTTAATATTGGCTTTGGAAGCCCCGCCACAGATGTTTGTGGGTTTTGTGTGAAAACAGAAACCCAAATTAGTATTTCTGAAAAAGTGGACCAGAAACAACAACTTACGACCCAGTTAAAAGTACACAAATTTCGAGCAGCGCAATTCCATAAACTGATGAAGGAACATCCACCTAATTCGATTTCGTTTTGCTTTGACCTTCAGCAGGGCCAAGTACTTCCAAAAGTACCCATACAAGAAGCTTTTTATGCACAACAACTTGCACTTTACTTTTTTTGCATAACTGGTATTAACTGCAAAGATCCTATTTTATACTCTTGGATGGAACATCAAGCTGGAAGAGGAGCCACAGAAACATCCTCGGCTCTACTAGACTTTTTAAAGAAGACCACTTTTTCTCCAGATATAACTTGTGTTCGACTCTTTGCTGACGGTTGTGGGGGGCAAAATAAAAACAGCTTTATTGTGCACTTACTAATGTTCTGGGTAAACCATTTTGCCCCTTCTACAATCAAAAGGGTTGAACTCACGTTCCCAGTACGTGTACATTCGTATCTTCCAGCAGATAGAATTTTTGGGCAAGTAGAAAAAATTTTAAGACGCTAAACACCAGAGAAGTATTATGAGTTGTATTCTAAGATAGGTGAAGTTCGAAAACTAGGAACTGATTGGCCATTAATTAATATTAAAAGTGCTTCAAAATGTCTTAAAAAACAACCAGCAATTAGCTCATGCAAAAGAATTCGCATACAAAGAGGAAAGTCTACAAAGTCAATTGTAGTAAAATCAGAATTATTATACAGAAACAATGATTACTCAAAGAAATTCGAAACACTTTTAAAAGGGCGTAGACGCCTTGATCAGATTGAAGTTCCAGAACTACCTCTTGGACATACGATTAAAAAGAAAAAATTAGACAGCCTAAGGAAACTACTTGTAGCGCTCTCTGGACAAAAATGGTGTGATGGTCCCGATTTAAGATGGATGATCCCAGTTTTTAGTAAAGAGAATCCTGATGAACAAGATAGCGAAGAAGTTCAAGACTGCGAATGTGTGGATGAAGAACATCCCAATTTTCTTTAAATTTATTTTATTGCTTTTATTTTTGTATTTTTAAAAGTTTATTTAAACGTTTGCATAATCCTTTAAAACGTCATTTTTCATTCAATAATCGATTTTTAAATAAATGTTTTTTCGTATAAACGTTTTTTGTTTAAATTAACATTAAATGACAATTTGTTTTATGGATTAAGTACTTTTTACAGTAAAATATTACATTACAGACTTTCTTAATGCATTTTGTCCACAAAAGACATGCAAACTGCCTTATGTCCTGTCATTTTTTTAATTTTAACAGTTATTTGTTATTTTCCCAGTACGAACTTTTATAGTTTGACTCTTCTCTATTAAATGCAAATAATTTACTTGAAGTAATTTTTTGTAGTTCTTACAGTTTTTGTACTACCGTTTTTCGGCTTTCCTGAAAAATTACAAAAATTGACAAAATGCGTTTTGCAAGTCTGCTCCTCGTATATATATATATATATATATATATATATATATATATATATATACGAGGGTAGTTTGACAAATAGTGAGAAACAATTTTTATTTTTCAATATATTCTCCTAAAAGAGCAGTACATTTCTTCCAACAGTGCTCCAATGCTCTTATGCCATCTCTAAAATGCGATTCCGGAAGGCTTGCAAAATATTCATTTACGAAGATGATAAACTCGCCGTTAGACGAAAATTTCTTTCCACCTACTGCCGTTTTCAATTTTGGAAAAACGCGGAAGTCGAAAGGGGCTAGATCTGGAGAATAAGCCGCATGCGGTACTAATTGGAAACGCAACTCGTGGATTTTGGACATCGCAATTATGCTGGTATGCGAGGGAGCGTTGTCTTGGTGAAACGGAATCTTTGTCTTTGACATTCCTGGCCGTTTAGCACGAATCTCAACATTTAATTTTTGTAGAAGTTCTGCATAATATTGTCCGTTTATTGTGGCACCTTTCTGAAGGTAATCAATGAGCAAAATGCCCATTGAATCCCAAAAAATTGATGCCATCACCTTGTTTGCCGATAAAGTAGTTTTCGCTTTCTTTCCACTGTTTCGACTGTTGTTTAGTTTCGGGTGTACTGTAGTGTATCTAAGTTTCATCGCAAGTAACAAATCGCCTACAAAAATCAACCGGATTCCGCTTATAAAGGTCCAAACCCTCATTGGAAATGCGCAAACGAGTGAACTTTTGATCAGTCGTAAGCAATCGCGGCACCCATCTTGCCGAAAGCTTGGAAAGGCCCAATTCTTTCGTTAAAATGTGGTGTACGCGTTCTGTTGATATGTTTACCATGTCTGCAATCTCTCTCACTTTGAGTCGTCGCTCTTGCATAATAATATTATGGATTTTTATAATCATTTCCTTAGAAGTCACGATTTTGGGTGCTCCAGAGCGCGCTTCATCAACACAGCTCGTTCTACCACGTTTAAATTCATTTACGCATCTACTTATTGTGGCGGATGATGGAGCAGATTCACCTAATGTTTCCCGTAACTCATCTTTTATTTCGGTAGCTTTCATACCCTTAATTACGAAGTATTTAATCACCGCATGATACTTTGCTTTTTCCATTTTAACAAAACGACGTGTTGCTTCTTTTTCAATCAGCTGTCAAAAATAAACTAATCAACCGATTTATCTAAATATCGGAATGTAAACATATAAATAGGCAACCGGAGGAATTATATATATATATATATATATATATATATATATATATAACTACGAATTGGTACTACAAACCAAATTTGTAATTATTACTTAACAGCTTAAAATTACGCAACGAAAGAAGCAGTTACCAAGATAGAAACACGTGGCAAAAATGGCGACAGCAATAAAAAAAAACTCACCTTCGAAGGGTAGAAATACAAAGTTTCTTGTTTTTTGAAAAACCACCAAATGTGAAATTTTCCAATATAGTGAAAATACTAAATATTCAAGGCAAAAGAATCGCTAATGGTTCAGATATATATATATATATATATATGTGTGTGTGTGTGTGTGTGTGTGTGTGTGTGTGTGTGTGTGTGTGTGTGTGTGTGTGTGTGTGTGTATGTATATATATATATATATACAGTCGAACTCTGATATAACGAACTCGCAGGGCATTGAATAAACGTTCGTTATAAGCAGGTGTTCGCTATAATCGCAAACGCTATTTTAAAATTGTTTTAATATACGCAATAAAACATATAACAGAAATGCTAAAGTAAATCATTACTTTTTATATTTTGTTATAACAAAAAATTCCTTTTTTAATCGTTTCATACGTATAATAAAATACACAACCCAACCCAACGTCACATGTTTCAGTATAAGTGGATACCAAAGCTATGGCATTAAACACATCCATTATTGTTGGTGGTTCAGGCTCGAGTTCTTCTGCTCCTTCAGCCTCATTGTCGTGTTCCTCTTGTTCTTGCTGAGAAACTTCTGACACAATTTCCGCATTAGTTGGAAAGTCACTAGTTATTAAATCGTTATCAAATTCCGAGTAACCCATTAATTCTTCCTCGTTGTTAAATATATTTACATTGTTTTGTTTTACCCATACTGGCAGTAGTAAGTTATCATCGTTATGATTATCATTCTTATGTTTTAAAATCAATTGTGCAAGAGTAAGGTCATCATCCTTATCAAAATCAGTGCTACTATATAACCCAGCATGTTTAAAACAATTTTTGATAGTCATTGACGACACTTTTTGCCAATCTTTGCTTATCAATATTACGCCGTCCAGCAAAGAAACTTTAAATTCCATTTCACGCTCGAGACAGTAAATTAAACAAGTTAAAAAAAGTCTTCGGTAATGTGATTTGAGGCAGCAAATTACGCCTTGGTCCATAGGTTGCATAGTTGCTGTGGCATTAGGAGGTAGGAAAATAAGTTTAATAAAATTGAAATGAAGACGTGTGTGAGCCGGCCAGTTGTCCACTAGCAACAAAATTTTCCGTCTATTCTTCTCTAACTCCCTATCCCACTTTCTTAGCTCACATTCGAAAATTTCCGACGTCATCCAGGCCTTTCTATTACCTGTGTAGGATACACGCAAATTGTGGGTATTGTTAAAACATCTAGGATTTTTTGCCTTTCCTATAACCAACAATTTTCGCTTTTCTGTTCCTGTCATATTTGCGCAAACAAAAATTGTTATGCGTTCTTTACTTTGTTTGCCACCGATGCATCTTTTTCCTCGGAATTTTAATGTTTTATCAGAAGTCATTTTATAAAACAAACCTGTTTCGTCGCCATTACATATATCTTCATCGTTATATCCTCTTCTCACATCTGGCCACACATATTTTAACCAAGAAGTTGCATCATCCTTTGACACACTTGCAGCTTCCCCGTGTATTTTTCCCGCGTTGATATTGTATCTCTTTTTAAATCTGTCTATTCATCCCCTGCTACATACAAATTCGTTATTACCAGATAATTTCGCTAGTTCTTCTGCTTTAGACTGCAAAATATCACCGGTTATAGGCATGTTTTCGGCTCTTCTTAAGGTAAACCATTTGAGCAACGCACTATCTACATCTTTCCTTATAGGTTTCCTAACTTTTTTTATTTTGAACACATTCAAGTTGGCAGTCCCCCTTAATTTGCACTTATTTTTGGCAATTGTAGAAACTGTAGATTTGGATAAATTATATTCGCGGCAAATGTTACTATTCGCACGACCGTTTTCTAGTTCTGCAATAATTTTTAACTTTTCTGCAACTGTAAAGGATTTACCTTTAACCTTAACCACTTTTATTTATGTACTGTATATGCGAATATTCAGCGATAAACTAAATTTTACAACACTAAACACCAACAGACGTTTGTACATAGTTAGGTAGGTCCCCGCGTCTCATCGTAGTGGGAATCACCAGTACAGCAGGCAAGATGCATACACGATGCGATGACACCTATATACGCTGTAAAGTTATTGTGACCTAGTTCATTACAAGCGAACGGTAAAGAAATTTTCATTTATTAATACCGGCGGTATATGCGAGGGTTCGCTATAAACGAATTCGTTATAGTCATCCATAATTACATGCAAAAATGACCTTTTTCGCTATTCGCTTTCAATTTGGTCGTAATATGCAAGTGTTCGCTATAACCCGGGTACGTTATATCCGAGTTCAACTGTATATATATATATATATATATATATATATATATATATATATATATTTACGGAAGATTAATATCAAAAGCTGCTCCACCACATAAAAGTATTGAATTATCGAAAGTCACACCTGGGCGATGAGATGTACAAAAACGTAGCCACGAAAAAATGAAAACAATTTATAATGAAAAGCTTCAATGAATGTAACGAACAAATGTAAAAGAAATTTCTAGAAATTATTAGAAAAAAACGAATTACTGGTTCAGAAGATCTTAATTAATTATATATAAACTTCCACTAAACTGAAGAAGAAACAAAAGCTGAAAAGCAAGCAAACTGTAAAATGCTCTTTCCGGTTGAAGTTATTCAGATCGTACTATAGCTTTGCATAATAGGACCGAATATTTCGTATTAATTGCTATTCTTCCATATTCTATATATGCCTTCTACGATCGATAAATAAAATATGTAAATGTTTTTCTATTTTATTTGCTATGGTTTCTCTCTCTAATCACAAAGAACAAATTTAGATATTATGTTAATGAGAGAATGGTGTACATTAAATTCAAAAATAGTAGTTGCACTTTTGAAATAAGATCCTCGTTAACTGTCTAGCATATTTATTTACTGTACATACCTACATATATTAATTACGATACATAGCAAGTACAACTATAAATAAATTAGAATTCATTAACCATTTTTATATTACTAAAGGTATTTCATCAACAATTATAAGTTGTGCACTATTTGATAAATATAATTTTTCTGCATTCTAATTCATATCTAGTAAAATATGTTAATACCCTTCGCCAAATAAAGAATATTCTCCTCCCGGAGATTATAATTTCAATACAATGATGTACTTATAGACCTTTCTGCTTACGCAAATCTTGATTTTCTTTCTGTTTTGCTGAAGAAAAATACAAAAAATATCCAATATTCCTCAATGGGACTATATACATATATTGTAATTAAATTCATTGATTTACGTGAAGGTGAATATGAAAATTCTTACTGCATTCATCTATCAGGTTGTTACAAATGTAATGTCCGTTTTTTCCTTCAGTCTGAACTGAATCGCACCTGTATGAAGACGTGTATGTTTTTGGTGAAAATTATTATTGTATTTGTAGAAAAGGGTATTTATTTTGAAGTGTGTACCTGTTCCATTTCTTGGAAAGATTAATACACCTGTCCTTATCTCGCCTATGGAAATGCTGTCGGCAAGAGATATTCGGGCAATTTACCTCTTTCAATTTAAAAAGGGATTAAATGCAGCTGCAGCAACGCGAGAAATTAATCAGGCGTTCGGTGAAACCACGTGTAATGAACGCACATTACGGCGATGGTTTAAAAAATTCAGCCCGGGAAATTTTGATTTGGAAAATGAGCCTCGCGGATATGCGCGTAGCACCGTTAATGACGACGAGCTGCCTGTAAAAGTTGAAAGTAATCCGTCGACAACAGTGTATAGCCTTGCAGAAACATTTCAAGTGTCCATTGCCACCATTAGTCGTCACTTTTCTTCAATTGGCAAAGTGAAGAAACTCGATCGATGGGTGCCGCACTAATTAACGGAAGCCAATAAGCTCCGTCGATTAGAGGTGGCTACCTCTTTGGCTAATCGACAGAAAGTTGAACCGTTTCTTCATCGAGTGGTGACGTGTGACGAAAGGTGGATACTTTATGATAATCGGAGACGGTCAGGACAATGGTTAGATCGAGGTGAAGCATCAAGACAGCATGCACGATCATCATTTCACCCGCGAAACATTATGGTGACTGTATGGTGGACCAGTAAGGGTATTATTCACTATTCATTTTTGCAACCTGGTGAAACCGTCACGGCAGCGTCCTATTGTGCCGAATTGGAAGCTATGCATGCAAAATTGAGCCGCTTGCAGCCCTCACTAGTCAATAGCATGGACCCATACTTCTTCATGATAATGCTAGACCTCATGTTGCACAACACATAATCCAAAAACTTTCGGAATTTGGTTACGAAATTCTCCCTCACCCACCTTATTCACCTGACCTTTCGCCAACTGATGTTATTTTTTCCGAAGTTTAGACAATCACTTAAAAAATAGGGACTTCCCTGACCGGGAGTCTGTAATAGCAGTGTTTGAGCAATATGTGAGCCGTCAAAACCTAGATTTCTTTTCAAAGGGAATTTTTCAGCTTCCAGGCCGTTGGCAACAAACTGTTGATGTAAATGGAGACTATTTTGCAGAATAAATATTTATATATTTTTAAATTTAGACTTTTTTTATTCCTTACAAAATCGGACATTTCATGTGTAACAACCTGACATTTATATACTTATGACTATTTTACCATCCTTAAAAGAATAGAATGAAAGTATTTGAAATAGAAGTATTAGCGCGATGCGATCATCGCATGAATGTATTTTCCCGTATGCTGAATAATGTTGTAAGTTTTTGTCAGTAAAAAAGATGGATGCGCAATTTACGGATTAAATAAAATTGTTTGATTTGTTTTTTGTACAACCTTCCTAACATCAAGAACACATAAATATCTTGCATCAATAATTATTTTATTCATAAAAATTTATTTTAAAGTCACATTTCCAAAAGCTTGTTGTTTTAGTGGTGACCTGATGATACAATATCAATGCTTCAAACAGTTATTACAGCTGAGCTAACCATTATAGTGAATAATATTTTTGTCAAAATATATGAATATTGCGATGTTTTAAAAGTTTCATATATAAGATGAAAGACAATCACTTGTCACCAACATTTATTTTTGAAAGCAACTAGTGTTAATCAAGCTTGTAGTCTTTCGAAGTCGTTGATCATACTTTCTTCATCTTGGCCTTAGGGCGTAACTGCTACTACTGTTTTCATTGTTGCACTGAGACTGCAACAGTGCATCAACAAATACAAATACATAAATATTTGATATATTCTATAGCATTGCTCCATCAAAATGTCGATCGATAGAAATGGCCAAAGAATAATGTGTATATCGTTATATATCATACTATTAATAACGATTTTGAATTGAACAGTAAGCTAATATAAGGAAATATTAAACGCCATGAAAATGAGAGACATCAAAAGAGTTTTGAGTAATTTAATTTTATAAAAGAATTAATAATGGTAATAATAATCCATGCTTTCACATCTTTCATCAACTTAGCGCCGATTACAGGAGGCATTGTCATTGGCGTGGAACATAAATTATTACTACACACTCGTTGTGCGACACAAGATCTTTAACTATCAGCATTCACTTTACGAAAACGGAAAATGCTAAGAACGTCTCCACAGAGTGGCCTTCGGATAAGCCAAGTAATTCAGTCGTCTAAAATATTTTTCGAACACTAATGCTGAGACTAATTAAAATATCTTTATTACTCTACATTGACTGTTCATTTTATGACTTCTGTCCCAAATAACCATCTCAATATTATTTACGATTTACTGGTCTATCAAACAGACGTTCCAATTTAAAGTCGATGCGGTTTCTCAGAAAGCAAAAATGTATTAATATATTTAAATATGTCTTTTTATATAGCAGTGTATCGTATACAAATCCATTACTTGTTACTGACAGCTGATTAATTACACGAGCACTTGCCTTCTCGTGCGCATAATTTTCTTTGATGTTGCAGTTGTAGCATATCTCGTAACCTGACCTTAATTTGATTGCGAGGTACAAGAACGTGTTAACTGATTAGTCACGACTACCCTTCAAAACTTGAGATACAAATAGAAATAGATATTTTAAATATTAATGAACTCAAATAATAATTCGTAAAATAGTTTAGAAAATTCGTTTTAAAATATTTTAATGAAATATCAAATCTAAAGCCACCATCGTACTTTAGCAATTAAAGTTTTTGTATTTACTAGTTACGGATTTGCTTAAAATAATTAAAATGGAACCGTTAGTGTTCCTAAAATTAACGGTTCCATTTTAATTATTTTAAGTAAATCCATAACTTTAAAAACAACGGAAATTCTGTTTAGTTTAAATAAATTTCGCCTGAAAGTTATACAACGAAGGAACTAAAACTAGAAATTAAACAAAAACGAGTTAGAACATTAAGTTTTTATTACTTTTAAACATATTCCCCTTCGACTTCGTACACTTGGAGCAAGGACGTTCATGCTATTTTCGCTATCTTTCTTACGATCCTCAAAATACATTTTTTCCAGTTTAAGTACTAGAAATGTATAGTATAATCCATTAGCGGTTTGGCTTTCTGTAAGACCTCTATTCAAATTATCCCCCTTCGAATTCCAAAAAAAATATAATCATTATTTTACTCGTCGATGGAAACATCTTGGCCTTCTTTGAGTGACGGCTAATACGATTTATCGACGTTTAGATTAAAAAGCATAATGACGAAACCAGAGCTCATCAACCACAAAAAATAATTTATTTTTTATCAAGCACTTTTAAATTATCGCTTGAAGTTTGCATTCTTTTACGTTTTTAATCACAATTCAAGATTCATAGTATCCTACTTGGACATGCCAAATTCTATGTGTAAAATGAGATATACGCGTTCAGTTGATATCCTTAAGATGCTATATCTCTGATGTTGATGTCGTCTAAACAAGGTCGTTCATTTTATTCATAATTTTTGGAATTGTTGCAACTTTTGAAGGTCCAACTCGCGCATACATATTTACAATACTTTTAACGTGTTTTCGTAGTGAAGCGTCAACTTGAACACTTCACTACGAAACAACTCCTGAAGAAGATAATTAGGATGTCATCGAAACGTCGAGACGCCGTTTCCTTCGAGAACTTCTGTCCAACATCGCGGAGAGCCCGAGAATCTAATATTACTCATACGTATATATATATATATATATAATATATGAGTCCCGGAGGAATGATAAGAAATATTGAATCCACGAAACTGCAACAGGCAAAATAAGGAATAAAATAAGGAACAAAATATATAAAAAGATGACGGTAAATAATGAAATAAATACAAACTAATAGAAATTGTATGTTTAACTACAAAAGTACCGAAAACAAGAGGAGAAGGAGATCAAAAAATTAAGGAAAAATAAAATAAATGGAAGAAATAAAAAAAACAATAAATCGATGCTATGCAGTAAGAATTGTACAGAGCACGAAAAGGCTGATAAGTCAAACTCCATCGCTGTAAAAGTAAATATATAGAGATTTATTAATTTGACTACGTAATAAGTAACAACACACTAAAATAAAGGTAAAGCTATTTTCAAAGTTTTCTTTATTTTTTTATTAAAAACCATTTCATAAACTAATTAAATAATTAAAAAGTGTATTGTAATTGAAATTCAGGTATAGGATGTAAATACGATTACCCGATATCTTATGTCTTAACTTACTCTCTACTGAACGCTTACAAAAATTAAAAAATTTCAGACGTATAAATCACTTTTTAAGTGTTTCATTTGTTAATTTGCGTAATCTCGTTGTACACATATAGGCAGTTACAAGGACGGTCATTTCATCATTCTACCTTTACGAGTTTTGTTATTGTTACTGACGTTATATTGTATATGTAATGAGAGAATCCTGTTAATAGCTTTCTGTTTGTATCCGGTGTATATTTTGGTCGAAGTTCATTATAGTTTAATTACATTTTTAAGTAAATAAACGTCCGGTATTTAAAATTTATGTTTGCAATTTTGGAATATAATTACTTGGTTTACTTTAAAAATTTAGTAAAACATAATTGCTAATTACAATATTAGTTAACAAATTAAAACGTCGTTGCTTGGGTATTTACGAGTAAATACGAGAAGATACGAATATAAAAAAATAAAATATAATATTATACAATATATTTTCAAAATGAATTACAATATTTATTTTCAAAAACTAATACGCATTTTAATATTAATTTCAAACATCAAAGTCGCATAAATACTTTAGAAAATTCCTTTACTCCTGCCAGATATAGTATGTAAAGTCAAATAACAAGAGATCAGAAATCAATAACTTCAGTATTTGGTGTTGTCAAATTTGTTAATATTGCATCAAATCTATTAAAAAATTCCAGACTTCGTGTGCTTATACCCATTATTTTATTTATTAACAATTCGAGTCAGATTAACAGCGTTTGTCCACTAAATATCCACCTTCATCTTACGGTTTATAATTTTGTTTCTTAAAATACCAATGTTCTAAGGGATAAAATTTAAATAGCAGGATACCAAGTAAATAGTGGCTTTTGAGTTACAATCGATTTTGTACAATTTATAACTAATCTCGACATTTTGTGGCTTCCATAATTTTGTTGTTGTTTCCGTACCACACTCGACTAACGTATTTTTGAGGAGTAGCATAGTGCCAACACTGACGTTCTTATACACGACAAAATTTAAGAAATGTTTTATGTGCTTAGTCCTAGCACTAACCGATACGAGAAAGTACTTGTATTTTGTTCAAATTCTGCGTTAATACGTTAAAAGCGGAAAAAATTCTAATGTAAAATTAAACAATTTACTAGATTCTACATTCATTACACCATATTTGTATATTTGTGTGGAATGTATTTCCCACGGTATCTGTGAATTCCAACAGGATTGTTGAATGAGAACTGATTATACAATATCAAAATTTATGTAAAAAGTTGTAATTTATTAATCATTGTTTCAAACTGAAATTATTACAATTTGACAAAAAATGATCGAATATTCTGAAGACGAAATATAAAACTATCATAGAATTATGCACCTCAATAAAGGTCTAAATTTAAATATTTTCTAGGATTTGTGTACTATCGAATATCAAACCTCGAGTATTCTAGCAAAATACGTACAAAAATTTCTCGGCATACCACGATGCTGCACCGTTCACAATTTGAGGTGGAACAGTTTTTTCTATATTTAAAGATATATTTACATCAAAACAAACATAGAGACTTTAGAAAATACTCTTGTATTAACAGTTAATTCACTTATTTTACAAACAATCTAAGCAATGTATGTACATACACATATAAATAGATTTATGTTTTTTGCTACACTACTATTATGAGTAAATACATATTTTCTACATTTTATTTATTGTGTATATAAACAATGGTAACTCTAGCTTTCCTGAAGCTGTCAGTCATACTCGTATACCTATACTTCACCCCCACTACGTTGCATTAAATCATCCCATAGAAAACCTGTAGCTTACATACATATACCTACATACAAAGGGTACTAGGAAAGTTTTACAATATGACGCAACAATGAATCGTAGGAAGCTGCTTGTTGCTGCATGCTGAGATATGTTCATAAGTGCATAGTAGCCGCCGCACTTATGTCGATGGGCTCAGTTATTCATTAGCAGTGAGAGTCTAAAGTGCTTGCGATGGCATCGTGGCCACGAAATGAGATAATGGCAATTTTACGTGATAATTTCGTGCGTGGTTTAAACATAGACGAGTGCTTCGAAGAAATGACTCTTGCACTAGGCGATGTTTGCCCACATCGCACAACTACATATATTCAGGTGGTATAGATTTCCAAAGGGGAAATTTAACTGTGGAGGATGCTGAGAGGCCGGGAACGCCACGAACGTCAGTTATGGAGGAAAACGTTACTACTGTGAGGACAATGCTCGGCGAGGACAGGCACGTAACCTACCAACAGATAGAGGGTACTTCAGGCCTAAATGCACCAGCAATTCGTTCGATTCTGCATGTTCATTTGCACGTGAAGAAATTTTGTTCTCTCTGGATGCCGCATCGACTGACTGAAGAGCAGATGACACGACGTGTGACAATCTCGGTATGTGAACAACATCATGACAGGTGACGAGACTTGTCTGTACTATTACGATGTGCCTCACCAAAGCTTAAAACAAAATTTGGGTCTTTGTTGATGAGGATACACACGCAGTTGTCAGAAAATCCCGATATGTTAAGAAGAAAATGATAGCTGTATTTTTCAAATCAAGTGGAATTGTGAAACGTGTCGTTTTGGACACGCAGAAGACAGTCACAGCTAAGTGGTATACTGAACAGTGCCTACCTAAAGTCATTGGATCTATGAAGAACCTGCCGCCAAAGTCAAGAATGGACACCTGGTTCCTCCATCACGATAACGCTCTAGCTCACCGCGCCAAAGCCTGCACCGAATATTTGACCACGACAGGATTGAAACTTCTAGAGCGCCCTCCCTACAGTCCAGATCTTGCTCCGTGCGACTTTGCACTGTTCCCGAATGTGAAAATAGAGCTAAAAGAGAGGCGGTTTTCCAGTAATGAGGACCTTCTGCAGGCTTGGGACAACGAGCGTGCTTTACTCCCTAGTGAAACTTAACAAAACTGGTTTAGAAATTGGTTTCGGAGGATGGAGAGGTGTATTGAGTGTAGAGAAAATTACTTTGAAAAATTAAATAAACAAAGCTGTATTGCAAAACTTTCCTAGTATCCTTTGTATAGCTTTTTATAGCTCAATAGAATATTAGAATCCTGAAAACGCAGACGTTATGAAAATTCTTACAAAGTATGCATCAATTTAAAAATAGAAATAAAATCGTTAGTAATTCTACTTAAAAGAGAAATATTCTAGCATTAGCGCTACAAATAGTCATTGTATATTCTTTCTTATACACCTGCTAAACTTTTCGAGGGCAACTAAAATTTTTATTGTGATCATCTTAATATTAAAGCCACATCCATACAATAATATACACTAGGGGACATTCATTGCTTAATCTATTCTATTAAAAATAATTATTATATTCTCCATTGGAGATATTTGAATGAAGAATTTCTTATCTAACTTTACGTAGTTTGCAAAAACGTACTTTCCGTATATGTAGTAAATATCTTTTTACTTTCAAAGTCACTCATAAATAACTTCTCTTGATATCAATAAATTTATTTAAATCATGTGTTTCAGTTAATAGCAAGAATGGTACACTGTCCTCAGTTCCTCTACCAAGTAAGTTTGGCACTCGCCCAAGAAAGCACATGTAAAAATATTATTTGTTTGTAACTAACTGATATATATGATTACTGAAATCTTTATTAATTACCCAAGTTTAACTTAATTCGAAAATTTCAACGTGTTAAAATAAATGTTGAATATACATATATGTTAATATGTAAGTGTTTCTTTAACCACGAATGTAATTGTTTAGGTGTTAATATTTAGTATTTCGAAAATTTTATTACAGAAAATAATAGAAATATATGTGACATGAAATAAATAAGTTTCCATTCACTTTTAGTGCGAAAATTTGGACTTACGAATAATCAATTCACCGACGCTACGTTATAAATTTTATAACGCACCATTAATTTTTGTTGTAGTGCATGTGTTGATTTATATAAACCTAAACATTTTACTGCTTCAGTTAATCATTGTCAAATCAATTGTATCATATATATATATTCCTTTATTGTCAATAAAACATGCAAAGTATTAAAAACTATTAAATCGTTTACGAGATACACATATGTAGATATTAACAAAATACTTCTCTATGGAAATTGTTTATACAATTATAATTAGATCATTATAACATTAATAGACATTTGATTAGAAAAGCAATGTTAAATAAATTTACTATTTTTTTATCTGAAATATTTCGTTCAGATATTTTGAGTACGTGTCTATATATTTTTAATAAAGCACAAAATTTGCAAAGCATATATATGTACGTACATTTTAGATCTGTTAGAAAGTATAAGATACTGTTGTGTCGTAAAAAATAGTGATTATGCGCGTTAAAAAGTTTCTAAAAATTCTTTTAGTAGAGTTAAATTTGCTTACTTTTATACTCATATGTACCCTAAATCTGTAATGCAGCCGTAAGTAAGTGATGTGTTTGCAAACCAGAAAGTGTGCATAAAATTCGTTCGAAATACTGTTTCTTATACACATTTAAAATAATTGTATGATGTTTTTTGAATGGATGTTATCAGACATACTCAGCATTCAAAGGTAATAAGCTTAGGAAGGAAAAATTTAGTTTTATCGATGAATTCCCAAACCTAATAAATTTGGATACATCATTCAAAGAAAAACAAATTTTGGCCAATAAAATAAGAATTGTTTTCCATACAATAAGACCAGATCACCAGCTTCCTTGGAAGAAAATTTGCAAAACTAGACTTGAAAATATCACTATATCCATCATATTCTCCATAGGGCGATTGCAAATTCTAACTTTTTTCAATAATTAATTGTAAAATTTATTGAATGAACAATCTTTTCGTACTCAAACTAACGTGGAAGATGCCTAAAGAGAGTATTTAATTCCAAACCATCAAAACCTTTTGAAGAGAGTATTAATCAGCTGTCTGGAAAGTTGTCATGGCAATACATTACGAAGGCCATTTTATTAATAAATTTTCAATTGTTTTATTTTAAAAGTATCACAGAACTTCATTCGTTCAATATTTAATTTAAACATTAAATCTAAGAAAAAATGTTCTGATTGTTATGTTCAATATTATATTTATAATCCCATCTTTTAATTATTCAATACTGTATTTCTTAATATTCAATTTTTATACGTAAAGCTTTGGGATAATTTTATCATACGCTATGTCATTTAAATATGTTTTCTCCTACAACAAAAGTAGCTATTACTTCAGCATAATTAGCAAAACCGAGAAAACGAAATGCAGCTCTATACGATGTGTTGATTGGTTCTGATGTCCTGTGGAAGGTTTTCCTGTGTGATTATTTTAGGAATATTCTAAAGAAATTAATGCATTGGCATCCAGCAACCTTTCACGAATCAATTCAGCAATGCGACGTATTCAATACACAAACACACATTAAATCTATAGAAAAGTATGTTAAACAGTTGAACACCATGGTGGCAGAATTTTACAGAAATGGTGAAATGTCTTTCTAAATATAACAATAGTTTCTGAAGAACTCTTAGTACTAATAATTCGATTGTTGTCCAAACTGATAATAGCAGACTTTATAGATCCAGCATACCTGCCATCACGTTAACAACGCACCAGAATTTAAGTACATTATTTCGTATACTCTGTGTATTCCCTTCTAGTTTTGAACCAGTTTTATTCATCGTTCTATAAATTTTTCAACTATTTATTGTCCTATTTAAAAATATGTGTTGTGTTTTAAGGCTATATATTTAAAGGTTGCAAAGGAGTTCAATATTTGTCAATTTTGTCAATCTTGTAGCATCTGTTAGATATAATAATGTAATAATTTATCGTTATCAAAGATACCTCAATTTTAATCGGCATATAATAACACCAATCGATTCCTATTAAAAGTTTAATGTTATTTTTACTTTCTGTTCGTATTTTTAAAAAATCTTAGAAAAAAATTATAAATGCTATTATATAAAATTAAAATAAATGAAAATATCAAATTACGTTAACGACTGGTTTTTCAATAAAAAAAATCTGGGAATTTTTCATTAGCATTTTTAACATCGGAACCAAAAAGCTCTAAATATTTCATTTCATATTATTTGCGTTGAAAGCGTATCAAAGGGAAACTCGGTTTCGCAAACAGTGGATAAAATAACGACGAAAAGCAGAAAACTTTGTTGAAAATAGAACTCGACAACACCGACATCTCGTACATCTGTTATGGAAAAACTAATAAGCTATTATATATTATTATATAAGCTATATACCAAGTAATTTCTATTTTAGTTTCTGTTCTTTTCTAATTAAAACATTTGCGAATATTTTTCTAAAATTTTTGACAATGGAAATATTTTTAAAGTGATATTAAACGTTTTAAATGTAGTTCTTCTCATTGATAAAAAAATTCAAACTTCCTTGGTCTGACTACTGTTATCGAGCAAGATATAGTTTTTAGTACCAATAGAACCTCATTATGTATAAAATTAGTGAAACTGATTTAATGACTTAATAAGTACAATTTAAATTTATTCTTAACAACCGATTTTTTATTATTATAATTATTAGAATCTTTATCTGCTATAAGGTATTTTTTCTCTCGGCTAAGAAAGTTATAAACACAATTTAAATAAAACGGAATCTCTAAAACTATGTAGACCATGTCTTTAACCTGCTCTTCCCTAAGAAATTCTTCACTTTTTAAGAAGGTATTCACACAGTTGTAAACAATGAATGCGATGAATGCTGTCGAAATTATTGTTTGCAATGCGAGAAAGCATTCTATTATTGTGTAATGTAATAAATAGCCATATTTTATAACTTTGGAAATACATTGGGATTAGAAGAAAAACATCTTCAGAACTATTTTAGATTTTACCATCTAAAAATTTAGATAGTAAAAATAAACGAAATACTAGTGTTAATTATTTAATTGTGTTTGCCGCACTTCATTATTCTAAACATTTGATTGCATAATACGAAAGAACGTTTAAAATGGTGTAACGTACATGCATAACTTACTTTAAACAAATGAACTTTATCAACAAAAAAATGTAATTAACGGTCATATTGACTGCCACTACAATTCATATATCCTGACCTAATAATAGTTTTAAAATAATACCTAGTTAGAAGAAAATCCTTAGAAAACCATATTTAAAATATTTACTTGTGAAAAACTTTAAATTGTAAAAATAATGCATTTCTCGATACATGCATGTATAAATTTAAATTTTTCTTGCCCAAAGACAATAAATAAAGTTATATATGATACTAAACCGTGAAGTAAATATTTATAATAAAACCCTGATATAATTTAGTCTAAATATTCGAGAACAATTTGTTTATATTATTTATGACATTGGGAATACAGAATGTTTTCCCCAACATTTCTTGTGACATATAAGGTCTCTATTGTCAAGTTTACCGTCAAGGTAGTGTATTTTTCCAATCGAGAGAAGTATTTTTCATGCGCGCACTTAGTATGATAGTTTTCCGAAAAGAAGACCTTTTAAAATCATGGTGAATGGTATCATTGTTAATACACTTTGGTGCGTTAAGAATGGTCCATAAAGCCTTTGATGAATTACAGTATCTCTGTTTCTCAGAGTACCCTAGAGCTGGATCAAGACAGGCATAAGTATATATCGTCACTTTATTTTCCAACGACAGTTGATATTTGGAACTAACAAGAAAAGAATGTTTATTGAGTTGGAGTCCGAGTTGTTTATTCTTCATGAAGATATGTTTCTTCTAAGCCAGATGTCTATGTATACGATTGTGGCAGTACTTAGTTAATGTTTGATGGAAGACAAGTATGTCACATGATTGTTACAACAAAAAATAATTGAAACTTGTAATTATTTAATCCTCACAGACTCATAGCTAGTATGTGAGTACGGGAACTAGAACTCCCTAGGTACTCGAACTAAACTCAAACAGAAAGTACTTAAAAAACAGTTTGGTGGAATAAGAACTTAGAAAAGCTCAAAGCCAAAATTGAATGCTGTCTAACATTACCAAAGATAACCCAAACAATATTTATAAGTAGAGGTGTATGACCGGTTCTGGGACCACCTCCACCTCCGATGACGTCATCGGCTCGGTGACGTCATCTCACATGACATTACTAGTGACGTCACATGACATCATCCCTCCCTCCGTGATGATGTATGGGGTGTGGTCATAAAGTTGTTAAAATAAATATACGAGGTTCGGTCAAAAAGTTTTGAAAACCAAGATGGCGGCCCCAAGTTTAAAGGGCCTTAAATTTTCAAAAACAAGATGGTGCTCAAAGACAAGATGGCGGCAATAAACTTGATGTTAAAATAAATATGCGAGGTGCGGTAGACAGACAGACAGGTAGACAGACAGACAGGTATACAGACAGACAGGTATACAGACAAACAGGTATGCAGACAGACAGGTGGACAGACAGGTATACAGCTAGACAGGTAGGCAGACAGGTATACAGACAGATAGGAAGACAGACAGACAGACAGACAGACAGACAGACAGACAGACAGACAGACAGACAGACAGACAGACAGACAGACAGACAGACAGACAGACAGACAGACAGACAGACAGACAGACAGACAGACAGACAGACAGACTTACCTAGGAGAACCCAGATTCACGACACTCACACTTTGAATTAACTAGGAGAATCAAGACTCACGATACGCACACCCCGAAAGCACTGGAGATACTGAAGCATATTAAATGCAAACAGCCAACTTACTTTGCCCCCTTCTCCCTTCTGTCTACATCACGATGTACGGGGTTTAATCAAAAAGCTGTTGAAATCAATATACGGGGTGCGATCAAAAACTTTCAATTACAAGATGGTGGCAATAAACTTGACAACTGTATGATAATATTCCATACCGAATATCTAATTTAATACTGTAAATGGCGAACCAGATATACATGACCCCACAATATACGAGGTTTGAACAACAAGCTGTTAAAATAAATATACGAAACAGGTAGACCTGTCTACCTGTGAAGGAGGGGGGGGAGGTGACAATATGTGACATCACGTGTGATATCACATAACGTCACCCCTGCGTCACCCCTGCCATCCAGAAAATATACCTATTTTCTGAATCAGAAGATAATACAGGTAGACAGGAAGACAGATAGGTATACAGGTATACAGCTAGACAGACAGGTATACAGGTAGACAGCTAGATAGACAGACAGGTAGATGTTTTAATTATTACATCAACTTTACTCAGATCTGCTATATAAGATGACATATTCAGTGTTTGCGTTATTTTAAAATTTATTTTAATCACTAAGGTTGATATATAAACCCTTTCCACATTAACTTTCGTAATTATGTATACGCGTTTCGACAACTAAGTTGTCATTATCAGCAGATAATTGCAAAGTGTCGCACCTGGTAAACCACGACGAAAAATATCTGTACGAAAACAAACTCCGTACGCGATCTGTACCGTTCAGAACCAAAATGTACACTGTATAGTGTACATTTCTCACACACACGCAAAACGTTCGTTGCCTTATTTGCGGACCATCCAATTGCGGTAAGACGAATGTCATGCTGTCGTTGTTGTTCAATAAAAACGGACTTCGATTCGAAAACATTTACGTTTACTATAAGTCGTTGTATCAACCTAAATATCAGCTGCTGGAAAAAGTTATGATTGGGCTTCCTGATGTTGAATATTTTCCATATAAAGAAAACGAAAACATTATAGACCCAGCAAACGCACGAACTAATTCTGTATTCATATTCGATGATGTACCTTGTGATAGACAAGATAAGATCAGATCGTTCTTTTGTATAGGTCGTCATAAATTGGACGACAGTTTTTATTTATGTCAAACCTACACTCGCATTCCAAAACACTTAATAAGGAATAACGCTAATTTTCTAATACTATTCAATCAGGATGTTACAAATCTGCTTCATGTATATGAAAATCATGTGAGCACGGGTATGACATTCGATGAGTTTAAATCAAAGCAATCACCTTTGACGGAGACGATATAATAATTGGAAACAGGCAGTTTAAAAGCAGTAAGAGTCTGTACGAACTTATTTTTAAATCGGAACCAATAGACTACAGTGATGGTGATTTAAAACAATATTATACCATATTATAGTATATTATAGTATACCAGTGCTCATCGTCGAGGTAATGACGGCACAAAACAGGTACGAGGTAGTGCTGGAACAAAATGAAAACGTGTAATTATACCGCTAATTTCCAAAAAACAACAACCAAAGTCATGGAGCGGTCGTGGATCTAACATGTTTGTTAAGAACACTCCGTATCAGTATGTCTATTGGGATGATATAGATGAGCAAGTTGATCGTTTACGCCTTCTAATAGCATCAAAAAACGCTGAACATACGGATCATAATAATGATATAATGTGATTATATAATTAGGTTATTGTATATTTTTCATCATTATCGAAATGAGTACGGACAAGTTTGGACATCATAGTAACAAATTGGAAGCTGCATCAGCAGCTGAAAGAATTCTCTACCATCGACCTGTTGGTCTGCCCCTAGCTTTCAATGGTGATGTGAATGTTGGTGGTAAACATATACGATTCGCTGCAGATCCAATTTAAGATGATGACTGTGTGAATAAAAAATACACATTTAAAATGCTTGGAAAAACGAACCCGAAAAAATGTTTCCGATTACTGAACAGAGAGTTTTACTTCTCAATAAACTATTGGAAGCAAACAAAGTTGTGTCTAATGAAATAAAAACCAACATTGACTCAATTATGACAGAACTAAAACAATATAGCACCACCTTAGAGATAAAAAACTTATTAATAAAAAGTTGAGGAATTAGAAATAGTCGATGTTAAACTATTAGAGAACTAAAAACATTAATAATTCAAATAAGTTTTTTTATTAAAGCAAAAGAAACTTTGACCTTGAAACTTTCAACTAGAGAGAATAATCTTAATGATGTAGGCATAAGCAGGAATAAAAATGATAAGTTTAAATTGAAAACACACAATTTAATTCATAATTTTTTGTATTAAAACGCAAAAGTGATAAGCATGAGTAAATAATTTTTTTATTAAAACGCAAGGTGCTGTCGATACTTTGGCCTTGAAACTTCGAATGAGAGGAAAAGGTTATCATTAAAGCAGGCAAAAACAAGAATAAAAAAAAATTTTTGCAATATCATCAAATTTTTAATTTCAATATACAAGACATATTGATGAAGTAGTAACAATATATTACGTTACATATTTAATTTTTTGTTAGGCGGTAAACGAAATTGCTTAAAGTGTTCCACTATAGGCGTTTCCTTTATGCAGGCCCTACGGTTTTTCTTTAATGGTGGCGGTTCATCAATTTGGTCATCACCATTATTGTAATGCTCCATGCAATGGAGGTTGTCTCTTAATTCAATCTGTCTCTCAGATGGTATTAGATGCCAGAATTTTGCTATCGATAATGCTCCAACTCTTGTTTTGAGTATTCTTAAAAGAATATATTCAATTAAATTCGGATCGATGTTAAACAAGTTCCCTTGATTTTGATCTACAAATTTAGTTGCATCCAATACTTTCTTCATACATTCAGCGTTGAATTCACACATTTTTCGTGTCTTACTTCAAATACTAGTTTAAATATACTGCATTATTTCATTTTTTTTTTAAATAATTTCCCCCTCCCCCATGATATAATAACAGGTTCAATCGCGATATTTTGCTGCGTATAAAGCTGTCTAGCTACTAATTTCATCAGTCTCTAACATTAAGTTGCGCAGTGTATATCGACCACTGAGTTTGTGTAGTCTCTGATGTTTGTTGAAACTCCGCAAGTATTTGAATATAGAATGTCAGCCGCCGATAGATACAGATTTAGCCGAAGAATAGAACAAACGGAAATAACATTAAAATTTATTTTCACTCCTACACACAGATCTCGTATATATCGAGAGCGTTTTGAGCCTTTTCTGGTCATTGATATACAGGGGTTTAATGTTCCAACATTCTATCCAAAAGAAATGTCTATAACCGATGGGGACCGATCACTTCATATGCTGTTCAAACCACCAGTGCCATGGAGACAATTATCTGTTGAAGAAAAAAAGCAGGTTTGCTGGTTGGAAAATAACCATTCAACTATTAGATATGATGATGGATATGTAAGTGTGAAGTGTATTCCAACGATATTGAATAATGTCAAGACTATAAGAAAATTTACGTTAAAGGACATCAGAAAAGTGATTATTTAAAAACTATTGTAGATATGTGATATGATATATAAATTTGGAATGTGTTAATAACGTACCAAAACTTAATAAGACTAATAATGCATGTTATTATCACAAACAGACAAATAGTGTTTGTACAGAGGGAAATGTTAGAATTTTATATAACTTTATTTCACAAAACAAATGTATAATCCGATTCAGGTAAGCCTGCCCCCACGTGATCATTCGGAAATTGTCCGATTCAAATCAATACACCCTAGTCAAATGACGGTCGATATGTAGTGAAATTATATCCGCTATATCTAAACACATGACATAAGTACAGAGTAATATGTTTGTTGAGGTTATGTCAAAATCGATGTTGACAGTATACTGCAACGCACGACTGCGTTATTATTGTAAACCCCCAATTAGTAATAGAACCGGGGACTGATCCCTGGTTCTATTACAATATTATAATCTGAATTAATGCTAAAGTAAAGAAGTAAAAGAATCATATTACAATATAAATAAAATTCACCCTAGATGTATATAATGTAGGAATGGAGATGGTAGAAGTCAACGGATGTTGTCGAAGTATTTGTGTTAGAAAGCAAGATGCCCATGTCCTTCTCAGTTAAAATGCAAAAGATTTTGTTTGCAGAAGTAAAAGTAAAGAATTGTAATATCCAAAAATAAATTCTTCAATGTATTCTTGTCTTTTTTTGGTTTTAACATTTGAATTAATATAGGAAATAATAATTTGTTAAAATGTGATTCTCGCAGATTAATTTAATACAAGTTTTAATAATTTTTTTACAAATATCTTCCAATCGGGGACAACATATAATAAGAAAGAAAACAGTAGGTATCAATATATATTTAATGTGTCTGCAAAGTTCAGAATTACAGTAAGAGAATTACTTTTCATTGCTTTGTTAATTAATAGTATACATTAAACAAAGATATAACTATGCTTTATTAATTACACTTTAATCACTGTCACATTCAAATTCACTTTCGCTTGAAGTATCAACACTAATTATAAACTCGTCTATACCTTTATCAAAAATCTTCTCTCTCTCGTACCATTTTTTAATTAATTCTTCTGTATGTAACACGCAATTACTCCACACCTCCGGTGTACACTGTTCAATTGCTTCTTTCCACATATCAAGTAAATTATTATCTTTATACCCATCCCTTCCAATATATTTGTCATAATATTTTTTTGCATGGGCCCATATCATTTCAATAGCATTGAATTGACAATGATATGGCGGTAATCGCAAAACTTCATGGCCAGCACTCCTAAATAGTTCGTCAGTTTATTTAATGATTTAGCTAACTGAAGCAGTTCAAGTTTAAACATAGTTGGTTCAAATCTGGCTTTGTTCGCAGTTAAATATGCTATAAGAACTGCTACTTGGTAACCTTTCCTCTAAAATGGAATGATATGGTGCATTGTCTAAAATAATTAAAGAAGGTTCTCCCAAGTTATTAATTAAATTGACCTTTATCCAACTTAAAAATTTTTCACTATGATAATCTCCAACATTCGATTTTGAGGAAAATAATAAGCCGGCATTTGGTATAAACCCCGAACTAGAACCAGCATGCAATACAATAAACCGCTTCCCATCATATCCTTCTGGTTTGCGAACACTTCGCACATCATTGTCTTGCCAAGATTTACCAGGATTTCCTTTCGAAAAAATCCAAGTTTCATCTAAAAAAACCACTCTTCGTCTCAGAGGAGAATTCAAATTAGCGAATATAATTTTTCAAGAATTTGAATCGCATATCGGCAATGTAAGATTTTTCCATTAGAGCCCTGCGATTGTCCTCCTTAAATTTAAATCCCATATCGTGTAGACTGCGATTTAAACTATAATACTAGTGGTTAATAAAATGTGTTTTTCCTTAATTTCATCACTTAAAAGTGAAAGGGTAACATGTTTCTCGAAAAAAATTATTTTTTTTTTAATTTGCTAAATATAATTCATTTATACACCACCTACTTTGGGAATACATTGAATATATTGTGTCTCTTATACTCATCTTCACACCTTCTGGCAAATCTTGAGTTTTTGGTTGTTTGCGAAGTCTTTTTTTACCACACGAAGCCAAAACTGGATGAGCTATAGACCGAGATTTTATATTTTTAACAGTTTTAACACTGATCTGCAAGGCATCTGCTACACGCTATAAAAAAAATTATAAATGCTAATAAAACTATTATTTTTGTATGAGTTCTTGTACAGACGATAATGCTTTTAAAGGACCATCATTCTCCTTTTCCTTTTGGAAATAATCGAGCAAATTTAACACAAACTCTTGAGCTTGTGCATTTAAGGGTTTATCACGAAAAGCCATACTCGTCAAAGTATTTGTTGACAATTTGCGCTAGACTTAGTTTTCAAAAATACTGATTTAACTTGTGTTTGTTAGTAATAAAGAGAAGTTTATGCACAACAATTAACAAACGAGACTTACAGGTTACAAAAATGACAGTCGACAGCGTAAACAAAAGTACTATATTAATCAAGTTCACTACTCTCATTTTATCATATTAAGATAGGCCAACTAACGTATATATCTGTCACTCTCTTTCATATGGTAGAAGGATTTTAGCAATAGGTAATGTTGGTCGTGTCTTAAACTGACGTTAGAAGACATAAAATATATCTCGTATTTCACTCTACCTAATTGAACTTGCAAGTAACAACAACAAACAATTTGTCTATTATAAATCCATACATTGACGTCACATGGGCAAGCTTAGCTGAATCGGAGTATAGTATAAAAGTATAGTTTACTTTTAATTTTATATTATGTATATATATACAATATATATATGCTTAATAAAATAAGATTTTCTCTACTTACTTCTTTTATTTTAGTTGTATGCAGCAGGTACAGACACAATTTAAAAAATTATTTCACAATATTACGTAATAGTTCTAGAATATACAAATAACATGTATAGGACACGATTCTCAACTTTCCAACAGGTTACAACAGGTTCAATCGTGATATATCATGAATTATGATACAATATTATCACAATATTACATAATAGTTCTAGAATACACAGGTCTACCTGTCTAAGATACAGGTAGACAGGTCTACCTGTCTCGTATATTTATTTTAACAGCTTGTTGTTCAAACCTCGTATATTGTGGGGTCATGTATATCAGGTTCGCCACTTACAGTATGAAATTAGATTCACCATTTTTAGTATAAAATTAAATATACAGTGTCAACCTGTTTACCTGTTTACCTGTCTGCCTACTTGTCTGTCTGTATACCTGTCTGTCTGTCTGTCTACCTGTCTGTCTGTCTGTCTGTCTGTCTGTCCACCTGTTTACTTGTATACCTGTCTGTCCACCTGTTTACCTGTATAACTGTCTGCCCACCTGCTTACCTGTCTGCCTACCTGTCTGCCTTCCTGTCTCTCTGTCTGTCTGTCCACCTATTTACCTGTTTACCTATCTCTCTGTATACCTGTCTGCCTGTGTACTTCTCTGTCTGTCTTCCTGTCTGTCTGTATACCTGTCTGCCTACCTGTCTAGCTGTATAACTGTCTGTCTACATGTCTGTCCACCTGTCTGTCTGTATACCTGTCTGTCTGTTTGTCTGTCCACCTTTTTACCTATTTACCTATCTGTCCTCCTGTTTACCTGTGTGCCTACCTGTCTGTCTGTATTCCTGTCTGCTTACCTATCTAGCTGTATACCTGTCTGTCTACCTATCTGTCTACCTGTCTGTCTACCTGTCTGTCTGTATACCTGTCTGTCTGTCTACCGCACCTCGTATATTTATTTTAACAGCTTTTTGATCAAATCCCATATATTGTAGTCATGTATATTGGGTTTGCCACTTTCAGTATGAAATTAAATATACAGTCTGGAATATTATCATACCGTCAAGTTTATTGCCAATCTTGATTTTATGCGCCATTTTGTTTTTGAAAATTTAAGGCCCTTTTAAGACGCCATCTTGTTATTTAAACTTTTTGACTGCACCTCGTATATTTATTTTAACAAATTTTTGATCAAACTCCGTATATTGGGTTAGCCATTTTTAGTATAAAATTACATATACAGTCTTGAATATTATCATACAGTCAAGTTTATTGCCGCCATCTTGTTTTTGAGCGCCATCTTGTTTCTGAAAATTTATGGCCCTTTAAACTTGGGGCCGCCATCTTGGTTCTCAAAATTTTTTAATCGAACCTCGTATATTTGCTTTAACAATTTTATGATCACACCCCATACATCATCACGGAGGGGAGGTGATGTCATGTGACGTCACTAGTGATGTCATGCGAGATGACGTCACCGAGCCGATGACGTCATTGGAGGTGGAGGTGGTGCCAGAACCGGCCATACACCTTTTATAAGGCTAACTTCGTCCAGTATGACAAGGAAATTTACAAAGCGAAGAGGTATACATTGAGGAAGAAACAACAAGAAGGTTCTGACCAAGAAAGATAATTTCGCAAATGAGATGAGCCTCATCAGGAAGACTAATATATTATAATTGTACCGAAACTTATGAGGAAATATTAATAAATTGTTATAAGTTCACGTTCCAGGTTCATCAACTCTAGCGACTTGAACGAACTGGTGAAACTCGTGAAGAAATGCCAAGAAAGCTGAACCAACGTAATTGGAAATTAACCAAAGAGATTAGGAGATCAAATTAAATTGGATGGGCTATAATCAGGTTCCAAGTTATCCAAGGCTCCCGGGGTAGATGGAATTTATTCGGCATGAAAATAAATGGGAACCGAGGCATTAATACTATACCATATCTGTGTAAAATCTTCAAAGATCGTTTTGCTTACTACTACATCCCTACTACTAAAAATATATACAAAATCTAGTTTTGAAATATATACTTCTACTGGGTGATTTTTTTTTGTCACGTAGTATATATTATTATAGTTCAAAAACATTAGAAATACTTTTTTTAATCCCCTTTATATATACAATCTGTTCATTTGCAATGAACAATAAGTATTCTGCATGATATATATACACATATGTACATATGTTTACACGTACCACAATAGATTCAAATGGCGGTTGAAGATGGCATGTAGAGTTATGCTACAATAAGCAACTCATAAGTTTCATTATTTTCTAGTGATTGATTTATATTATAAATTCAGTCTAGGTATCAAAGCGCGATAGAAGCTCACTGAGCGCAAACCGATTTAATCGCTTTGGTTTGTCAGGTTCGTCCATTAAGTTATTCACTAATTGGTTAGGATGTGCTGACAGCCGGTTTTTATATGTTCGGACAGTTCGTTCAATTTCTTCCTTTATGGTGGGTATACGCCAGTCAGTTAAAATCACTTTATTTGGCACATACCATGGGGCACTAACCAAAGCACGAAGCACCTTGTTCTGGAATCTCTCGATAATGACTATGTTGGAAATACACTCGGTTCCCCACAGTGTAAGTCCGTACGTCCAGATAGGCTTTAATGTGACTTTATATAATAATAATTTGTTTTCGAGAGTTAATGCCGACCTCCTTCCGATCATCCAGTAAATTTTCCTGTTCTTCAGTCCAAGCTGTTTTCGTTTATTAAATATATGGGTTTTCCAGGTTAACCGCCGGTCCAGATGGAGCCCTAGATATTTCGCAGAGTCACTGTGTCTTAATTGTTGTCCATTGAGTGTAACCGTCGGACAGTTGTCTCGGTTCATGGTGAATGTGACATATTGGGATTTGCTCTCATTCACCTTAATTCTCCATACTTTGAGCCATTCTTGCACTTTATTCAGTGAGGCTTGCAGCCAGAAGAGCTGTGTCATCTGCGAAGGTGGCGGTTGTAGTTAATTTCATAGTTGTCGTCAGGTCGGCAGTGAACAGCAAATATAGTATGGGGCCCAGCACACTGCCTTGGGGAACCCCAGATGCAACAAGTTGGAGATCTGTGTATTCACCTTGGTAGTTCACAAAAAAAAAATACCGATCGGACAGGCAAGATTTTAGTATCTCATAGAATTGGTATGGCAGTAGCTTTTTAGTTTATATAATAGTCCCAAGTGCCAGACCTTGTCAAAGGCCTGGGAGACGTCTAGGAAAACAGCAGAGCAGTATCTACGCTCCTCAAAGTCACTATAGATTTGATCTATCAATCGGTGGATTTGCTCTATGATTGCGTGTTGGTGTCGAAATCCGAACTGATGCTTTGGAATTAACTCTTTTTCGTCTAGAATTGGCTGGAGTCTTCTCAATATTAATTTCTCCAGGACTTTGGACAGGGTTGGGAGGAGGCTAATCGGTCTATAGGATGTAGGATCAGTAGGTGTTTTTCCAGGCTTCTATATCATTGTTATTTCAGCGACTTTCCAAGAGCTTGGCAAGAACCTACTAGTGAGTACAGCATTGTATATTTGAGTGATCGCCTTAGTCGCAATTTCGGGTAATTGCTTAAGAATCTCTCCAGTGATAAGGTCGAATCCTGGTGCCTTTTTAGGTTTGGTTTTTTTACTGATTATTTCTTTAACTTCTATAACCTCGAAAGGCTACATGGGAAGACTCATTTGATAAGGAGGTTCGAGAAAGTAAATTATTTTAGAATTCTTTTCAGGACATTGGAAGGGGAAGGGTTTGAATACATTAATTAAGTGTTCAGCAAAGGTTTCTGCTTTTTCTTTAGTACTACGAGCCTATTGCCCATCAGATTTGATAATAGGCGATCTGTGCACTATAGGTCTTTTAATTTTTTAACCGCTTTCCAGAGTGGATAATCAGTTATTTCAGTAGCTGTAAGATTGGCTAGATAATCTTCGATACCTTGGTTTTTATATTGCAATAGAAGTTTCGTTGGCTGTTTCGAGGTCCGATTCAGTGCTCGTTTATCCGCCTCTGATCGAGTGGTCTGCCAGCGTTTTCTTAGGCGTCTCTTTTCTGCTATTTTTCCTTTTAATATTAAAGGACAGTTGTTGGTGTTAGGGTTTTTCTTGGTGGGTGTGGCTTCCCATGCCGCTTGCTGTATTATGCTTGTTAATTCTATATTGCTTTTTCTATGTCGTATTTAGTTTTTAATAGTGTTTTTAAATTGATTTGCTCAGTTAGTCTACTGCGAAAATAATCCCAGTCTGTCCTCTTGGTGCAGAGAATTGGTCGCATTTTAGTGTACACTATTTTTGTACAGAATGTTATTAGAAGAGATGAGTGGTCAGCGGCTAGTTCTAAACATGATTTGATTGTAAACTGTCCTATATTTAATCCTTTTGTAATGCAGAAATCGATTAGGTCAGGGATTTTCCGACGATCCGTGGGCCAATAGGTCGGTTCCTCAGTAGATAAGTAATTTAGATTGTTAGCCTGTATTGCTGCTAGTAATTCACGTCCATCAGTTCTCGTGACGCGGGAGCCCCAATCTTGATGCTTTGCATTAAAATCTCCAGTCGCGATAAATCTATTCCCTAGAATTTTGAAGAAGTGTGAGTAGTGTTCTTTTTTTACTATGTAATTTGGAGGTCTATAAACAGCGGAAATCTTCATATTTGCTACTTGGTCTTGGATTTGGATAGTAGTAGCTTGTAATTCATTTTTTTCGTATTTAGGTAGTTCATAGTGTTCTATGTTAGATCTTATTATAACAGCTGTTCCACCACGTGCAGTTCCGGCAGGGTGATTCGTGTTGTAAATAGAGTAGTTGGGAAATTTGATGTAGCTTTTTTGTGGGTTTCAGATATAAGAAGTATATCAATTTGATTATTATCAAAGAATAGTTTGATTTCTTGAGCATGTTGGCTAAGGCCATTGGCATTCCAAACAGCTATTTTTAAGATTTGAGGCATTATTTCATTTTGCTAATTAGTGTGGTTAAAAGGTTCATCATAGTCCCCATTTGTGTGATTAAGTTTTTCATCATGGATTTCAGTTCCTCCATATCATTTGTCTGTTGATTTCGAGATGGGGCTTGTGGTTCTGGAATTGTATTGGTGTTCAAGTTTTGTATAGGTTGATTGTTTTGTCTGACTTGTTCTGCATAGGAAACCCCAGGGCCTCGATATGTTTGCGTTTGTGTACGCATGTGCATCCTAACCTCGCGCCTTAGTTGTGGAAAGACCTTTTCTTGTAGTTGCTTGTACACTATACATCCTCGATATTTAGCTGGATGATCCCCGCCACAGTTTATACATTTAACTTGGTCATCTTTACTTTTTCTTGGACATTCTTTAGTGGAGTGAGATCCTGTACATTTAATACAGCGGTCCATTTGCTGACAGTAATTTTTGGTATGACCAAATCTTTGGCATTTGGCACATTGTGGGATTACTCTTTTTAGATGGGGGGATTCGACAATTATGCTCGTGTTCATGAAGCGCTTAATTTTGTAAATCTCTTTGTTGTTATCTTTTTGTTTAATTTCGATGATAAACATAGGTAGTGGTATTTTGGTTGACCGTTGTTTTATATTCCATATATTAACGACTTCGTGTCTAAGTAAATTAAAATTTTGTTTGATTTCTTCTGTGTCTGTTGAATAATGGATATTTTTCATTACAACTCTGAATGTTCTCTCTTGCTTTGGCTTGTATGTGTGGAATTTTGTATTTTTGTCCTTAAGGTTATTAATAATATTTGTATAGGTTCCACTTATATTACTTCGGACTTTAATTTCATCGTTGCCTAATGCTTTTAGTGTATAGATGTCTTTTGCAATTTCATTTAGTAGCTTTATTAATGGATTAATATTTTTGACGTCAGATACATAGACAGGTGGTGGTTTAGTGACTTTCGGAGTAGTTACTTCTTGTGAGGTGCTTGCCCGCTCATCAATTTCTATGTCTAGAGGATCGTATCTATTGCTGCTCTGTATAGAATCATCCAGCCAATATTAACCTTTTTTCACTTGCATTCGTTTATTCAAAGTATCTTCAGGACTTCTATATCTCTTTCTATCGCTACAGTTAACTACGTGCCATTCGTTTCCTGTCTCATTACAGGCCAGAAGGGTCGTCATATTTGTCATCTGAACATGATAAGGATTTACTGGGTACTGAGTAGATTGTGTTTGTGATGGAAAGGATTGTTGGTATTGTTGGTATGCATTATAGGTCTGATATTGGTATTGCTGTTGTGGGTCAACTTGATTTAGATAAGAATAAATATTATGTTGGGAGTGCGCCATGCTACATTATAGGTAATTTATATTCTGATTAATTTAAATTTTAAGTTTTAATACGAAGAATGAAGGAAAAGGAATAAGGGAAACACTGGGACACACGCTTCACCCTAGCGCTGCCTGGCGCAGGGACTTATAAAAAAACACACTAAGGAAAAAGACAACGGTCGGGTGCAGCTACAGATACAAGGGGAATAAATTTATAAATGCAAATATTAATTTTTTAGGGGACTCTAGTATATTACTATTTATAAATCTCTGATAAATAAAATACAATAAAAAGGTGGAGAATAAAAAGTATACGTATCGAAAAAAGAAGCCCGCCATGCAGAAAACAAACGACTCTCCATATAATTAACGGTCCCCAGAAACACCGCACACACAAACCAATGATACCACCTTGTTTGTCTCAAAAAATACTATACAGTAGTCCAAAATTTAATTATCAAATCGCCGTAAATACTTGATTATTTTCACTTTGAATACAGAGCTGCCAAACACATGACTTCCCATTAGAAATATTAATGTTAAAATAGTTCACTTATGTATATAGATTTAAGTGAAATAAAATGCCATTCTCCTATTTAACGTATCAATAAAAATAGATGCAATAATATCAATAATTCGTCGTCGCTTGAGTCCATTTCTAATACAAAATGTGTTTCTCAATTAACAGTCCTTACAGCAACTGACAACTGTAATTGCGTCTGTGTCCACGGGCAAAACGTTTCTATAATTGGATTATAATTGGATTTTTACGATTGTGAAAAAGATATCGTTGTTTTCATTGTTTCAAATTCGCCCAGAGATTTTGTATATTTTCGTATTTGGGGTACTTTGGGGTACTATTCGAAGTACTTGTGTTTATAAATTTTGCTTATGAACAAAACTAATTTTCTATCAAAACGTTTTCTTATAAAGAATAGATGTATTTATCCAAGAAATGGTCAACCTATATGCGTTTGTATAAGTAAATCGAAATTGTATACTTTTGTTTTGTTTTCGTTTTGTTGTTAAGCTAATCTATCCCCATAGTAATGAAATTTCGTAGTTAAAGCCACAAACACGAATATTAATACTGATATGGAAACAACTTTCAATTTCGGGAAAGGACTTTCGATCATGTATACAATGATCTAATTGCTAATTAGCTTTCTAAAGTAATTTCTAAATCTGCATACAAATAGCTTGCTGTTTATAATTAAACGACATTCTAATTTCAAATTTAAAACAAAAAAGAACTACGAATGTCGGTGAAAATATGCAAAAATTCTATTTTAACGAACTGAATTTAAGAAGCGCATCTCTAATGTGGGCAATGACAAGTGACTACCTTAAAAACATTGGACTTTCGTTAAAACAAATACGGTAAAAATATCTGTTGGAATAGAGAATAGAGAAATATCGGGGAAAATGAAGACGAATGTATACATATATAGAGCAGTATTTCTCCCACTTTTAATTTATAGCCACAAAAATTAGGTGGCTAGTAAAAGAATAAAATCCTGAGAGTATAAATGGAGCATTTAGAAGAAGCTGCAGAACTAGAAATAAACAAGAGGAATTGGATAGGAAACACAATAATATTAGAACAGTGGCAAAACAAGATTTTTTTATCAAAAAGTCAAAAATCACCTAAAAGTATAACGAAGACCTTGTACATTGCTGATCTTAGCTCTAACTCCAGAAGATGATAAATGACACCCCAGTGAAACACCGTGACAACGATTCTTCGATTCTTCCCAGGATACACGCAGCCAAGAGCTACAGAAGCCAAACTCTCTGTCTCTCTCAATGTCGCATTCCGCGAAAACATTGACAGAAACAATTTTCATTTTCTGATAGGATACTTCCCCTTTTATCTTTTTTTAAATAATGATATCTATATTGTTTCGTATGAACATATTTGCATACACATGTAGTTATCGTTAACAATCTTAATACATGTAAATTAGTAGCTGTGATATAATACCGAGTGTCCCATGACATGATTGTTACAGCTTAAGGATATATTACTGAAGAACAAATTAAGTTAAAATTTTCTAATGAACATGTACCCAAAACTTTTTTGTAAATGAGCTACCCTACTAATGCAGGTACTACGTACCGCTGCAAAAAGATCTCAATGAAAATCGTTTAAAAAGAAACGCATTATTGAATTAGTTGTTCAGAATGTCCATACAGTCGCTGTAGTATGATATAGTATCGTCTAACTCCTCTTAAAATTAAAGAGGTAGTTCTGCTAGCAGTCTGTGGATAAGCACGAATAGTATATGGGGCATTCATTATTCTAGCTACAAGTTATTCCCTGTACTCAAGTTGTTCTCCATAAACCAAAACTTTCAGCCTTCCTCATGAAGAAAATCTAGGGGATTTAAGTTTGATGATCTTAGTGGCCAGGTACGTCTTCCAATCCACCGATTTGTGTAACTTTGATTAAGAAAATTTGTCATTTGTCCATCAAAGTGCAAAGGTGCGCCATCATGCCCGATCCAAATTTGTCGTCTTATATTAAGAGGAATATTATCCAGTTATGTTGTAAGGTCATTTTCCACAAAAAGTAAATAACGAACTACCTGAGACGTCTTCGATTATAAACGGATCATTGAGATGGTCGTCAATAATACCATACCAAACATTCACCGAAAATCTATCTTGAAAATGGGATTCCCTAGAATGACATGGATTTTCAAGTGCCCAACAATATGAATTTCTGGTGTATTGATGCCGTTTCTAGTGAAAAAGGCCTCATCACTAAACAATATTTTCCCGCAATGCCCACAATTTCTCACTGACCAGCGACAGAATTTAAGATGTAATCGCCAAATTTTAAAACTTGTACGTGTACAAACCGAAATTGTGTTCTCCATACTCTCATGTGGCCTACATTAAGTCTGTTGGCTACTCTCCGGACCCTAACGTCTTTGAAAGTCAATAATATTAAATATTGCGCATTAGTGGGATGTAAAGCGCGGTTTTTGGATTTGTTACTGGTAAAATCATGTCGTGCAGCATCCAAGATATTGTACTCCTTTAAAAATTCCATATATTTTGAGCTCATAATTTTTTCCAATTCCTTCAAAATAGCCGAAAACAGATAAATTGACCGATAATTTTATAAATCAGTTTTGTCACCCTTTCTACATACTGGAGCAACTCTTGCTTTCTTTAAGATACTGGGAAACGATTAATACAGGCCAAGGATTGTAATATAAATTAAAAATCTTTTTAATATATTTGTGGTAATGTTATGCACTTCAGCAAAATTATGTGATCTTAGACCACGTATTGTGTTATATACCTTAGTTTTGGACACTGGATCAATGTATTATATAGTATATCGACTTTGAGTTTTATTTAATTAAATTTATACTACTTACCGAACTGTGGAGTTTTGAAGATTTATTAAATTCTAAATTTTCATTAATAACGTTCTAAACAGCTTTACTTTTATTAGTAACACTATAGTACCTGTTTGCATCAAATAATTGTTGTTACATTCTATATCATAAAGATACTATAAAACCTGAACGAAAGTACTCGAGACTGTATTCGTTCGTTTTGCAAATGTACTAGAAATTTCAAGATTGTGAATTCTAATATAGACTTATGTGTATTGCCATTTGTTAATGAAAATGCCGTGAGAACAACAAATTCCAAATTTTATATAATTTCCTATTGCATTTCTTTCGTTCGGAAGAGTAATAAATACATCATCTTCTTGAAGAGATCCTAATTTTTGAATAGGCCATTATACTTCTTCATAAACGTGAACAAAAGATATGGTACTTCTTTTGTTTTAAAAACTTAAACGGAAAACGTTTCTTTCCAAATTGAATTTGATGGAGCCTGTGGTTGATTGACTTGATCAATAAGGTTGATATATAACCCCTTTCCACAATTAACTATTTGTAAATTCTGTCATTTCGACAACCAAGTTGTCATCATCAGCAGATAATTTTTGAATGTGCACTGTGTCTGTTTCATTTTTAAAATACTTTTACTTCATACTACTTCGAAAAAGGTTATTATGGTCAAAAAGTGTGTGTGATTTATGTGTCTTTATGTGTCTTGTGAAACAGACACAGTGCACATCTTGGTTTGCAACTTCTTTTTTTTCGTTTTCTTCGCCGTGTTTTAAGGTGCGACACTTTGAAATTATCTGCTATGATGACAACTTGGAAAACGTTTACAAATTTCCAAATTGTAAATTTTTGCTTCAGAGCGTAAACCAAAATTTATTCCGGCACAACGTTCATATGTTCATAACAACAGTAAAGTGGCTTCTTTTCACTCACTACACAGCACATTTACGAAACCCAAACTTTGCTGACACGTTAATTGTTCAATTAGTAAAATATCAAGATGCTATAAACATGAAAAGTCGAAATTTATTATTTATAAAAGAATTAGTATAAAATTAAATTATCTGACCCAAATTATGTCACTGAATCAATGGACATTTGCCGCTTTCGTTAAGAGAAAATGGATTTAAAGATTTTCTAAGCGAAAAGTTAATTTATTCATTAATAAATGTAAGCAATCTCACAGGTAAAAAACTGAGTTTGATTAAATTTAAAGTTTCAAATGATTAGATACTGCACATAATTACATAAACACGGGCGTATATTTGAATACACTTTAAATACTATGAAATAAAGCATAACTTACAATAATTATTAAAAAACATATGTATATGTATAAAAATTCTGTGGCATATTACACTTATTTCGACAAAGATTTTATTGAATATTAGTAATTATTCTTGAATTTACAATTCTTAGAAGATTCTATTGTAACACATACACACTTAGATGTAAATATATTCAATGTTGTAATCTTAATTTTCAATTTAAAGGTAACGATGTAAAATTTTGCGTTTTAAAAATTTGATTTTATTTTTTCAATATAATCAATATCATCCCCATTAAATTGAGAAAATCAAACTTACAAAATACAAATTTATACATCCTTACATGAAAATTTAATGTTCAGATTACATGTGATACAATTGAATTGTCTATTAAAAGAAATGTATAATAAGCTAATATTCAATAAAATCTTTACATAAATAAATGTAGGTAGTATGTCACACAATTTTTTAACAATTATAGCCAAAAGTCGTGCTTTATTTTGTAGTATCTAAATAGTCTACTCATGTAATATTACAATAAATAAATAAGCTATTAAATATGTGCTAGTGTATAGATTATTCAAAATTTGAAATATTGATTAAGAAAATATTTGCATTTAGAGAGTCATATTACTATATTTTCTATTGTCACAAAGTCAAACTGACTTAATTTTACAACTTACCATTTTATTTATATTATGTTTAATAATTAAAAAATTGTTGCTTTGTAATATACATAAAATTCAAAATCACCGAAATTATTTACAAAGGGGAAAAAAGACAAACAAGGCGTCAAGAATAAGCCACAGAGAAGCACACACATAATTGGTTTCTCCATATAAGCTTAAAATATACAAGTGTTAATTTACTTACATGAACTGAACAAAAAGATTGAGCTTATTTCTGAGGATAGAAATGGATGGAATGGAAAAAGACAACAGATACTGCATTTATCGAGAAAACTCATCCTGAATGAAATATTGTGTCTGTTTTTGTCACCAAAATGATCAAACTAAGAAAATATGGAATGGAGAATTGATTTAAAGGCAAAAGAGTGATTTCTCCAAATATTGTTTGTGTTCACAACTGTAGAACAGGTACCTAAAAATACATTAACGTTTAAAAATGCATATAAAAAGAAACAAATATCATATATTCCATTTTTAAATTATTCTAACTAATTGAAAAAAATCTAAAAGAGAAAGCATTTTTAATATTAATTTATTAAAAAATATATAAGCAGAATAATAAGTAATAAATTAACTTTCTTTAATAGTTTAATCGACATTTCTATTTTTCTGTATGTAAATAAAGTACAAACTATAGAAAGAAAATTGTATTTACTTAATGTAAATATTGATGAAAGCTACTAAGAAATCATTTCTCTCTTTCAATGATTGGTCACAACCTAAGACCTATATATTAATTTTTGCATAAATCGCGAATCCAATAGCTTTGCTTTTTGTTTTAAGTGAATTAAGATCCATTGCAAGATAATTGTGTTCTTGAAATATAAAATAATAGAAATGATTCATATTTGTAATACAATTCTTTGGGTGTTCAAATATTGATAGTGCTACTATAAATGGTGGGCCTAGTTACAGAGAGAAGAGTTAAGAAACGTTTAGTTATTTAAAAAATCATTCAATGAAATAACATTTTATTTTTCTCAAAATCATCAGTATTGCAAACAGTATTGATAAATATTTTCATACATAGCTTAAAAATAATGGACAAAGGACATTTTTATACACATACACTAGGAATCATAACATAATATGCTATAATAACAAAAGAATATTATATTATATATTATATATTCAATGAAATAATATTTTCATACATAGCTTAAAAATAATGGACAAAGGGCATTTTTATACACATACACTAGGAATCATAACATAATATGCTATAATAACAAAAGAATATTATATTAGCTTCAAATTTATTAGAATAAATAATAGCAGGAAAAATCATAATTTATTTCCCTATGGATTTAATTCATTCCAATTATTATAAGAATATATCTCTAAAGGATTTCCTAAATTTAATAGAAAAATCAATTTCAAATTATTCATTGTATGCTACTGTATTAATTTCTTTAGCTAAAAATGTAAAATTATTGCCAATTAAATATGACAATACTACGAAAAAAATATGAAGTAATATTTTGAGACTAATATTTATTTATAAATAAATTTCAGAATATTCGACAATTATACGTAAACATCTTAAGAGAATGTAGAAATTAATTCCTTAATTATCTACGAAAAATCTATTAAAACTTACATTGAATTACAAAAAAATAATCAATAACTTTTCAAGAAGATCACCGGGAAATTGTGTGCTCGAATCCCGTTGCCTTTCGAGCATTCCTTATAACACTTCGGCAATTTTGAAAACGAAAACAAAACAGAAAAGAGAAATATGCGAGAGCCGCCACGAAGAGTGTCATAAAGGAATTGCTAACGGCTGGATATAAATTAAACGGAAACTGGTAACTAAACCTCGGTAAGTTTGAAATTGGGACTTCGAATAAGAGGAGTTTGGCGTGGGTCATTAATTATCTCGTGCGTTTTCGACTCGACGTATCTCTCATTTCTCTGTGACGTAATTTCATTAAGAAATCGTCCAGTATATGACCGAGATGTGGCGAAGAAGAATACGAAAATACGCTCAAGTCTAATCCAGACAATTTTGAAGGATTAGATGAAACGAGCCATAGTCTGAATAAATTTTCTTTTGAACAGCTTTGTCCCTATTCTCTATAAAGAACGAAATAAAGCATAACTGAACTAGAAATAGTTTGTATTAATCAAGCATAATTAACTGGTAACCTCTAAAAAAAAGTATTACATTATACGTCAGTAGCAGTAACTAACAGTATGAAAAAAAAGGAAATTAATAAGTATAATAGATCCATGTATTTCTGACATGTTAGATAACTAACTAAGAAATATGTAATATTTAAATACAGAACTGAAACCCGATAATAAAACTCAACCTCAATTATAATACCAATTTTTTAAAGACTGACTTAGGATTCTTTTGAATAAACCAGGCCTAGCAACCAGTTAATACAACACTCAAATAAATAAAACGATAATTTACATCATTGTAACGGGTGGGCCATTTAAAAGTGTAAATTTAAAAATGCAATAAAACAAAAACGGTTTGAAATTTTACCAAATTTATTTATTTATTTACAATTATTCCGGTTAGAGATGGAATATTATTTCATTCATATGGCTGCCGCGGCTGGCCTCACAGTACCCCATTCTATCGGACCAATGTTCGAGCACTTTTTCGAGTGTATTGGATCGTATCTCGGCAATGGCATCACGAATGTGGGCCTTCAAATGCTCAATTGTCTCTGGTTTGTCGGCATAACACTTGTCTTTAACGGCGCCCCACAGAAAATAGTCCAACGGTGTCAAATCGCAGTTTCTTGGCGGCCAATTGACATCACCATTTCGGCTAATTAAACGGCCATTAAACGTTTGACACAATAAATCGATTGTGGCATGAGATGTGTGGCAAATTGCACCATCCTGTTGAAACCAAACATCGTTTACATCAATACCATGAAGAGCGGGCCTAAAAAATCGGTTATCATGGTGCGATAGGTGTCTCCATTGACCGTAATGGTTACGCCGTCCTCATTTTCAAGGAAATATGGGCCAATGATGCCTCCGCTCCACAAGCCGCACCAAACAGTCACTCGTAATGGTTACATTGGCTTCTGTAAGATCACGTGTGGGTTTTTTGAGCCCCAAATACAGCAATTTTGCTTGTTAACGTACCCACCAAGATGAAAATGAGCTTCATCCGAAAAGATGATTTTTTTGGCAAAATCGACGTCATCGTGCAGTTTCTCATTGGCCCATCTAGCGAAGCGAAAACGAACCGGATGGTCATGCGGCTTCAACTCTTGAACCAACTGAACTTTGTAAGGCATCATACCGAGATCTTTTCGCAAAATTCGACGTAAACTGGTGCGTGAAATGTTCAATTCTTGAGAACGATGACGAGTTGATGTTGATGGATTTTCAGCCACAGCTTCGATATTTTCGGGTGTACGCACTGTACGAGCACGCTCACGTCTTGACGCATCAACAATGATACCAATTTCACGAACTAGCAATAAACTTGCGTGTACCGGGCACTGTTGGTCCTTCCCTGCGACCAAATTTTGTACGACATTTTCCTGCAATTTCCGACCAATTGTCTTTGTTCTGGAAATAAATTTCCAATAAATCCCAATGTTGCTCAAGCGTAAATCGATTCATTTCGTTCAGTGTAGATAATATACTAAATTTTGTGATAGAATAGAATGACATAAGTATTGCCAGATTCGAAATAACCGATGGTTCAAATTTAAACCGATAGATGGCCCACCCGTTACGTTATGATTTATTATATTTAGCAGAATTAAATAAATACATTCATGGAAAAAAATATGCAATAAGATTGGCAATTTAATTACAAGATTGATAAAAATCGTAAATAATAACTCTTAGAAAGATTTAGTCTTAAAATCTTGTCTAAAAAGGGTAACCTCAGTTTTGTGTAAATGTGAAATCAAATTAACTATGTATACATGTACTAACTGTTCTTAATTATGGTCATCGTCGACCTACCCATATGACTTGTGATTCCATATATTTACAACAAACACATCAAATTAAATATCAAAAATCGCAACGTCTATAAAATAACATAACACTAAATAACATTAGTTGTTTGGTACACACATCTATCTACAGGTACACAACTTTATTAGATTTTCAAAATGAAATTTTAATTTGAACGCGATCCTTAATATACCTAGAACACTCAAAGCAGGTCCATTGTCACCCTATATATATATATATATACATATATATGTGTGTGTGTGTGTGTGTGTGTGTGTGTGTTATATATATATATATTATGTTATTTTAACAATAATAAGAAATATTGTAAGAAGAATTAGTTCAACAACAGGCACCTCAACGTACAAACTTTGAAGTCACTGAATTTAAGAACACATCGTATGTGGACTGAATTTTAAACAAACCAAAATTTTATATATATATTATATATATATATATATATATATATATGTTGAATATATATGTGTTCTATTATCCTATTTAAATTCTAAACACTAAGTATAATAAAGGATACATTGATTTTTTTCATAAATGATAGAAAATATTTCATAGTCTCGATATAAAACTAAGCCTTATATTATTTTAAAGAACTGATAATTGTTGTAAATTTCAAGTAGGTGGTAATTCTTGTAAATCATTCATAGTAGACAATAAGCGTAAAAAGTGTGTATCAAATAATAAAAAAAGTGTAAAATTTACAGGACCTTGCCGAAATAAGTTTAGTGGGGGCAAGCCTCACACAACACAGAATTTAGGAAAGGGACCACCCTTTCCTGAGTGTGCTAGACATTTTCCACGCCAAAAAAAAATAATTTGAATAAACAATCAATAAATAGAAATATAAAGGATAACGTTTAAATTCTATTTCATTAAAACAAAGATATGTATAGATGTGTATATGTTAATGATATTATTTTGATAATAATAAAAACATCAAAGAAATTCAATGTATTACATTAAAGAAATTTAAAATTACAAATAACGTATATATATATATAAAATTTATTTGGGAATCAATATAAAATGGATTTATTAGATGTTATAGCTGGAAGATACATTGACTTTTTTATATATAAGTAAGTAAACAAGAGATTAATGAATTAAAAGAAAACCTAGCTACATACGAATAAATAAGTATTAATTTGACTTATTAAGGCTTAAACAATCATTACATTATAATTAATAAAATAATTAGAATTTCAATTTAAACACACAACATTAATTTTATCATAATTAGTTTAATTAAAAATTACATTTGGCTCAAACCAACGTTTGTTTATAAGTTAAATTAAATTATTCACTAACTTATTTAAATAAAGCATCATATAACAATTGGCATAGTCCAACGTTGTGCTTTACAATTCAACATACTTGCCATATAAAAAATTATATATATGTATATATATTTCTATTATATATGCATATATATATATATATAACTAGTAATAAGAGAAAATTTGTTCCCCAATAATTGACTGACAGTACAAGCACTTTTGTCATCTAATTACAATGAAACAGAATTTCTGTTTTTAACATGCAACTGCGGCATGTGCGTTAATCGGCAAAAAACCAATGTGAACAACTAAAGAGAAGATCGAGAATAAATTTTCTCTCACTACTAGTTTTACTATTCTCTTTATGAGCCCGAATAAGCGATTAACGTCTGCTGACGAGAACCGAGACCGCCTAATGAGTCTTGGATAGGTGAAACGATCATAGCAGTCATTGTTCTTCTTCTTCTTCTTTCTTTTGGGTATGTACGATTTCATTCTTAAATTATGTAATAAAAATATGAATTGACAATTCTAAAATAATCATAAGCAAGATGATTATAACATATATAAATAATTAATAATTAAAATTATATTAATATATATTAATTTTAGATTTGATATGATTTTAAAAGAACTAAGTTTAAAAAATAAATGTTTGAAATAAATTATTAAATAATATAATTGTTGTACTTACTTTTATTTCTATCTTTTAAACTCTTCTCTCTCAGGGTATAGGCATGCGGACAGTCATTGAGTTGCATTAAGGAATGATGTTCTCAGAATAAACAATTCGCCCTTACTTATTTTTTTTAATTATAATAATACTCCAATCTATTGCAGAACATTATTTTGCTTGCTTTTTAAATACCTTTTACATTATTAATAAAATTTACTTTTCAATACGAAATTTCCATCAACTATTTCACTGTGACGATTACAAATGGTCAAGTATGTTTCGACAAATATAGTAGGACGTTCACCTGATTTCATGGCCCCAGCAAGGAAATAGAAAACATCTTTTCAAACTAACAGCTACTTGTTATGGTTTTCTAATTATCTTCAAACAAGAAAGCACAATCACAGAGAATTTCAGCGGTTACCAAAAATACCCTAGATTTAGAATTTAATTTGAGATTAGTTTCTTACTTTTTTAACATTTTTAAATAGTTAGATTTATAGCATTTTTAAATAGTCAAATTCTTTACTCATGTCATCTCTCAGACATTTTTCTTAATACATTTAGTATACTATTTTCAAAGAAATATCTAACGATTCTTGTAATGTGCTTATATATGATTTATACTCACGCCCTACCCCCTATTATAGATGACATTCTATTCATAAATGATTTAGCTATTTACAACTTAACAGAGATTAACTATTAATAGGTGCACATTTATCACGCACAATTATCGTTCTACAACATTATTTAAATATTTTATGTTTTTGAAACAGTTGATTCTAAAATAATAAAACTACAATGAAGTTACTAAATTGCATTGGTATACCTTGATATGTAAAATTAACTTAATTACTTTCTGTGCCTTTTTAGTACAACAGGAAATTATACTCGAACCTTAAGAACTATATACATTCCGAATATTTAATCAATGTTTCATACATTACTTAGATTTTGCAATACAAGTATCATATATGTTAAGTAAGAAAATCTTGCAAATTTTGATGTACAGAAAACATTTTATTACACTGATTGTATTTGAAGCAAATTAATCAATATATATGATTATACATTACCTTTTCAAATCAAACATAACTTCAGTATAATATAAAGTTCATCTTTATATCATATACACAGATGTAACGTTTCTACTAAGAATTCAAAACATTTTGCATAGTGACTTATTGTTTATAATAATAATATTTTATGTGTGACTTTAGTCTCGCACTACATTTTCTGTACATGTAAGTATACGTATGTATATTGCATGCATATAAAATACATTCTAAAATACTGAGCTATGAAAATTGGGTACTCTTCAGAAACCTTCCATTATTCTTTCTTTCGTAATTTCAATTATATCGAAATATTGGGTCTGGGAAAAAGTTCGTGGCGTTTTGCCCGATAGATGGCATTGGTTGCCGATAACTAAAGAACAACAAGTCACAGCGACACCACCGACGGCTCGTTTTTTAGATGACCTTCCGAACGTTAGTTTGAGCGTAGAAACATTGTAATCGGTGCAGTGGTTGGAAAGTTATTCGCACTTGAAAATGGAGAAGAATAATGAGAAATTTCGCTATATTCTGCAATATTATTATGATAAGGGGAAGAACGCTGCGCAGGCTTGTGATAAAATTTGTGCTGTGTACGGTGAAGGTACTTTATCGAAATCTGTTGCGCGGAAATGGTTCGCTCGCTTTCGTTCTGGAAATTTCAATGTGAAAGATGAGTCACGCTCCGGTCGTCCAATCACTGAAAAATCTGATGAAATTCTTGAAAAAGTCCAACAAGATAAGCATATCAGCAGTGTCGATATTGGCATGGAGCTAGGCATTGACCACAAAACTGTTTTGAACCATTTACACAAAGCTGGTTACAAAAAAAAGCTTGACGTATGGGTTCCTCATGAGTTGAGCGTGAAAAACATGATGGACCGAATTAACATCTGCGATGCGCTGCTGAAACGGAATGAAATCGAGCCGTTTCTGAAACGTTTAATAACCGGAGATGAAAAATGGATTACGTACGATAATCGGAAGCGTAAAAGATCGTGGATAAAGGATGGTGAGCCGTCACAAGCGTTCGCTAAGCCAACATTGACGCCAAAAAAAGTGATGCTGTGTGTATGGTGGGACTGGAGGGGAATCGTCCACTACGAGCTACTTCCAACTGGTCAGACGATTGATTCTCAACTCTACTGTGCACAACTAGAGAGATTACGCCAGGCGATTGAAAGAAAACGGCCCGAATTGATTAATAGGAAAGGTGTTGTCTTCCATCATGACAACGCCCGACCACACACTTCTTTGATGACCCGTCAAAAATTGAGAGAGTTTGGTTGGGAAGTTTTGATGCACCCACCTTACAGTCCGGATATAGCACCCTCTGACTATCATCTGTTTCGATCTCTGCGGAACTCTCTCAATGGAATTAAGTTGGTTTCAAAAGAAGCCTGTGAAAACTACTTGATTCAGTTTTTCGACCAGAAACCACAGAAGTTTTTCACCGATGGGATCATGGATCTACCAAAAAAATGGCGAAACATTGTCGATAATAATGGAGCATATTCGGTTTAAATGAATTCGTCCACGCGCCATGCGGGGACCAGTTGAATTTTACTGAAAAAACGCCACGAACTTTTTCCCAGACCCAATATAATACTTCTTTAATAACACATAACAAGCAGTAAGCTAAATAAATAATAAATTAAAAAAATTAAAGAAATTGATTTTTTAAATAAGATTATTACACTATGGTCTAAATATTTAAAAGTCACAGAAAAATGCTATACCACTCGTCAAAAAAATTTAATGAACATTGTACAATAAACGAAGAAAATTCAATTCAGTAGAGTTACCTGAATAAGAGATAAATTTAGTAATAATTGGTTTACTTAGTTATTAAATCTAAATAAAAATTGGAAAATATTAAATTTTTTTTCAAGATATTGTACAATATAGTAATTCTCAATTTGTAAAATTTTACCATATTGGTGTATGCCAATATTTTCTTGCTTTAATCTTTTTTACATATACAAAGATTTGCTGCAAAAAATTCATTTCAAGTAGTAAAAGGATCTGTTTCAAGCTCCAATGCATAAAAGTATTTAACTAACGAATTAATTAAGAATATTGCGTTATTTATGGTTTGCCAAATATGCAATTGTGACAGTTATTAAATTTGATAAATACAGACATCAATCAAAATATAGGAGGATACTTTGATGCGAAGTGAGATTAGGTTTAAAACAAATGAATTGGGGCCTTAAATTTTTTGTATTATTTTTCAAAATGTTTCCCTTCAAGTTCAGTGCACTTGGGCAATCGATACCGACATGTTCTTAATCCATCGGAAAAGTTCCAATACCTATACTTTTGCCCTTACATGTTTTTAAATGACGCAATCACAGAATATTTTAAATGTGAATACAATAAACAATGAACAAATTAAGGATTGGAAAGTAAAGTCTATATTTATTCTAAATGTCTTGAAATCATATTTAGATAAGTATCCCAAAAAGTGATTCAACTTATAACATCATCATAATAAAATAAGCTGTAATGTTTAAAGGAACGTCTTTACTTTTGGAGCTATACAAAGGGTACTAGGAAAGTTTTGCAATACAGCTTTGTTTATTTAATTTTTTCAAAGTAATTTCCTCTACACTCAATACACCTCTCCATCCTCCGAAATCAATCTTTAAACCAGTTCTGCCAAGTTTCACTAGGGAGTAAAGCACACTCGTTTTCCCAAGCCCGCGGAAGGTACTCATCACTGGAAAACCGCCCCCCTTTTAGCTTCATTTTCACATGCGGGAACAGTGCAAAGTCGCAGGGAGCAAGATCTGGACTGTAGGGAGGGTGCTCAAGAAGTTTTAATATTGTTGTGGTCAAATATTCCGTGCAAGCTTTGGCGCGGTGAGCTGGAGCATTATCGTGATGGAGGAATCAGGTGTTCATTCTTTACTTTGGCGCAGGTTCTTCATAGGTTCAATGACTTTAGACAGGCACTGTTTAGTATACCACTTAGCTGTGACTTTCTTCTGTGTGTCCAAAACGACGCGTTCCACAATTCCACTCGATTTGACAAATACAGCTAAACTTAAGTTTCATACCACACCCTATTGAATATTGTTGAATTTCGCATAATCACAAATATTACATAATATTGAATTGAAAATTCGCAGCAGTATGGAAATTTATAAGTGTACATATCTAGCTAATAATTGGTATAAGAATTAATCTTGATACATGTTGTGTACACAAAAGTTCTTGTGGTTGTTGCTGATCGCTTTTTCTGAAACAGCGAACATGATAGGTACCATATTTGTAAAAAAAATGTATAACAACGCCTTAAACTAATTTAAATCATAGTAACTTTAGTATTTATATTCAAAATCTGACAGTGAAAAACATCCTGTAAACCTATAGACGTATAAAAATACCATCTTATTATATTCAAGAAAAAAGGTAAATATTATATAGAGCAAAATAAAGATACGAATAACATTTACGACGCATGCGAATAAGAAAGAAAATAGTCAATGTTTGTAGTATGTATTGAATAAAAACCACATATACACACTTAAGAATTATAACCGAAACAGCCACTTATACATTTACGGATTTTTAAAGGAAACAGCGGTGTCGGAATAAAAAATTCTTTTCACGATCTCACTCCAAAAAGTAAAAGAAGTCGGATGGAAAATAAAATCGACTTCACCGTATAGCTTCAACTTATTCGATTTTCCATTTCTGACTTATAAATAATGTAGAGCATTCAATCTGTGCGCCAGTTTTGCTGGCTTTTCAACCTCTTTTCTTCTCTGTCTTTCCCGCAGCTATTTTATATATATGTAGTAGCGTAAGTCCTATTCTGTTTTGCTGAGTTTATGCAGGGCGGAAAATAACAATACGTCTTTTCTAAGGGGAAATCAGTCATGGAGTTAGATTCGCGCTCGTCTCCGTAATACGAGATGTATTGTCTGACGAATTAGTTCTATCATCAGAAACAATGTCATTCCAATACTTCGAAACATTATTCTGGAAAATGCGTATAATATAAGCTCTTGTTGTACTGAAGGAAAGTCAAATATGCAATAACAAAAAATATCTCATAACAAACTACATCTTCGATATTCATAAATAAATAATTAGATCACATTAAGTAGGATTTCGATAATTCCTATCACCGTTATCAATATTGTTACAACTTTTAATAAAAAAATAAATACTAGATATTAGCCAGATCTGGTTCTTTTTTAATTAAAAACGCCTGAAAAAATTTAAATATGCCAACATATGCATTGTTGATAAATATATGTAATGAAATACTACAGTATACCAAATATGGTTTTGTATTTAGCAGTATATGATTATTTATAGATATAAATTAGATGTGTTTTTGTTGCACTACGAGAGTATACCTTGGCAAGAAAATATAAACTTTTTTTAAATGTTTTCTCCTTGTACATTAATTCCTTCAAAAAAGGAAGCTTTAACTGTTCAAGATATGCCTTAATTTCGACCCAAATCTCTTGTCATCGAGCCAAATTTTCAGGTTGAGGAAAAGGAAAAAGTAAATGCCAAATCCGGCATATAAGTTGGACGAGGAAGTAGTTGGAAATGTAGTTCAGAAATGTTTACAACTGAAACAGTGTAATTATAAATACGTGCATTATCCTGAAGAAAAAGCGTTCGTTTCTTCTTAAAAAGACGCCTTTTGCATGGTCTTACATCGCGCAATTTTCCTAAAAGGAATGTATAATATTCGCGTGTTACTCTTTTACCTTTTTTAAAATAACCAATAAGAATGATACAAACATAATCTAATCTCTGCTTAATATATTCGAGTAGTTCATTTTTATTGTTCTTTGTTATTCGTCACGCCCTCTTGTATCTGTCCGCCGAAGAATCATTACGATCGATATAGTCTCGTTGGTATTTTAATTTTGTTTCAACTAATAAAATTTAATGGATAACAAGCGCCTCCCTTTGTCATCCACTATACTGAACGACAAAGCGAGAAACGCATCTATCTCGCTTATCGATAACTATGTTATTAGAGCGTATAAGACAGATGCATTGCGTAACGACTCTTTTAATTGGCAAATAGCCGTTACGCAATGCATCTGCCTTATACGCTCTAATAACATAGTTATCGACAAGTAAGATAGATGCGTTTCTCGCTTTGTCGTTCAGTATAGTGAACGACAGAGGGACGCGCTTGTTATCCATTATCTTTCTGTATCGAAATGATATGATAGACGCTACCAAGGAATCGTTCATTAATAACACAAATCTGCCTGACGATCCGTGATATCGGTGAAACATAGGTAGTAGATAGGGTGTTATTAATAATGGAATGATTCCTTTTAACATTCTAATAAAATTTAATTAATCAAATTGTATAATTATTGTCTTTATATTGGTTGGAAGTTATTCCCAGTAATTGTGTAATTACGGGTTATGATAGCCCTATTAAAAAGTTTCAAGAAATCGGTTCCGTGGAAGATCAAAAAAGTGAAAAATACAGTCGTAGTGGTCATTCACAAGAAAATATTGGTTTGGTTCCTGAAAGTGTTGTTGAAGATCCTGAAATGTCCATTAGACAACAACTTGGACTTAGTGGATCAACAACATGGTGTATTTTACACAAGGATTTAGCTCTGAAGGCATATAAGGTTCAAATAACACTGAAACTGAAGCCTTTAGATCATTCAAAACGTCGTTCATTTGTCAATTTCATCAATGAACAACCAACGAATTTTTCTCAAAAAATAATATTTTCCGATGAGGCACATTTTGAACTTGGTAACTATGTTAATAAACAAAATTGCCGTATCTGGGATGACGAAAATCCACCGCCGAATTTTTGTGGTCTGAATTAATGAATATTGAGCTAGAGGATATGCGGTTTCAACGGGATGGCGCTACACCTTACATTGCACACAAATCAATTGGTTCATTGAGAAAAAAATTTCCTGGACGTGTAATCTCAAGAAACGATAATGTTAACTGGCCACCAAGATCACGTGATTTGACATCGTTAGACTATTTTCTTTGGGGTTATGTGAACAGTCAGGTTTATAAAAACAATCCACAAGCAATTCCTGCTTTAAAAGATGAAATTATTCGTGTCATTGGTGAGATACAGCCTCAATTATGTCAAAATGTCAACAAAATTTTAACAAAAGAGTGGACGTCTGTGGAGCTGCAAGAGGAGGTCATTTGGCAGATATTATTTTTCGCATATACATAAATGTCAACTGATAGTTCAATTACCAATAAAAAGTTTTTGAAAATGAATGCCAATTATGTGTTATTTATTCTTTAAAGAAACCGAGAAATTTGTAACACCCTTTACATTTATTCTTTTATAACATTATATTCTTACATTAATTTTCCATTGCATTGCAACATCTGGTGGGGTGCTTTCAAACGTTCAATTTGCAGAGATTAATTAACTTTGTAATGAAAATAGTTTGGTATTAATAAACGGAAATTTCATTCTACTAGAAAATTTTAGTTACAAATAATTTGGTAATAAAAAATATGCAATTATTCACATTTCAATATTCTAGACTTCTGACCAATTATTGGTTGAAAACACGAGTTTACCAAAGATGAAATATTTTGTTCTAGTTAGCACTATAAAGCACAGACAAGGACACGATAAATTACTTACTCACTAAAATATCTTTTAATATATCGTGCAAGTGATGCAGCTTCGCATTCTATTTTTAATAGCACAACCATTCATAATTATATACTGGTTCTTACATAAGAAATAGATAAAATTCAATTTTAATACTATTATAAATACAATATAAGTTAAAGCACATAATTTAAGTTATGCAGAATGAATCTCCGAGAACAATCTAATCAACGAATTTTTAAATAATTTTAAAAAATCGTTCAAACGGTAATTTTTGATCTAGAAGATAGTCTAACCGTTTTCACTCGAATTATATCTAATAGCATATGTGCAACGCTCGCTTTAATAATTTTAAATGTGTCACTCTGGTGCTCTCTAGTAAATAGAAAAGGAGCACCAGATTAATATATATAAAGCAATGGGATAACCGATAGCTGCAGAACATGTACACAGCAAGGGAAATGAAATGGATATCAAAGGAATTACAAAGAAATGATCATAGAAAACTCACTAAAGAAATAATTGGGATAAAGAAATATCGAAACGTTAACTGCAAAAATTTCTAAAAATTTAACACCATTTAAAGAAATTTAGTACAATATCTTGTTATTCTTAATGGATCCCGTAGACTGTGCATCGGTAAATCTTCATAATGTAGCAAATAAATGGAGATTTGAGTGGGGATGATTATTACTAATACTAATTTAATATCACATAGATATATTGGTAAATAAGTAATGATAAAAGCTTGAAAGAAAAAATAAATTACTTCTGTTTTATTAATAATATGTTGATGATCCCCAGCTACTTACGCACTCCTAGTCCTAATCTTAATAAATTACAAGCCTTCAAGGTTTGCGCTAGGCGTGCCAAATTACTTAACCTTCTATTGAAAATATCTCACAAATCGTCTGTTGAGAGCAATCAGGAGATTTTCATAGTCACAATAAAAAATTAAAATGAGCCTCTAACATGAGTTTTGTTAAAAAATCGAATCTTTGAACCTCCGAGGTTAAGAAAAAAAAAGATGAGGTTGTTCTATTTGTTCTAAATAACAGTATACGGTAAGAGCAAATACGAGGAACACCACGTTTCTCTGCATAACAGCTCCGAACACCATAACTCTAAGAGTTTGGTAAACAAACCTTCCAACAGAAGAAATGCCGTGTCTTTCTCCAGGTTTCCTTCCTATTGACATTGTATTCCCACTTAGAATCTAGATTTATTACAGAAGACAATCCTACGTTATCAGTATTCTCTGGAAATCATCTCGTGTACCAGTTCAAAAGTTGTGTTCCGTGTTTAGCAGCAAGTCAAAACATAAATTGCTGCCCGTAAGATTTCATTTCATTTAATTTTCCGGTAATTCTAAAGGAAGTTTTACTTATGCTGAAAAAGCTACTAATATGGGGGTAGCTGTTTATATTTCGTGAACTGGCAACACTGTTAGTGCCTCCGATCTGATGAGTGCATCGTGAAGTTTGTCATTTTTGACAATACCTTTACATTGACAGTTTTTTATCCGGTCGCTATTTCTATTGTTGACAGTAACTTGAAAATTTTATTATTTTATTTAATTAATAATGCAGTGTATTATCATTTATTAAGGACTTTGTCTATAGTTCAAAGAACACAAATTAAACAAACAACATGGTAAAATAATAATGAGCAAATATCAAAATAAGAGCTATACCTATATACTGTCGTAATATTGGTCGTAAAGTAGATAAATACATTTGAAGAATAACAAAAAAATTAAAAAAACACATTTCACACATATGAAGCAAACAAAAAGTAAATGTGACGAGTCAAGCAAATATTATCGTACATTATTTCATCAGAATATTTTGCTTTCATGTTTTCCAAAGATTTTTAATATACGAGGCTAGCCGTTTATATTTCGGTTACTGGCAACACTAACAGTTTTGCCTCCGATCTGATGATGGCATCGTGAAGTTTGTTATTTTTGGCAATATATTTACCTTGACAGTTTTATTATCCAGTCGCTATTTCTATTGTTGACAGTAACTTTAAATTTTATGTCAGCGAAAAAATGGAATTAACACGCGAACATTTTCGTGTAATTATTTTTCATAACTTTCGGCGCAGATTATCTCAACAAGAATGCATCGACGAGCTAAATTCTTTGTATGGTGATGAAGCACCATCGAAAACTACAGTATATCGTTTGTATAGTGAATTCAAGCTTGGACGGCGTTCTTTGGACGATGAATTTTATGAAGGTTGTTCCACAAATGTTGTGTCGGAAAACATTAATGCAGTGTCTGAATTGATAATGCAGCATACCGTGAGATGGATACATCACTAGATATTAGTAACACCAGCGTGCATATGATCCTGCATGAACATTTAGCTGTTAAGAAACTATGTTCACATTGGGTACCACATAATTTGACAACCGCTCAAAAAAGTACTCGCGTCGATTGGTGCCAAGAAATGCACAAAAAATACAATGGCGGTGCATCAAAGAACATTTATAAAATCGTCCTAGGCGATGAATTTTGAATCTATACGTATGAACCCGATAGTAAACAGCAGTCGACTGTGTGGGTTTCCAAGATGAGAGAAAACCAACAACAGTTGTTCGCTCGAAGCACATCAAAACAAATGGTCGCCTGTTTTTTCGGAGAAACCGGTCACGTTGCAACCGTGCCTATAGAGAGTTGTAGAACTGTCAATTCTGAATGGTACACAACTATTTGCTTGCCAAAAGTTTTTGAAGAAATAAGGAAAACAAACCGAAGACGACAGACCATTCTCCACCACGACAATGCGAGCTCTCACAGGTCGGTTCGAACAATCGAATATTTGACCGGGCAAAACATTGAATTGATGAGCCATCCTCCGTACAGCTCTGATGTAGCACCCTCTGATTTCTTTTTATTCCCGCACGTGAAGAATAAACTTCGTGGTCAACGGTTTTCTACGCCGGAAGAGGCAGTTGAGGCATTAAAAACTCAGGTTTTGGAGATACTGCCTTCATAGTGGCAGCAATGCTTTTCGGATTGGTTTAAACGAATGCAAAAGTGCATTGATTTTCAAAGAGAATAATAATAATAAAAATAATAATACTAACACTAAAAAAAAATTTTTGCTATTCCCGAAATATAAACGGCTACCCTCGTATGAACAGCGGAACGTCGATTATTATATAATCGGGTTTAAATTCTATTACAAACTCAGTATCAGTTCAGTTGACAACGCCTACAGATAAATTTATGTATGAAGTAATTTAACACCTTATGCGAATGTAATCACTCGTCAAATTTTCCAGTTATCTACCGACTCATCGAAATTTCCTAAAAACGTAATTTCCTTCAGATTTAATTTGACCCGTGACGGTCCTATACTGTTGAGTTTCTAACGCCAGCGGTCCCTTGTTTTTAAATTAACTAACTAAAATCGACTTAAATCATTCTTAGCTTTTCTTTAGTGATATCACTAGTGCTCTCCCGATGGTAATACCGTAGGTGTGGCTTCTAACAAGGTTAAGATAATAATGGTTCCCTCTTTCGTTGCTGTTTCATTTCATTATGTGATAATTAGAGATTTAGAATATTTATACGAATAACTTTTAGATCGGGGATGCCAGAGTCATTCTTTCAATATTAACAATTGGCTGGTATTTATACAAACAACCTTATCATCTGAGATACTAGAATCATTCTTTCAATATTAATAATTGGCTATATTTATACAAAAACCTTTAGATCTGAGATACTAGAATAATTCTTTCAATATTAATAATCATCTGGTATTTACGCAAATAACTTTTAAATCTGAAGTACCAGAATCCTTTTAGTATTAGTAAGTGGCTGGTATCTATACAAATAACCTTTAGATCTGAAATATTAGAATCATGCTTTCATTATTAATGGCTGGCTCGTACTTACGCAAATAACTTTTTGATGTGAGATACCAGGATCAATCTTTCAATATTAATAATTGGCTGATACAATATTTATACAAATAAAACTTTTAGATCCGAGAAACCAGTATCATTCTTTCAATATATTTCTAATCAATATATTTCAATTCAATATATTATTGGCTCGTATTTACGCAAGTAACTTCTGGGTCTGAGATACCAGAATCATTCTTTCAATATTAGTAATTAGTTGGTATTTATAAACACAATTATTTTGTTTGTCCTAGAATATTTTTTTAGTTCCTCTTTGATATTAAGAAACCTATTTATTTATTGTTATAGTTATGCAACATGTTGGAATAAAGAGTTCGATAAACTTGAATTTCCCTTAACGTATAAATTGATATTTCAGCAAATTTAAGATCAGTACTATTTTCATGCACATGACTGTATGTAACAAAACGATAAGAGTAATTGTAAAGGGTCTTCCAATAGGGACTTGACAACTTTTAATTCAATTTGTGAACGCCCCCTTTCACTAATCATCGAACTGTCACTGTCAATTTATTCAGTAAACTTAACATTTTCATCATGGTAAAGTATACGAACGAACAACGTCTGCAAATTATAAAAATTTACTACAGAAATTCGGAGTCGGTGACCGCTACTTTAAGAGCGTTAACTCCGATTTTCGGTCGTAATTCTCGCCCTAGTAGACAGGCAGTAACAAGTTTAGTGCAAAAATTTGAGTCTACATATTCGTTGTGTGATGTTGCCGTGCTAGTGAGACAACGGGTTGATCGAAGTGTCGAAAATATCGCTGCCGTTGAAACGTCCGTAGTAAATGATCCAAATCAGTCAATTCCACTGCGTTCTCAAGAGTTTTTCATCGCCCAGACCACTTTATGGCGAATTTTGCGTAAGGATCTTGGTTTACACCAATACAAGATCAAGCTAACTCAAGAATTGAAGCCGATGGACCATTTGAAGCGACGTACATTCTCCGATTGGGTTCTGGAAAAGATGCGCCAAGATGATCAATTTCATCGCAAAATCATTTTCAGTGACGAAGCTCACTTTGGCTCAATGGGTACGTCAATAAGCAAAATATGCGTTATTGGTCGGGTGAAAATTCACATGTCCTTCATGAAACACCACTTCATCCAAAAAAAATAACTGTTTGGTGCGGTTTGCATGCCGGCGGCGTCATAGGGCCGTATTTTTTTCGTCGACGATAATGACCGTCACGTTACTGTGAATGGTAATCGTTATCGCGCCATGATTACCGATTATTTTTAGCCCAAATTGGAAGATATGGACTTGGACAACATGTGGTTTCAGCAGGACGGTGCCACACAGCACACGTTACAATCGATTTATTGAAGAGTAAGTTTGATGAGTGTGTTATCTCAAGAAATGGAGCAGTCGATTGGCCGCCTCGTTCGTGCGATTTAACGCCTCTAGACTTTTTTCTTTGGGACTACGTCAAGTCATTGGTCTATGCCAACAAGCCGACAACTTTGGAAAAGCTCAGAGCCAACATTGAATGCAAAATAGTAGCCGTTTCGGCCGACTTGTGTGGCCGAGTCTTCGAAAATTGGGTCCAATGAATCGATCGCTGCAAACGTGCCCGCGGTGGCCATATGAACGAAGTCGAGTTCCATTCATAAATGTTTTGATTGTACTTCAATCCGATAATAAAGTTTTTGAAATATCTCAAATGGTCTGCATTTTATTTTGAAAAAAGTTGTCAAGTCCTTATTGGAAAACCCTTTACAAATATCTGCTATTTTATTTACCAGAATCAGCCTTACATATCATGTATTTGTTGGTATGTTTTATTTGTAACTCTGAGATCTCGTATACCAGGATTGACCATTTAATCCTCGGGTACTTGAGAGTAATTATTTCAATATTCTTGAATTACTATGTATGCCGGGAGTGTTAGACCTATGTTCTTATTAATAAATGATTGTTAAAAAATGGTCTCGATTTTTCTTTACATTTCACCATATTATTTTTGTATTGCCCAATTATTTTTATTTTACTAATGACACGTATTGGTGGATCCATATGCTTCAGTATTAGAAGGGAATTAAATGCTGTGGCGCTCCTTAAGAACTTTTGTACAGGAACTCCCCTTACTCTCCGAATTCACTGGCTAGTTCCTCCCTAGGAGTAGCAAAGGATTGTAGGTTTTTTAAAAATAGGGTAAGCAAAATGGACTTGTGGTGCTACAATCTACACTAGAGTATAGTCTAGAGAGGGACGTAACAACTTGTTAAAGAAGTAAAAGCATGAAGTTGCAATGGAAATATTCAGTGTCCTTAAAAAGTTCTTAATAAGATCTCTGCGGTCTCATGGCAAATTCATTTTTGTAAAGAAATATTAAAACAGGTGTAAAAGTGTAGCGAGAACAGTTTTTGATAACATCGTTAAACTCTTAACACAAATAATGTTTAATAGCGAGTTCTGGGTATTCCAGAAAAAATTCAGCACATGCTTATAAAGCAAAAAATACTCAGGATTGGTTAGAAAGAAATACTAGCAAAGAAGATTGTCCATTATCCAGTTTGGATTAAAATCTTTTAGATTATGAATCATGGTTGCCAATTTACAAAAGATTACATAGATTAAGAACTTGCGTAAAATCAAAATTTTGAAGAATCTGTTTAAGTACATTTGGTGTAAGAATTATATTAATATCTTTTAATGAATAATTATTTTTCTAACCAGATACAACTACTAATGACATTGTGAAACATGAAAGATAATCGTATTTTTCATAAAGACATTACTCAAAATATTTTCTAATATTCAGTGGAATTTCGAGAATAATTTGACTGCATTTGTTTACACGTCATTGTGAAATATTCTTAAATGATTTGAAAATATGTTAAGACAACATCGTGTACAGTAAAGGCCTTGCAATTCTCGTTAGAATAATGAAGCTCTATGTATTCAATGTTGGTAAACAACAACAAGATATATGTATTCTTCTCCAATATGCATCATATGAATCTCTTTTCAAGAAAATTGTTATGGTTATGTTGCAACATAACATGCTATTTTCTTTAAAAGAGATTTTTGTAAAATAAAACCTTAAAAAAGTTGGAAAACAAGTTACTGAAAAAGAAGACCTCTGCGTTTTATGTGTCTCTAAGATTTCATCACTTAAATTGGTACCTAGAACAAATTTCCTGACAACGAAAAACTGCATACTACAATAGAGAGATAAATACATTTTTCTGTAAAACTGATACACATGAAATCTCTTAATAAATAACATATTTACAAAACGAAAATCAATAATACAACGAAACTGCTATTATTCCTATCAATGTTATGTTATTATTAGAAAAAAAAGGTTATATCATACATGTGCTAATTTTTCGTTTATTTCAACATGTTAAGGAGGCCAAATTTTTATAAAACCAAATATTGTGTATTTTATGAGTTGGTGACAAATCTGCTAATCTCACTAATCTGATTCTTGGTGCGGTCAGTAATAACACCGATGGCAATTTTTCGACTCCAACTCTGTCTGTTAAAAATAAGTACCTAGAAGTCAAACTCTGGGGTGTACCTACCTTGTGTACCGAAAAGGTACTCTATACAAACCACACACTGTTATACACTCTAAGCCTTCAAAACCTGTTACGAAATGCTATTATTACAATAAATCTCACTTCTGATATAATTAATGGAATAAAATCAAAAAATTGTAATTAATATTATATTATAATTTAATAATAATAATAATAATAATACGCAGATAATTAATTACTGCTGTGTCAATCGTGATGAATTCTTTAAATCGCTTAGTTGATCTATCTGTATGTAGGCATTGGCACCGAAGATTTTATTTAAATTAATTTATTTTCAGCAAAACTGACGGACAATATAGGTTAGTAATAAAAGTTTGCCAAAATAAAGTCTAAATCGATTTAAATAATTGAAGCAATATATTGATTTTAAAATTAAAATAAATTGAATTACTAAATGGTCTTGGAATTGCTAACGAACTGTTTACTAAAATCTAAGAATCTTCTAAGTAACTTATCTCCGTAGGTATAAATGTATGTGCACAATATTATAAATTAAAGCTATCTCTCTGAGTTTCAATAATTTCACTTTTACTCTTGTTCGCTATCAGCAAACAAGTTAGGGGCTGACCGGCTGATGTAACCCCATGTCAGGCACTAATTGGTTTAATAGGTGTTCACCGCCAATGCAAATTTCGGCTTCGCGTAACTAAACATCATGAGATGTCGAACCATCCATTAATTTTCAACTAGTATATATCTCTATCAAATGTGGCATATTAATATACATATATACTTTACGATACTTAGAACGTAACAAATATATTGCAGCCTTTATTTAGCGTGAACGTATTCCATTTTTGTCGTTATTTATTGTCATCAGCTCGGAAATTCCATTTAAAGCACCGTTTCATTCTCTAGTTAAAATTTTTCGACATTTTAAACAGCTAACGTTGATTGCAAAAGAGCGAAGAACCGTACATGTTAAATTTATCTCTCAGATTGCGTCTTCTTTTTATAACTTTATAGCGGCATTTTCAAGTTTGACGGTGTAAGATCAAATGTTTTACAATTAATTAAAGGGAAAGGAAAACATAATAACGAAATTGAAATTTAATTTACGATAAGAAACGCGTTTCTCTTCCACTAAGAACTTCCCAATAAAAGCAGAGTGTAATTTTTTAGAACACTAAGGGAACGTTTGTTCTTCTTTTATGATTATACTTTCACAAAAGGCAATATACCTTTGTAACTTTCTTTTTAATAACGAATTCGTTGTAAGAAGAAATTACCTTATTTAAGGCAAAATAAGCTTTGTTAACAGTGTTCGATATCTCTTCTAATTTATGTTCAAGGTAAGTAATTAAATATCAGTTAAATAAATAAATTAGTTAATTGTTCTTCCAATTTTACAAGACCAAATTTCTTGCTATTGAATTAAAATTTGAACTGAAATATCTCTCTAGCGAAAATTAATTCTTAAGAGTTAATGTTTTAAATAAATTTTATTAACGTTTGTACTTTCTAGGAAAGTAGTATTAGTTTAGAAATATCAGATATTACAAATACATTTAGGATTTCAAGAAAATGACAATGGTCTATATAAGTATTTAAAGTGGACATAACCACATTACATCACTGTGTTCAATAAATTAATAATTACGAGGCGCGATGTGATGTGGTGGCTATTTTGTAATAGTAACCTCCATCTCAGGGTACAATGCCTTTGAAATTTTCATAGAACTTGAGTATTTGCAACACTACAAAAAGAAATATCAAAAAAGCCAGGTAAAACTAGACTGAAAACCCATAGACCTCGCGACAGGTAGAAAACCTCCTCGGGTCAAAAATAGACAAAGCAGTATTTTTTAATGGACTCTCAAATTTAAAATACCCGTCGTGAGTAATGACAGAAACTCTGATAAAATGATAGTAGCTCTACGAACAAGACACTGCAAACTTAATAAACATATGAATAATATGGATCTGATAGAAGAAATAGAGTTAGATTCTGACAAGTCATGGTAAGAATACAGTTTCTATAAATGAGAGAAATATTTAGAAGCAGATATCTACACACTAGATGCATTTAAAAGCACGAAGCTAGAGAACATACCTATGTAAGGGTTGAGGATCAGAATAGACCGCTTTAAAAAATTTAGTCTAGCAATACATTTAATTATATATAATAAAGTTATTATTAGAAACACACAATTCGTTTGAAAAATAATGTAATACTGTCAAATTAGAATTAAATATTAATAAATATTGTTTTCTATTCTATTGTATATTAATTCTAAATTTTCAATACCATCACATTATACACAGACCACACTTGAAAACTGTCTGTACATCCAATTACAATGCACTAGGCTTTATTGTGGGTGTTTCCACCATATTTACTTATTCTGCTTTTATTATTATAAAATGGTTTATGCAGCTACTGTTTAGTATCTCTTCTAGATCTCACATCGATTACTTGTAAAAATGGAATACATAGACAGTTTTTGAAGCTTTTGCATTTTTGTAAAGTTTATCCGCATTGCTGCAGTATTACAATGTGCTTTTAATTCAAAACAGAAGAGGTTACCCCCTTCTTAGGGCTATTACTAAATACAAATCAATTCTTATGTTAAGAATTTGCTTACAATATGACAAGATTTAATTTAAAATTCAATTTTATCATCTGTGTGGCTGCGACCAGAACCAATATGCTTCAGTTTTTCTCTGTTAATATTATAAGCAGCAATTTTGCCAATACTTTTATCAGTTATTTCATAAATTAGCGATTTATACTATTATTCGTTTCCTTTTACCTTTTTATTTGGTGGATGTATTAATTTATTTATTATTAATTTCAAAATTTCGTTTTAGACATTAAAGATTATTATTATTGTTATCGGGTACATAGTTTACTAACTTCACACATTCAAATTATTAAGTGACCATGAAATCAAATTTTAATAACTTAACAATTTGTTCTCTTTTATAGTTAGAATGAGACCTTCCATTCTGTTTCTAGTAATTTAAATTCCGTTTAGTAGTACCGTTTTAAACAAAAGCCTATTATTGTCGACGCAATCGCTAAAATTTAATCAATCGTTATGTATTCAATCGAAAAGTTTAGTGTAGTGAATTTGAACTCCTGGCTGACGAATGTGAATAATATTGCGAAAACATTAACAATTTCGTCCTTCTTTGTCTAAAAAGAGATGAAGCAAAATTATAAAACATTTAACATACACAGTTCATACATACATAGAGAAAACAAAACTCAAGAACAAAAACGTTTTCCAAATTCCATACTTGTATATATTGCGAAAAAGGAGTTCGCCTTCCACTCGTTATTGTAATAGATGCCAGAATGAAATAATGTATGCACGCTGATTTCAGTTTTGCACAAATTTTATCCAATGATCTCTCCGCTGTCATATCTAGAAACTGATTAATCTGTATTCAGCTTAATTACTTAACTAACTAAATTTACCATAAAGAAGAGATTCAGAAGAATAGGATTATAAACTTATTCTAAGTTCGCATAAATCTTGTGCATTAAGAAACATCTCAATATTTTTATGATTGGTTTAGATGTACTATATACGTTCGAGAATTATCTAATCAATTCTTGTCTGTCAATACTATTATAAATATATTACCATTTTAGGGTTCATTATCTTTTAAATAGATAATAAAACAAAACCATCCACCTCTCGTTGTTGCTGATAGATGTTTTTACCATGTATTAAATTAAGATTGACATTTTATAGAAACGGTTAAAAAGTTGATGATGCATTTAACTATATAAAAGACATTATAAAAAGTATATCCTTGTAAGCTCTTGAATTCTAAAACAAAAAGAAGCACATATATTTTAAAGAAGTCTCAAACATTTTCTAGGAAACATCGTACTATATGATACAAAAACAGTCGAAAATTTAATAAAAACTTATAGAAGGCTGTCATACAACACGTAGAAGTTGCTTCTTTTTCATGAAATTTATCACGTTTTCCTCCAAATTTAGGAGAGATGATATTTAACCAACAAATGTAAAAATATGAAAAATCGGTACCAAAAATATTGTCAGATTATTATTAGATATTGATCAAAGATGCTTTAATAAAAATATATAAACCATAAGCAAATGCAGTTGATTCTCTCAGGGACTCGTAGCTAGTTTGTGGGTATGGGAACTAGCACCCCAAGGAATACGAGTTAAACCCAAAATAAGATGTAAGATTCGTTCCGAGAGTTGCGCAGCTGCAGGTAAATGTGGTAATTAACGTTAAAGAATATGTAGGAGATTAAAAACATAGGAAAAACAAAACAGGAAGGCAAGAATTAGCCAGGGTCGTCTACACAGATAAAGATACATAAAGCTGTGAGAATCAAAACCATAAACGTCCAGCGAGGAGGCTCGATCAGTTAGGTAACCTATAACTTCTGCAAAAACTAACGAAACAAAGTAAAGCTTTCATAAAAGCTAAAGAAGCCGTAATCGGTGCCAGTTTCAACAAGTACTATATGTAAAGAAGCCAAGAGATTGCAAATACTATATGAAAACCGCAATAGATCAGAAATGATCGCGGCGAAAAAGATTTTATGGTAACCTCAAATAATCTTAAATCTTTTAAATGAATTTACTTTTAATAATTTTACATGCACGTATTTTTATTTTAACATTTAATTTTCTTACTAAACTTATTTTGATACATGTATGTACCTTTATATCTAAAAATGTGTAAATTTTGGTGAAATCTGTTTTACATTTAAATAATAATATAGAACAAAGGCGGCGGTCTTCTTAATCTTTAGATGTTTCTTTTAGATGCTATTAAAAGCCATAAATTTCAAATGATCGTTCAGCAATTTCTAATGAATTATTAGATTGCTAAGCAATAAATCTACAAACGTCCTTACACAAGAGATGTATCATATCTACGAACATGAATTATCAAAAAAAGAAACGCTATCGGTCGTTATGTATTATTATTATGCCTACAAATATCATTTAGTCCCATATCTTACTTACTATTCATTTATTCTGTTTAGATGACACGTCGCAAATAAATCACAATTTACGAATAAATTTGAAATGAAACGCTGAAAGGATCCCTACAAGTTCAAGAGAGCTGTTTCAATTTTACGGACCGTATCACTTAGACCACAAATCAAGCACCCAGAATTATAAATACGGTAAAATTTTAAGCGCTCTTTTGTTTTCCATGCAGGCATGCTTACAGCTAAATATTTCACTGGCGAAGAATAGGTATATCGTTTGAAATGCCAACAATTAAATTTAACGATAAATTGAATATGTAAGGAAAGAACAAAGTAGGGAGGTAAATTAAAATTGGTCTGTTTTTTAATTATTTTCGACGTTAATTGTTTTTCCAGTTTTAATAAGTTAATACAATATTTTTCTTTTTAAACATAATTTTCCCTGAATCCAGTTCTATTCAACTTCAGTAATATTAGTCTTTAATGTCATTTCAAACATTTATTAAAAAAGCAAAAAACTTGTTTGTGTTTGATGTAACAATTCTCAAAACATATCTTTAAATGAAATAAACATGTGCAACAGTTAATGAAACTACTATTGCACTCGCTTTATGCGTCTACACAAAGACTTAAATCTTAACTACTAAGCAGGGGTTGCTAATTCTTTTTTAGAAAAATAGTGAATAAAATATAGATAGGTGTTATATGGCATAATATAAAACTAGAAACTAATGATTTTAGCACTTGTAAAAGTAATTGTAGGGCTTGTAAAAATGATTTTAGCACTTTCAAAAATGCATCACAAACTTCCTAATAACTCAACAGTTAACTGGATTTGATAAGTAGTTATTTTATATTATATTGGACTCAGTTATACTAGAAAATTCTTATTCTTTTAGCGCATTTTAAATTTTAGAAATAATCAAAAAGCACATGCAGCTATGTCAAGAGAATAGACACAATAAGAATGAATGATCGCTTATTTGGTCAGAAAGTCTCGCAAGAGCCCATGCATTTCTATATTGTCCCTTGTCGGGACACGTATAGAATTTCGTAATTTTTTCAGCATAAATGTAGCCAAAGTCAGCAGTCGATGTTAACATATAGCAATGACTATGTACGACATTATATGTTTTACTGGTTAATATATAAAACGTGTCCATTTTTATTTTGGACTGAAAAATTTTAAAAAAATTAATTTCATAGTACTCCATCGTTACCATCGGATACAAACGATCCTAGTAAGTGGAAAATATGAAAACAAAAATTATATTCATAAATATAATAGGCGACACTGATATAGAAATTTATAATACATTACCTAATAATGAAAAAGAAACTAAAAAAGCAATTAACAAACATTTTTTACCAAAGAAATATATAACCATGGAAACATTCAAATTCAATATCCTGGCACAGGGATATAATCAAACAATAGGTCTATTTTTAGCTGAATTAAAAACTCAAGCAACATTATGTGATTTACTGTGTGCAGAAGAAAATTGTAAAAAATCTTATATGGAGAAAATAATAAAAGATAAACTCATCTTGGGTACATCGGATAAATCAATACAGTCAAAAAAAACTAGCAAAACTAATTGTAGAATTATAGGACAGTGTAAATTTATAGAATGAAAACACATAAAACTTCTGAACCCGATGCAAAAAATAAATGTGGCTAGTATAAGAAAAACAGACTGTTATAAATGTGGATATACATTCTCCGAGAAATTGCCCAGCATTTAACTAGACATGCCAAATATCAAGGCAGAAATCATATCACACAAATGTATAAAGCGACAACAAAAAAAACAGTTTAAGAAAAACTAAGATTCAAGTGATTCGCAAAATGTCATAGTTCAAGAAATCAGATATAGAACCAAGAAAGAAAAATGAACATCGAAGTGGAGATACCGCAAGTCAAAGAACTAACAGTAGAAGATGACGATAACGAAAGTATTTTTATCGAAACGATTGGAACAAAAAACAGAAGAATGAACAGTCATGGTATCATGAGATAAATAATGAAACAATTAAGTTCAAATTGGACAGTGGAGCAGGATCAAGTATTTTGCAAGGTTTTTACATAGGTTAAATAAAAATCATTTAGAAATTAAAGAAACCTCAGTAACATTAATACCTTGCCAATTATAAACTAAAGCCTGTAGGTCAAGTAAATCTAAATCTAAATGTTTCTTTTAATGTAAGTTTCATAATTGTAGATTTTAACTTCAGACCAATTTTAGGCTTAACTGAATGGGCGATTGTAATTTGGGCCAATGGTCGTTATTTAATCCTCGAAGATTAGTCAGGTAACATTCTTAGTATGTAAATTGGGCCGAAGGATTATAGGGATTAAAATTAAAAGCATTTATTTAATTAAGTAGGATAGGAATTAATAATTAATATTCACACGAACAGGGTCTCCCTGACTTAATTGTTTCTAAAAATTTAGGATTTTATTTACCTAATTGTTAATTTAATAAGTTTAAAGAAACTCCCCTCCATTTATATAAATATATACGTACAGTATTCAGTTTATCATGTGGGTTCAAAGAGTTATTTAGTTCACAAAGTGCAAATATCATGAGTCAATTACGAGAAATCCTTAGTGTGCGTGGTCAAGTTCTTTTGATTTGTCGTATACTTTTGGTAAATCAGATTTGCTGAAGTATGGTGAAAGGCAATGGCAGTTTATCTCCAAGAGTACTTCATGTAGGACCAATATTTTTACCGTTGACGAAGGAAGTGATAGAATTATAGTAAGGCAAAATTCTGAACATAACCATCCATCACAAGAAAATGAAATTGATAAGAAAATTGTTAATAATGCTTGCAAAAGAAAAGCGATAAAAGATATTTCACAAAGGCCTCCAAAACTTTTTCGACAAGTACTTCAAAATATGAGTGAGGTAAACATATCTGTGTCAGACTTAAAATGTGTTAAACGAAATTTGTACAACGCCCGCAGAAAAAATATCCGCCTTTGCCTCAATGTGCGATGGATATACATGCAGCCTTGGATTGTACCAACTAGAGAAGGAGTGAACTTTATAGTCATAAACGATAGTACAAACAATTTAGTAGTATTTTCTTGTGCAAAAAATTTATCGTTCCTGTGCAACTGTGACAACATTTAACATATATGGATGAAACGTTTACTTATTGTACCAAATTTTTCAAACAACTTTTTACAATTCATGGATATAAAAATGGACATTATGTTCCGCTCGCTTCTTGCTTACTTAAAAATAAATATGCGGGAACATATGAACGGTGCATAAAGGCACTAGTGGATTTTTGCAGTTCAAGTAGTATGCAATTTAAACCAAAACGAGTTACTATAGACTTTGAGAAAGCAATTCATGTGGCTGTAAAGAAAATTTGGTGTGATATTGTATTGTTGGGTGTAGATTTTATTTAAATCAGTCTTGGTGGAGAAAAATCCAACAATTAGGGTTAGTCCCTGAATATAAAAATAATGAGTCTGAAATTGGAAGGTGGTTGAAATACACGTTTGGAATTCAATATTTGAATCCAAATGAAGTAGCTGATTGTTACGTCGAATATTTGGTTGCTATACAACCGATTGATCCAAGAGTAGCAAAATACTCCAATTATTTGGTTGACACATACATCGATGAAGATGCTTTGTTTCCACCTGAACTTTGGGCTTCAAAATCATCAAGTATAGCCCGTACTACGAATGGATGCGAATCTTTTCATTCGTATTTCAATTCCAGTTTTTACACTAGCCATCCTTCTTTGTACATATTTGTAGAAATATTGTTGGAATTTCAAGTAGATGTAAGTAATAAAATAAACAGTGTTCAAGTTATGAATAAACCAAATTGTAACACGGCAAAAAAGGTCTTTTCTAAGTAGTATGTTAAATTTATAAAATGAAAATAAAATTAATAGACTGCTGTTTGTAAAACAAGTTTCCCGTTTTTGCAATCAATAATTACTTGTAAATACATCTGTATCAAGAACAAATGTTTTTTATCTTATATATAAGGAAAGTAAAATTAAATTATTAAAGTATTTTGTTTTAATTAAAAACGGCCCAAATTACATATAGCCGTGGCGGACTGGTGTGATCATTCAGCCCAACTTAAAAAAGAGACGAAGAAGGTGTTTTAAATATTTTTGCGTCACTTTTTCAAGATCTAGGTAATATTCCAGGATTCGTTAATATGAAACTAAGAAATGATGCAGTACCAATTATTCAACAAAATAGAAGAGTTCCTTTACTTTTACATGATAAACTAAAATTAACTATAGGTAATTTATGTAACAAAACAAAAGTATAATTAGCAAAGTAGACTATTCAACAAAATGAGGGAATAGTTGTGAATAGAGTGAATGATTCTAGAGGAACCTTAGACTATGTTTGAACCTCTCATTAGACGTATTCTTCATGAACCTTTTACAATACCAAAATGTAAAGATATTTTAAGCGAAATAATGTGGTAACACTATATTCACTGTTGTGGATATAAAGAATGATTTCTGGCAATTACTGTTAGATGAAAAAGGCTCAGATTTATGTACATTCAATATCTCTTTCCGTAGCCTTAGATTTAAGAGAGTTCTATTTAGTATTTGTTCAGCGTCAGAAATTTTTCAAAAGAAGCGTTGTGAAATATTTGATGATATTGAAGGAATCTATTTTGATGATATGTTTACTTGAGCCAAAAATGAAGTTGAACATGATTACATTTTACGAAATATATTTGAACGAGCACGAAGATTTAATGTAAAATTAAATTTTGAAAAATCTCTGTACAAATTAAATAAGGGTTGAGAAATTTTCGGCGCAGTAATAAACCTCTTATTAAAAATATTAAAAGTATTGAAGCTTTGCAAAGTCCTAATAATAAAAAAGGTTAAAAATATTATATGTTTAATTTTTTCTCAAAATATAATCCCAATCTATTGTAATTAACAGATAATATGCGCAATTAACGCTTAATGATACACAATTTGACAGGACTGATACACAAAGCGGAATTTAAAACATAAAAATCACTAATTTCTAGCAAAGCAATTTTATCTATCTTCAATGACAACAAAATTACATCAATTCAGAGTGATGCTTCAAATCAAGGGTTAAGTTGTACTCTTTTACAAGAAAAACCTATATCTTTCGCATCCAGATCTTTGAGTAATACTGACAAAAAGTACGGACAAATAGAAAAGGACATGCTAGCAATTGTATTTGCATTTGAGATATTTCACTAGTCTATTGATAGTAGACCGGTTATTGTCTATATTTAGTAAAAATTTAGATAAAGTAAGTGCTAGACTACAAAGAATATTAATAATATTAAAATATTATTAAGATTTGTTGCAAGAAAACCAACTCGGAATTATATTGAAATGTATTCTGTAGCGCATTCAATTTGAAAGAATATCCCAATGTCAGACAAGAAAAAAATTATTTTACAAAAAGCTATAGACAAAGTTTTCTTAAAAAATATTAAAATATTGTATACTGTGAAACCCAATGGGTACAGAATAACAAAAATTTAGACGAAGAAGCAAAACAATTTTTTAAACTTGGAGATCAAATTTATCTATCAAATATTCTCTTATCTCTAAATTCTAAAATTGTTATTTCTAAATCTTTTAGGAAAGACATGAACTACATTCTAGCATTAAAAAATAAAAAACGTTCATAGACATTAAAAGAAATATTTGTGACATTTTTATTATTATAAAAGGTAACGAAACACCTCTCAATAGCAGCCTTGGTTGACCGATTGTTCTTTTTCAATAAATTGTTTTAATTATTATTTATTTTATTAAGTTTATCACAAACATTTCCAGACTAACTTGCAATTTTTCGGCTACCAATTTCACACTCAATGATCAGGCTTGAGTTTCTTATGCCAGGCCAACAAGCTATACTAATTGCAGAAGTTTATATATATATATATATATATATATATATATATATATATCTGTAAGTAATTCCCAACGTTAATGAGGGGCATTATTTAGAAAGCATGTTACACAGATTAGGAATTGCAATACATTACACCTGACGGCACCATAAGAATACAAAAGCAAAATGTACTTTCGTATTCTCAAATCTCTTCTTTTATAAGAAACTTCATTACAACACATTATTCCAATTTTCTAATATTAAATGTGTTGGTACTGTTTTTCAATTGTTTAATCTACAATTTAATTTCAGCCCAACAACGTAAATTTATGTTTAATGCACAAAGAAGTATGTTTCTATGTATTATATCGTTCTGTGTCTTAAAAACGCACATGTTAAATCACAAAGGTTCACACACTGTTACTTAATAATTAATGACATATCTACTCGATATTAAGTAAGTTGATAATTATAATACACAGGATAAAAATGGATTGTAAGTTGAGTTAAATCGTACTTGAATTATGATGCAAATAATCACCACAAATGACTTGAATTAGCTTTCAATAACGCCCAACAATTGATGCCATGAGACCCTTCATGTTATTAGTGAATACGTAAATTTATGAAATTCTGCGTTTTTCCCGATAGGCTGTTCCACAAGAACAACAAGTCACAGCGACACCATCAAAAAATATTTGAAAACATTGTAATCATATTAGACTTGAAAATGGAGAAGAATAATGAAAAATTTCGCTATATTCTGCAATATTATTATGATAAGGGGAAGAACGCTGAGCAGGCTTTTGATAAAATTTGTGCTGTGTACGGTATGTAGCAAATCTTATATGGTTCTGTTTCGTCTTTTCAATGTGAAAGATGAGTCGCACATGAAAAATCTGATGAAATTCTTGAAAAAGTCAACAGATAAGCATATCACACACTTGGCATTAGGCATTGACCACAAAACTGTTTTGAACCATTTACACAAAGCTGGTTAATTGACGTATGGGTTCATAGTTGAGCGTGAAAAACATGATGGACCGAATTAACATCTGCGAAAACGGAATGAAATCGTTTCTGATTTAATAACCGGAGATGAAAAATGGATTATACACAATCGGAAGCGTAAAAGATGGATTGTAAGTTGAGCCAACATTGACGCCAAAAAAAGTGATGCTGTGTGTATGGTGGGACTGAATTATGATACTTCCAACTGGTCAACGATATTCTCATCTACTGTGCACAAATTACGCCAGGCTTGATTAATAGGAAAGGTGTTGTCTTCCAATAAACGCCCGACCACACATGATTTGAGAGAGTTTGCACCCACCTTACAGTCCGGATATAGCACCCTCTGACTATCATCTGTTTCGATCTCTGCAGAACTCTCTCATGGAATTAAGTTGGTTTCAATAAAACTACTATAAAGAAACCACAGAAGTTTTTCACCGATGGGATCATGGATACCAAAAAAATGGCATTGTCGATAATAATGGAGCATATTCGGTTTAAATGAATTCGTCCACGCGCCATGCGGGGACCAGTTGAATTTTACTGAAAAAACGTATATATTATTCATATCATATAAATAAATTGAATCAATTCAGCTTATGTAATTTAATAACTTTATAAAAAAAAATGCAAGTATGGTTACAACTCACATCTAAGATTACTTGATATCAGAATTGTATATTATATATATTAGAAATATGTTAATAAATTTAAATTATTATGTTATATATAATATTAATTAATCTTCTGTTGATTTATTTTTATTACTCTAATTATTGCATGATTTTAAATTTCTCAAAAAAAATTAAATAACATTTTGATATGATAAGATACGATTACTGAATACCTCTAGCTATTTCACCTGATATATTTAGATTTTATCTTTGTTTCCAATAACAGCACGCGTCAAAATATAATGACGATTATAAATGCATCCTGTACGTACTAAAAAAAAGAATGTAGAACCAAATTTTTCTTGTAAATACAAGAATAAACTGAAAAATTAGTGGATAGATGATCCAGTTTCAGGTATTTCTTGTGGTACAGCAGCAAATGTCTTCCTAACAAGGTCAACTGTTAAATTTCAGATCGCGACGTGTATTAGCTTCGTTGTGATGACTAATTGAAAACGTCTAGGAATGTTGATGGATGTTGAAATTCGTGCCGTCATTAAATATTTCGTCTTGAAAGACTTGTCAGCGACAAATGTTCACAATGAGATGAAGAATGATGTGAAAAACTCGATCCCTTCATTTTCCATTGCTGACAAATGGATTCATGAACTCAAATATGGTCGTACAAACATCAAAAATGCACAACGCAGAGAAAGTTTGAAATCTGACATTATACCATTTGTGAAAACTGTTGATAAAGTGATGATAAAAGACTATCGTTTGAATACATCTGAGGTAGGTGAGACTGTAAACATCTCTCCAAAATGCGCAACTTATATGAAGAGTTAGTTATGAAGAAGCTTCACGTAACGTGGATGATGAAAAATCGGTACGAATGCAAAATTTTCATGAGTTTTCGGAGGGCTTTTGAAACAACAAGGTAGATTCTAAAGGCCAATTGATCGTCATATTTCATCTGTAGGAATAGTAATAGCTTCCATTTTTTTTAATACAAGAGGTCTTCTTATCGATTACCTTTCAAAAAACGGAACCATTACAAGCGTATATTACACGAGTCTTTCAGACAAATCGAACCAAAAGATTAATGATAAATATTGGTTTAGTCAAACGAAGTCATTTTCCACCACTATACTGCACGACCCCACAGAAATGTTGTAGCTATGCACCGCTGGAGGAGGTATCATCACTGGAGGAGAATTATGTTTAGAAACAGTTTCTATATATCACTCATAATTTACATGTACTTTTATAATTATATATTTCATGTTTGCTTGCTCAATTATGTTATTATGTAAATTAGCCAACCTATTTCTAGTTTTAGTGTATTTTCAGGGTAAATTAAACAATTTATTAACTGCAATGGTAAAGCAAAACTTTTTAATAGTAACCTTTGACTTCTATCAAATATATAAAATATTTTAATAAACTACAAATCATTTTAAATAGTTCGTATATATCTTATGCTGTTTAATTACTTACATTTTTACAGTTCATACATTTAATAGAATGAAAATAAATGTCGAAATTTTGACAATTTTACGTCTTCCATTTAAGGCAAAGAGCAGTAATTTTGTTTGAAATATATACGAAATGAAAGACTAACATACAAGGAGTGAAGTAATATGTATGGAAACTTGACAGAAGTGTTAGTTATTTTTTAAAACAATGATAGATATCTGCAGGTCCGTTTAATATAAAAATAAATTACTGAAATTTTGAGCAACATATTGCAGGAGAGAGTATACTCGTAATCATGAGGTAGTGTTTTAATATAGATTACTGAAATACTTTTTATATAACTTTGCCCTATCTATTAATAACAGCTATCAAATGAAGCCGCAAGAACACCAATAGACTATAGAAATCAATACTATATTATAAACGACGAACTAGTGTCGGCCGTTAATTGTTTTGTTGCCAATGGAAAACTTTTCAGGTTAGCATTCTGATTCCAGTAAAAGACCCGATATTTAAAATATCTTAAGGTAGTTTGCGCTTATAAGGTGTCGAAAAACACCTTTTCATTATTTCATGGCGAAATCTTATTCTTCAAACATTTTTTGATCTCTTGAATGACACGAAGTTTTATAGATTCTACTTTAATATGAGCTAGGACTGTGCCACAAATATGGGCTAGCCCATATTAAAAATAAAATTATCAATTTTAACTCTTAACGAAGTAACACAAATTATATTGTGTGGAACCACTATTTTAAGTCTTAAATTAAAACAGGACTTAGACTTAGAGACTTTTAGAAATCACCAAAAAATCAAATCATGGTATCATCTAGTCTATGATAAAATTATCAAAGTGTAACGATATTATAAATGCATGATTTTAAGACTTATCATTCAGGTTTAGCAGTAGTCAGAATGCATTTCTTAACGTATCGCTAATTGTGCTACTAGCTCTTTAAGAAGTTTTCTGGAAACTTCTGCTATTCGTTTTACTTAGATTCATTGACCCATATCCGCTCCAATTCCCTAAGTTGTATCTATTAATGTTTATCTACTACTAATTTCCAGGTATTCTTTTGTTTCTAGCAATTCTATTCTATAGTTGAATGTTTTTTTATCACTAATAATCTACTCTGAAACTACCTACATTAAATTAATAATTAGATTTTTTATTAATGGGCAATATAGTGGGATAGCTAAGCAACGAATAAACGCATTAATATAACCAAAGCTATTTTCCATCGATCTATAATGTTAATTTGAATTAATTTTTGAACGTAAATCAAATAATATTTATCCAATTAATCTCTAATAACAAGTTGGTAATAATATTTGCTTTTAGCCAAGTTATTAATTACTTTTCGGTGTAAATATACGTCAAGTGCAGATTTAGTTCAGCGTTTCTTCAACGTTATCTTATTCTACACTGATTGGTGCTTTCAGTTTGTCTAATACAAGTTACATTTTACATCTTTGCTATATTGTATCTTATTTTGAAGTTCTCTTCTAGAACTTTCTTCATTTTTTCAGTTTCACCGACAATTTGTGCCAAATGGGGATATCGCAACAGGTTGCTATTGCTCTTCTTCTTTCTTCTCATTAGTACTAATTCTTTTAATATTTGTCCGTTTGTAAAGCATTTCTCACTTTTAATATTTCTTCTGCTCTGTTGTCAGGATCACTCATCCTCTCTGTTGCTTGTTAATGATGGTGCATACAAATCTCTTTTTTATATACTGTACAAACACAGTTTGTTGTCTATACGTTTATCTAGATTTCAGTTCTAAAGTTAATATCTGTGAGTTGTTTATTAATTCTGGACCTAATAATATCTAGTTCTATATATGTGCATATACTTTTCTCAAGCAAAAGTATTTAACTTTTGTTAAAATGCCACGTCTTACATTTACACAATGTTATCTATTGCATTCACTTGCAAACTACGAAATTTAATCATCGAGGTTGAAATTCTTTTGTGAATGATGAAATGTAAGTAAGAGATAAAGAAGCATTAAATAATTAACCAATTCAGATAAAGGAATCAATTTTCGCCCAATCATAAACAATTATTATCTAAAGTCTTGGAAATAAAAAAAGATTCCAGCGGCTGTATATATCACAATGGCGGAGAACAATTAATTAAATGAACGAATATTCATTGACTGCCATGACACATACGAATTTTTATCTTATTAAAAGAAAGTGCAAGGCTTTTCTTGTAACTATAATAATATATCACAAATAAATTCAAATATACAGGTTGAAGTAGCTTCTAACTATTACGTACACAAGCAATTCAATAAATCGAAAAAAAGGTATGTTCGTAACATAAAGAAAATTATGTTTGCCGGGTAAAACAGCAGTAATAGGTGTCTTCTCAATGTAGTAGTGAGTCCACTTCACCTAGACAATGAATTTACTATTTCCTTTAGATTCAAACAGTCTATTGTTGAAAACAGGAAGACTGCATTTTCATATTATAGAAGATTTTTGTGTTTTATCGAAAGATACACGCAGTTATACAAAATGTCATGGCACTAAAATAAATCCAATTAATAATTATTTCCTAATTACCTGTAGAGCACACTTTTCTTCCTACTTATATAACTTTGTATTTTACATGATCGTGTGCACAGAAAAGTTAATTCAGACTTATACCACATATTGGTATTCTCCTTTTTTCCCACTGTCTAATAAATCCGACCACTCTGTAGAATTGTTTCTCCACATACTTTTAGTAATAGTTAAAAAAAAGTAAATTCTTATGTACATACGTAGGTTGTACCATAAGTCATTTTTTATGAGTACTCTTATCTTTATCAAAATAATCTTAGATTTAGCGTTACGCAGTATTCTTATATATTTAAAAATGCGTAAAAATTATTGCGAGACATATTAAAACTAGTTTAAGGTGGCGCATCTAAAATCACAATCTACGAAGATGATTTGACAGAAAGTGAATCTCGAAATGAGACAAGTAGGGGTATTAAGTCTTTTATTATTTTTCAACATATTTCTCTTTAACTCCAATGCATATGGACCAACGATGTTGAAGAACCATTGTGTTATTTTTGTAATGGTCGTTCTCAAGATCCTCAAAAGATTGTTCAGCTACTACATTTCTCATCCGAGCGAAACTTTCTAGTGAGGAAAAATTTGGGTAGTAAATTAACTAGCATCTGAAAAATAGAATAGACGAAGTACAACCTGAAATTTTAATTGAACCAATTTTTCGCGGGCGCATTGCCGTGGTAAAAGAAAACGTTTATGTGTCATTCCAAGTCGTTTTTCAGATATTGATTTTTTCCATTTGCCTCATAGAGTAGCATAATACGATTTAGCAAGATATTCTATGGAAGGTATTCCCTTCGTGTACCAAAATGTCATATCTATTACTTTACCACCACATGAAAACGTCTTGATTTTCTTCCAGAGAGGATTACCATGATATTTCCATTATCTAAATTGCTGTTTTTATTCAAGAATATAATAATGAGGTCAGATTTTATCGAATATATCAAGCGTTTACAAGAAGCCACTAAGTAGTAGTCTTGTTAAACAGTTTCAAACGATCGCCTGTCATTAGCATTCTTTTATGTTTTTAATCGCAACCATCTTGCTGATAATTTGAATATTCTAATAGTAAAATATGATGTAAGCGTCCATTTTGCTGACGTTGCTATTACCTTGATGTCTGTTATTCAAAACAATATTATTTATTTTATTCATTTCCGTGATTGTTGCATTTTGTATAGTCCTGGTGTTTCGTCATCTTTAATTCTTACATCGCCATGTTGAACTTGCTCAACTCAGTTATAAATTTTTTTTGTAAGAGTAATGCTATTTAAAATTTGTTGCAAATCAATCAAATTTCAGATGTTTTTATTCCTTTAACATAAATATATGGTTGCACCACGAGTTTATGCATTTTAAGATTTTCCATTTGTACACTTTATTCACACTACCCTCACTTTACGATCAAATATCAAAAATTTACCAAATTTTAACTGTCATCATAAGGAATGACAAAATTCAAATACAATGCCAAATTTTTCTTAGGAATAGTGCCAGTAGCTTCGTCTTACTTTGTAGTTGGATTCTTTTTCATCGAGGCGCACAACTTTAGTTAATTTTCCATATTTTGCTAAAGATCGTAATCTTGTCGCGTTGCTCGGGTATAATCGTTTACTTTCGAGATAGGCGATTATAACATGGTCTTAAAATTGAAGTTAAGAAGTTTAACATAAATTGTAAAAAAATGTGTAGCATAAGAAGGCAAATAAAGTGAGTAAACAAAAAATGAGTTATGCGTTATACAACATAATTTTGGTCCATATCGAATCGTGTAGATAAGAAAACATCAAAAACGGAAAAAAGCAAGTACACAGAGTTCAAGAATTCATGCATTATAAAAAACAGGTTAATTTTTTCTTAACATTCCTATAATTTCCTATTACCTCTATTTATATTATTGAATAATAAATTGTTTAATAGTTTAATAATAAAAACAATTTGTAACGTCTCATACTGCGCTTAGTACAACAATAAGTAAACACCCCTTAAACGATCCTTTTGCTTAACCTCGAAGGTGCTAAACCTAGCTGAAGAAATAAATTCGGAGAGTGAGAGATTCCCTGTTAATCAAATCTAATAGGACGCCACAGTATAGTTATCTCGAAAGCCCTAAGCCAATACTGAAGCAAAACGTAGATCAATAAAATACGTTCGGTATTTAATAAACCAAGAAAAAACAGAAATGTCCCATTTATATCCAAAAAAAGAAAAATTAAACATTATTACAAGTTTATTTTATTTGCCCAATTATTTTTGAAATACACGGTATTAAGAAAAGATATTTACTAGGTAGGTATTTTAAAAAAGAAAAGTCTATGTTGCAGACGAATCTCTAATTCCTTATCCCCACTTATACATATAGTTGGTTCGCACTAGCGGTACAAAAAAATATTCTATGATGTATATACCACTGAATGAGCAGTTCCCAACAACGAAAGAAAACAAACAAAACAATAACAATAAATCACATAAGAAAATAATGTTCAGTTTACTACCGAAATAGTAATTACATTAAATAATTGATTTTATGACGCAAAATTGACTGTGGTCTATGAAAAGCAAAGAGACTATATAGAGGAAAAAAACTATTGTGATTAGCTGACAGTTTACTATTTAACTGTCACCTGGCAAAAATGAACTATGTCTAACCATTCGACAAGCACTTATTTAAGTTAGAGTTAACAAGTATCTAGAAATAATATTTGACTAATGAATCATGATTCAATTACTAAAGAAGCCCTTAATTAATTAAATTGAAACTAATAAATTTATTAAGGTAATATTTTTAACGTGAGCGGTTTCTGGCAAATAAATTAGACTTACCGACTACATTAGAATTATCAAATTTCATAAGTAATACTTAAATAGGGTACAGCATATCGACAAACCCTTTAATTACATTTGGCTGTAGATATGCCAATTGCAATGAAAAAATGCTTTCTAACGAGTCAATAACTAATAAAAGCAATTAGTTACATGAAATGTATGAATAAATAATCGTATAAATACATTCGGTTCAACTAGTTCATCATTAAAATTATATTAGTGTTTAAATGTAACAAATCACGATCTGAACGTTCTTAAATGATCCCGTAATTAGATTGAACGATAGCATATAAACTAAATAGTTAATTTTGCAGTCATGAATTAAATATAAATTAATCGATCGGCATAGTATTTTTCAACGTAATCATTGCTAGTGTGTAGTAACATACTTCACATATACACATCAATATTCACTGTTGAATTTTTAATTGAAGTGGACGACGGTCAAAAGCCCAACAGAATTGAATAATTGGAATAAGGAAAATGAATTTTACATCAATCGCTGTTAGAAAACTTATACAAGAAATCACGAAGGAAGATAATCACTTTGACAAAAAAAAGAAAATATGTTGTTGGTAAATTCATCAGAGATAGCAAAGAATTTTTTTCACATGGACCATAAATTAAATGCAAATCAAGAATCGGACAAACTTTATATTCAATTCACGCATGAATATGAGAGATTAGGACACGTAACGGCAATTTCACAACCAAATATTAACAAAAATGAAACAAGTTTCTACCTACCACATCATCCACTTATTAAGCCCGAATGTTTAATAACAAAGATAAGAATAGTTTTGGATGGGTTCTGCAAATCAAGTAACAAATTGCCTTTGAACGATAACTTACTGACAGGTCCCACTGTACAAAATGATTTGTCTTGATATAATTTTAAGATTGAGGACATACTAGTATATCACCACTGCATACATCAATATGATGTTTTGGAGAGAATCCAATGACTAAAGCTTTATAATTTAAACATAGTCACTTATGGAACAACGTCAGTACCTTTTTGGCTGCCTAAACACTTTAACAGTTAGCTGATGGCGAAGAGGACGACCTTTCAATTGCAAAATAAGTACTAGGTAATGATTTATATATAAATGGCATAATAACTGACAGAGATTCACCCGAAGAAACAATCGAACTAAAAACCCAATTAGATTGGCTTTTATGTAAACGCTGTTTTAAATTAAGATAATGAAGAATAAATTATGAATAAATTCTTAGCCATTTCGACGAAGAATCTAAGATAGGAAAAATGCTTGTTATTGAAAGCGATGGTCTAATAAAAACCTTGGAATTATTATGGAACGCAAAACCAGATAACATAACATACTCTTATAAAACAAAATAAATGAAATAACAAAATCACTAACAGACACACACTTTCTAGAATAGTGACAATATTTGACCCATTAGGACGCTTAACAATAATAATTATAATGACAAAAATAATTTTGCAAAGACTGTGGCAATTAGACTTTGATTAGGCCTCAGAAATACAGAATAATTCGAAAGCTACTTAAATATATTCTCATTCTCTACAATAAATTCTAGACTAGAAAACTCTTCGAAATATTAATCAAAACAATAGTTGAAATAAATTTGATATTTTTAAATGCAAGTAAAAGACTATGGGCCTGCTTGTATTCAGTTTATGAAGATAATACAAACCAAATCAATTGTCAATAACATACGCCAAATCAAGAGCTACATCTATAAAAGCTACAATATTACGCAGACTAGAACTTTATGGAGCTTTAACATTAGCAAGATTGGTTGATATAATATATAGATCATTAAAGGATAAAATAAAAAATAATTACCTTTTAGACGGGCTCAACAATTGTATTGGCATGGTTAAAACCCTATCTAACAACTTAAACACATTTTTTAGTAACAGAGTGTCAGAAATTCAAACTTTTACTTTTGAATGCATTTGGCAACATGTAAACGGAGCAGGTAACCCAACGGATGTTCTCTCAAGGGGGAAAATAGAAAATGAACTGTTAACCTGTGAATTATGGTGGAAAGGGCTTCCATGGTTGAAAAAGTAACAATGGCCGAATTAACAGCAATTACAACACTAGTAATGCAAAACAAGATTCCTATATTAACGAAATATTCTTCATATAAAAAACTTGAAAGGATTATAGCGTTTTGTCTAAGATGAAAAAGATGTTTCAACAAATACATACAAGAAATTATGATTGGGTTTAAAGTAAATGAACTAACAGAGGCAGAAAAAGAATAATAATAACATAGAACGAAACATTTCCTCAAGAAGTAAAGAATTTAAGAAATTTGGGCTTAGTAAATAAGAGGAAATTTGAGCTTAGTAAATAAGGAGAAATTTGGATCCATTCTTAGATGAAGATGCTTTAATACGAGTAAGTGTAGACCTATGCAATTAAAACTAGGTAAGGAGTGAGATATAGTGAAAATAATGACCGAAGCATTCCTAACAGCTTTAAGATGCTTAATAGCAAGAAGAGGCTTATATCACAAAATATATTGCGACAATGCTAATATTATCAGCGCGAAAAGTGCTTTAAAGGAAGTTTGCGGCTTTCTTATAACAATTCCGGTATATTTAACTCATTACCACAGCAGCAAATAAAATGGTACTTCATAATGCCCAGCACCATATTTTAAAGAATTATGGGAAGCTTCTATGAAATCAATAAATACGCATTTTTTAAAAATAACAAAATATACATCACTGACATTTGAAGAAACATATAAATTTCTTACTGAAATTGAAGCCATAATGAACTCTAGACCATAGTGTCCTTTATTACTACATTCTAATGATCCGAATTCATTGACAACTTCCCAGCTCCTAATAGGAGGCTTACTTCTTAAACCACCAACAAAACATTACACAAATGTACCTTTCAATCGTTTGTCATGTTGGGAACATCTCCAGAAATTGCACTTTTTGAAGTCGATGGAAGAAGGAGTACTTACACAATTTTAAAGTGATGACTAAATGAAAGGAAAAACAACCCAATATAAAAGTAAGAGATCTAGACCTTTTAATGGAGGAGCATTTACAAGCGCTAAATTGGCCAACAAAACGCATCACTGAGATTCTTCAAGAAGAGGACGGCGTTGTGTGTATCGTGAGTGTTAGATGTGCAAAAGGTGTTTTTAAAAGGCTTGTTAAAAAAGTATATTTGTTACCAATTAATAAAGTTTAAACAAAGCTTAAGGAACAATTAATTGGTATTATTATAGCTATTGAATATAAATTATTAAAACGTCGTATTAAGGTATCCGGGATGTTACTTTCGAAAAAGGCGATCATATTATGGACTAACAGTGAGTAGAATAATAAGTTTGACATAAGTTGTAACAACAATGATACAAAGGGTACTAGGAAAGCTTTGCAATACAGCTTTGTTAATTTAATTTTTTCAAAGTAATTGCCTCTACACTCAATACACCTCTCCATCCTCCGAAACCAATCCTAAACCAGTTCTGCGAAGTTTCTCTGGTCGGCAAATCGTAATAGTATAGCCAAGTCTCGTCACCTGTCACGATGTTGTTCACATACCGAGATTGTCCCTTATTAAACTTTTTTAGCATCTCCCGACACCAAGTCACACGTGATGTCATCTGCTCTTGACTCAGTCGATGCGGCACCCAGAGAGAACGAAGTTTCTTCACGTGCAAATCATCATGCAGAATCGAACGAATTGCTGGTGCATTTAGGCCTGAAGTACCCTCTATCTGTTGGTAGGTCACGACGTTCGTGGCCTTCCCGGCCTCTCAGTACCCTCCACAGTTAAATTTCCCCTTTGGAATTCTCTATACCACCTGAATATCGTTGTGCGATGTGGACAAACATCACCTAGTGCAAGAATAATTTCTTCGAACCACTGGTCTATATTTAAACCACGTACGAAATTATAACGCAAAACTGCCCTTATCTCATTTCGTGACCAAGATGTTATCGCAAGCACTTTACACAATCACTGCTAATGAATAACTGAGCCCATCGACATGGCGCGGCGCCTACTATGCACGTATGAATATGTCTCAACATGCAGCAACAAGCAGCTTCCTATAATTCATTGTTGTGTCATATTGCAAAACTTTCCTAGTACCCTTTGTATTGTTACACTTCGCATACAAATAATAATTCTCTATATTATGTTTTTTAAATTAAGTTATTTAAATTTAAAAATAGTTCGAGTTTCAAGTCATAAATTATTATTTATCTTGACCTTTTTGTGATATATACAAATGCAGGAATCTTTTGTATTCGTCACGTGCTGTTCAAGTGTAATAAAGCAACGTCTACCCGCCGTTTTCTAGGAAGTCGAATATAGCGCGCCAATATTCTCGTTTGCTATTGGGTAGTTCAAACATGACCTGTCTCCTAACCCTTTAGCATACGGGGTGTCTTAAGAGCAGCCGCGTGTAAGAGACAGAGACTTCTTCTCAGACCATGACAAAGTACACACGCATTCCTTTGACGTGATCGTGAAGTTGTTTTCCCGCGTTTGTTGTATCCATGTGTTTAAGTTCGCGTTCGCGAAAAATACACAGCTTCCTGATCCAGGATATATATATACATATACGCAAACACGCAAGTACAAGTATTTTAATCTAACTCTTTGTATATTTTATTAAACAGCTAAATATCGTTAGACTTATCTTTTATTACAGCTTTGCTATTACGTTCATCATATTTTATTTGTTGCTCTTATTCTTGTTAACTATTTCTATTTAACACATGCAAGCTTTAAGAATTAATTTAACTTGTGAATAAAATTTTAAAGGCATTCCTGTCGTTTTATTCTACTAATAAAATTTCTTTCAGCTTAGCACACGTCCTGAACTTTTGATGCTCATTGTACACAACTATTAATTATTAACTCCTTACATTACATTCAATTATATTACTTTCTTTCCTTTCTTTTATTTGCATTTATTACAGTGCTTTAGCTAGCCAAATACGCGCTCGTAATAAATTGACTAATCAACACGTGCAAATAAATATTCTCTATTAAATAATATCCCTATTATTATTTATTAAAACGAGGGAGGTAATAAATTGTCTCAATCATCCACATTACATTAACATTGAATTAACCTTCCTATATTCATTCTCATTCATTTTCTTTTTAATTCAAAGGAGGAGGTAATAGTATGTAGCATAAAAAAACAATAAAACGTGTAAACAAAAATTGTATTACTTATTAAACAACATTATTCTTAAATTATATCCCAAAATTCAGGAATAAATATAATATAATATTGGGTATTTAACGTAGTGTTTCTTCCTTTAGAATTAAACATTAGTATTTCTTAACGATCCTAGAAAACTACCATGACTATTTCACTGTCAATTTATTCAGTAAACTTAACATTTTCATCATGGTAAAGTACACGAACGAACAACGTCTGCAAATTATAAAAATTTACTACAGAAATTCGGAGTCGGTGACCGCTACTTTAAGAGCGTTAACTCCGATTTTCGGTCGTAATTCTCGCCCTAGTAGACAGGCAGTAACAAGTTTAATGCAAAAATTTGAGTCTACATATTCGTTGTGTGATGTTGCCGTGCCAGTGAGACAACGGGTTTGTCGAAGTGCCGAAAATATCGCTGCCGTTGAAACGTCCTTAGCAAATGATCCAAATCAGTCAATTCCACGGCGTTCTCAAGAGTTGGGCATCCACCAGACCACTTTATGGCGACTTTTGCGTAAGGATCTTGGTTTACACCCATACAAGATCAAGCTAACACAAGAATTGAAGCAGATGGACCATTTGAAGCGGCGTACGTTCTCCGATTGGGCTCTGGAAAAGATGCGCCAAGATGATCAATTTCATCGCAAAATCATTTTCAGTGACGAAGCTCATTTTTGGCTCAATGAGTTCGTCAATAAACAAAATATGCGTTATTGGTCGGGTGAAAATCCACATATGCTTCAAGAAACACCACTTTATTCACAAAAAATAACTGTTTGGTGCGGTTTGCAAGCCGGCGGCGTCATAGGGCCATATTTTTTCGTCGACGATAATGATCGTCACGTTACTATGAATGGTAATCGTTATTATTATTATTATTTTGAATTGTAAGATATGGACTTGGACAACATGTGGTTTCAGCAGGACGGTGCCACAAGCCACACAGCACACGTTACAATCGATTTATTGAAAAGTAAGTTTTATGAGCGTGTTATCTCAAGAAATGGACCAGTCGATTGGCCGCCTCGTTTGTGCGATTTAACGCCTCTAGACTTTTTTCTTTGAAGCTACGTCAAATCATTGGTCTATGCCAACAAGCCGACAACGTTGGAAGAGCTCAGAGCCAACATTGAACGCGAAATAGCAGCCGTTTCGTCCGAATTGTGTGGCAGAATCATCGAAAATTGGGTCCAACGAATCGACCGCTACAAACGTGCCCGCGGTGGCCATATGAACGAAGTCGAGTTCCATTCATAAATGTTTTGATTGTACTTCAACCCGATAATAAAGTTTTTGAAATATCTCAAATGGTCTGCATTTTATTTTGAAAAAAATTTGTCAAGTCCTTATTGGAAAACCGTTTATAACAGCTAGTACTTGACAGAGTTCTCGATAAAAATTATCTAAACGGCATTCCTCCTCTATTTAAAAATTTATTAGTGCTGCGTAATCAATTTTGAAAATTTCAGCAAATATTTATATTCTGTTACGATCGTTGAAATAACTACTAAGATATCACGTTCAAAACTATACTCGATAATTCTAAGAAGTTCTCTCACCAAGTACTTGTATCTCGTCACATCATTTCGTGTTTAAAGAAATTTAAGGAACATTCCAAATATTTCTATTTTTATATTGATGCTTTCACTAATAAATTTCTTACTCGTCGGTTTTTCAGTTCCCAACATCTACAATAATAATAATAATATAATGATATACATATACTAATATTTAAAAATTATTTACCTAATTTTAAATTCTAATCTCTTTTTTTCGATTACAATACATGAAAATAGTTATTTTTGTCATAAATAACATGCTATGAAATTATCTACGTAAAATAATAATAAGGTTATTTATTAATGGACACATTACTCTAAATAGCCACCCGTAATGGCAGCAATATAGCTTATGGGCGGGATAATTAAGCAACAAATAAACGTGTTAACATAACCAAAGCGAATTTTCATCGATCTATATGTCGATTTGAATTAAATTACGAACGTATATTACGTGGGGCGTACTATTTTATCTTAATTGAATGAAATTAGGCCCGTTGAAATGATCATGGATTAATTTAGATACCTAAACTTGCTCTAAATGTTAAAATTTCTTAAAATTAATAAGCAGAGGACGCAAATTAAGGTAAATCATTAAGAATGTATAATAATATAAGATTTACTAAAATTTAATTTCATAGTTAGTTTTGACAAATACATCGTTTGGTTCATGAGTTTATTGTTTCCTATACATATAATGCGAATAAAATAAGATACACTTATAATTGGATACGGTGGAAATTTAGGCTTTTTCCTATCCCTTATTTAAAAATAAATTCGATAACTTGTTTTCGATGTTTTAAATCCTTTCACTAAGTTAAAATATTCACTGGCACCTACAAATATAGTGTACAATATTCGCGAAATACAAAAGGTACTAGGAAAGTTTTGCAATACGACGCAACGATGAATCGTAGGAAGCTGCTTGTTGCTGCATGTCGAGACATGTTCATACGTGCATAGTAGCCGCCGTGCCATGTCGATGGGCTAAGCTATTCATTAGCTGTGAGAGTGTAAAGTGCTTCGATGGCATCGTAGTCACGAAATGAGATAAGGGCAGTTTTGTGTTATAATTTCGAGCGTGGTTTAAACATAGACTAGTGCTTCTAAGAAATGACTCTTGCATTAGGTGATATTTGTCCGCCTCGCACAATGATATTCAGGTGGTATAGAGAATTCCAAAGTGAAAATTTAGCTATGGAGGATGCTGAGAGGCCGGGAAGGCCACGAACGTCAGTTACGGAGGAAAACGTTACTACTGTGAGGAAAATGCTTGGCGAAGATAGGCGAGTGAACTATCAACAGATAGAGGGTACTTCAGGCTTAATGGATCAGTAATTCGTTCGATTCTGTATGATCATTTGCACGTGAACAAATTTTGTTCTCTCTGGGTGCCGCATTGACTGACTGAAGAGCAGATGACACGACATGTGACTTGGTGCCGGGAGATCCTTAAAAAGTTTAATAAGGGACAATCTCGATATGTGAATAACATCGTGGCAGGTAAAGAGACTTGGCTGTACTATTACGATGTGCCGACCAAAGCTCAAAACAAAGTTTGAGTCTTTGATGATGAGGACACACCCGTAGTTGTCAGAAAATCCCGATCTGTACAGAAGAAAACGATAGCTGTATTTTTCTAATCGAGTGAAATTGTGGAACGCGCCGTTGTGGACACACAGAAGATAGTCACAGGTAAGTGGTATACTCAACAGTGCCTGCCTAAAGTCATTCAATCTATGACGAACCTGCAGATCCTGGTTCCTCCATCACGATAATGCTCCAGCTCACCGCACCAAAGCCTGCACCGAATATTTGACACTACAGGATTGAAGCTTCTCGAGCGTCCTCCCTACAGTCCAGATCTTGCTCCCTGCGACTTTGCACTGTTCCCGTATCTGAAAATGTAGCTAAAAGGGAGGCGGTTTGCCAGTGATGAGGACCTTCTGCAGGCTTGGGACAACGAGTGTACTTTACTTCCTAGTGAAACTTGGCAGAACTGGTTTAAAAATTGGTTTCGGAGGATGGAGAGGTGTATTGAGTGTAGAGGAAATTACTTAGAAAAAATTAAATAAACAAAGCTGTGTAGCAAAACTTTCCTAGTACCCTTTGTATATACCTAAAAACAGTGGACAAAAAACACCTTTAAATAGCACTACTTATGTTTTTACCACTTTTAACTTCACTAAAGTATTTAAGAATGTGTATACATGTATTCTCGTTAAGTTTTTGATTTTATCGACGCAAGGAAAGTTTTCTATAAAGAAGAGAGAAACGACATCTTGAGAAGTGAAATATAAAAGTAATTTTATAAGAACTTTATGTAAACGAATTATAAACTTCGTAAGTGTTGATGTTTGACGCGACAAAAAATCTAAGACGAAGTTCCACATTAAGCTCCTTACTATTCACAGAAGTTCTAGATGAGATAATCAAAAAGAAAATAACAAATAAATAATACGAAGGATGTAGTGATCATATAGTAATACTGATAGAAGATTAAAGACAGAAACAGAGAGACCGTTTTAGTTTGATTGATTTTCGTTAATTTCAAAGGTGTTTTTTTCTTTTAAATAGTACTCATTTATTAAGCAGTCACACAACATAAAAGTGACTCCATAGCACACGTGACAATAAGTTGTGTATTCTGAATGATCAATACATGATTAAATTTTGATAAAATCACAATTTTAGATATAGAACCTATATATCAGTCCAAGTTATTTCTTGAAATATTACACATAAATTCACAAAAACTGTCAATCAAGACAGATACAAAACAATTTAGTATCAAATATTTGAATAAATATACGAAATAATAGAAATACAAAATAAACAATTAATTTTTTACCTTTCAATAAATATTACAACCTCGCATGTCCATGATTCGGTCAGTTGGCCGGCGTGACTACACCTGATAACTTCAGCAGTTCTACTGCACAAAAGCCATTTTGTTCGGTCTTCGAGTAGAATGTTTCGCTGTTTATTCTATGCCACATTTTTTCGTCGTAATGTACGACACTATGTTTAATTTTCTGCTGATTATGACAACTTAGTTTCATTCATGTGTGCGTGTATTATATATATACAAAGGGTACTAAGAAAGTTTTGCAATACAGCTCTGTTTATTTAATTTTTTCAAAGTAATTTTCTCTACACTCAATACACCTCTCCATTCTCCGAAATCAATCTTTAAACCAGTTCTGCCAAGTTTCACTAGGGAGTAAAGCACACTCGTTGTCCCAAGCCAGCAGAAGGTCCTCATCACTGGAAAACCGCCTCCCTTTTAGCTTCATTTTCACATGCGGGAACAGTGCAAAATCGCAGGGAGCAAGATCTGGACTATAGGGAGGGTGCTCAAGAAGTTTTAATCTCGTCGTGGTCAAATATTCCGTGCAAGCTTTGGCGCGGTGAGCTGGAGCATTATCGTGATGGAGGAACCAGGTGTCCATTCTTGACTTTGACTGTAGGTTCTTCACAGATCCAATGACTTTAGGCAGGCACTGTGCGTTAGACAGTATACATGTGTGTCCAAAACGACACGTTCCATAATTCCACTCGATTTGAAAAATACAGCTATCATTTTCTTCTTTACAGATCTGAATTTTCTGAACTACGGGTGTGTCCTCATTATCAAAGACCCAAACTTTGTTTTGAGCTTTAGTCGGCACATCGTAATAGTACAGCCAAGTCTCGTCATCTGTCACGATGTTATTCACATATCGAGACTGTCCCTTATTAAATTTTTTAGCATCACCCGGCACCACGTCACACGTCGTGTCATCTGGTCTTCAGTCAGTCGATGTGGCACACAGAGAGAACAAAGTTTCTTCACGTGCAAATAATCATGCAGAATCGATCGAATTTCTAGTGAATTTAGGTCTGAAGTACCCTCTATCTGTTGGTAGGTCACTGGCCTGTCCTCGCCAAGCATTTTCCTCACAGTAGTAACGTTTTCCTCCATAACTGACGTTCGTGGCCTTCCCGGCCTCTCAGTACCCTCCACAGTAAAATTTCCACTTTGGAATTCTCTAAACCACCTGAATGTCATTGTGCGATGTGGACACACATCACCCTAATGCAATAGTCATTTCTTGGAAGCACTGGTCTATGTTTACACTACGCACAAAATTATAACGCAAAACTGCCCTTATCTCATTTCGTGACCACGATGCCATCGCAAGCACTTTAGACTCTTACTGCTAATGAATAACTGAGCCCATCGACATGGCGCGGTGGCTACTATGCACGTATGAACATGTCTCAACATGCAGCAAGAAGCAACTTCCTACAATTCATTGTTGAAAAACAATAATAATGGTACTGCTCAAAACGTTTACAAAAAATTTGTAAAAATTCAAGAATAATTTGATCAAATTAGATATTGCGAAGTGATGTATTATTATATATTATATATTACACGAAAATGATTTGACAGGAAGCAAAACTCGAAACGAAACTATTTTTTTTTCAAAACATTTGTCTTTAACTTCAAAGAATCTGAACGATATTGAAATACTATTTTGCCGTTTTTGTCACGAGCTTCCTCAATATTCACAAAATACTGCTCCGTTGCTGCAATAAATTCTTCATTCGATAGAAACTTCTTTCTAAGTGTCACTTGGGCTTAGATCTAAAGAATAGGGTTAGTGAGGTGCAATCTGAAGTCTTATTTGACCCATTTTTTTTTAAACAACTTGACTGGTCTGAGAAGATGCGTAGTTTTGTTTTATAACAAACGGAACTTTTTTGTGGATCATTCGCCACCGTGTTTCAGAAATTACTTTCTTTAATTTGTCTAGGAGAGTGGCATAATACCGTTAGCGCTTTAGTGCTTCGCAAGATAGCCTATGAAAATTATCCTCTTGGAATTTTAAATTCGTATCTCTTATGCTATTTACTAATGGAAATATCTGTACTTTCTTTGGATAATGGCTACTAAGACGTGTCCACTGTTGAGATTTGCGTTTAAGTTAGAGAACACATTTATGAAGCCTTGTTTCATAAACCGTAACAAATGTAAGCAAATTCAGCCTCCTTTTTATTGAACAGCTTCAAATTACTAATTCACATTCGCTTTCTTTCATAGTTTAAGCACAGTTAATTGATATTCTTACGATCTATTTGATATCAATTTTTCGGTCGTTTAAAACAATATATTTTATTAACACTTTCGAAGTTGCAAATTCTTATAGCCCTAATTGCAGATTGTCTTCAGTGCTCATATCACTATCTAAATTGCGTCTATTTACAAAATTGTAACTTTCGAAGAAATATTGTCGAATAAAATTTGTTGCTTATCTACAAAATATACAAATATGTCTAATACTTTAAAAAACAAATATTAGATTGTACCACAAATTGTGCGTTTATACTTTTTAAGATTTTTCATTTAGACACTTTATTCGTACTGCTGTAATTTAAACTTTCAAATAACATGAAATTAACCAAATTTCAGCTATCTTCATACAAAATATGGCGAAAGATAGTGCTGCTTGTCGAGTCTCACTTTCTCCGAAACCATCATCATATGTGTAATCCACACTATTAAGAAAAGCAGTTAAATTATTAATTTATAAATATACTTTAATTATTGTATGTAGGTTGAGTATGCATTATTTAAGTTCTCTTACCATTTAAAATTATTAAGGTGGAAATTACATTCACTTAAAATTTAACCTGGCCTGAAAGCAAATAGATAAAAAGAATATTATCTTTAAAACGAAAGCTGACAAGCATTTCCTTCTAAATTACAGAGTTGTGAAATATAGCTGAACTATTTTTCGTGATCCACCTGTATATTTTTCTCTTTATATACCTTTCCTGAATATTTCTACTAAAATTCGTAATGTTAAAAAAAATCGTACTTACAATTACAATAGAAAATTAGTTCAACTAAACGTTTTACGTCTTAAACCTATTTGCTAAGGTTACTGGTGAAACCAATATTAGTAATGCCGTTGCTTCGATTTGTAGTTACAATGTACGTCGGTGTTTCACTACTTCTCTATTGAAGTTATTTCACAGAGAAAAGCCAATAATAGTCGGTCACTGGTTTGCGATCACTAATATTAGCAGTGAAAGCATTCAAGACACCGAGATCGGACACTAATAACATTAATTGAAAAGTATCCACTAGTAAAAAGAACGACTTCCTCTTCCTTTCCAATTACTATGAACGTGTAGATTTCTATTTTCTTCCCAAATTCTAGAATATTAATTTAATAAATGCTTATATGCAGCTAACAATGCTTTCTTTCTGTAATACATATTTACGCAAAGACTTTGAAATGTAAACTCAACTATACATGTAAACACCATAAGTTATCGGCTTAATATTAATTTTAGTGTACATATTTTCAAAAGCTTATAATATTATACTGTATTTTGCTATTTGTTAATAATGTATTTATATGCAAAGTCTAATAAGTATTATAATATCGTTAGTATATAGAGTTCGAAAGCCAGTCAAAGTTTACATTAAATCAGACCATGCTTAAATTTCATGATGAGAATAGTAAAGAAGAGGTGTCGAATCACATTTCGGTAGATCTTTTCAAGTAATCACACCCGCGTCTCTATACATAATTGAGAACTCGGTCTATAGTATTCTATGCTAAAAAATAAAAAAAAGTAACAACAATATTTAGCCTTTCGAACGCAGCCATCAACCCTAAACCTTATAAATACATATCTAGACACGAATAAAATTAGTAACATTGAACGAAACTATGATCCTTGATTGTTATCCGTTCTCAAAACGAGAGCACTGGATAAGAAAAAAATAATAAATTATAAATAGAGATATAATACTTCTTTATCAGTCATTATTAATATATATATAGCTGTGATGTAAATACAGAAGAAATATTAATTAATAAGCCACTAAAAAGTTATTAACATTTGTAAAAAATTTTCGATGTGTCTCGTATATAATATAGAAAATTCTATATTAAACGTATAAAATTGATTAGGTATGACTTCAAAAGGTAAATTGAGCCTAAGTACTTACTGTTAAATACAGTAATACTCTTATTTGATTATAATTTCAAAGATATATATTTGAAATTTCTTTAATTCAAAACAGTTAAACCACACATAAGTCAGGCATACGTTGTAAAGAGTGCTTCAAATTGCGCGTTTTTTTAAGAATCAATAAAATATAGATGGCGCACTGAATTTGTCTGGATATGTGGGCAATTAAAAAGTGTGATGTATGACATTTATAAAAATGGCTTCGTACACGGTACAACAACGCGTTCATATTGTTGAATTATTTTATAAAAATCAGCGTTCTGTGAAAAGAGTTTTTAGAAAATTACGTAAATTTTATGGTTTACATAATCGTCCATCTGAAAGCACTATTGGTCGAATTATTAAAAAATTTCAAGAGACCGGTTCCGTGGAAGATCAAAAAAGTGAAAAATACAGTCGTAGTGGTTCGTGAAGTGTTGCTGAAAATCCTGAAATGTCCATTAGACGACGTTCAAAACAACTTGGACTAAGTGGATCAACAACATGGCGTATTTTACACAAGAATTTAGCTCTGAAGGCGTATAAGATTCAAATAACATAGGAACTGAAGCAATTAGATCATTTAAAACGTCATTTATTTGTCAATTTCATCAATGAATAACCAGCTGATTTTTCTCAAAAAGTAATGTTTTCCGATGGGCATATTTTGAACTTGGTGGCTATGTTAATAAACAAAATTGCCGTATCTGGGTTGAGGAAAATTCACAAATTATTCATGGGAAACCTATGCATCCTAAACGAGTTACTGTTTGGTGTGCATTATGGTCAGGTGTTGTAATTAGACCTTACTTCTTTGAAAATGCTGCTAGTGAAGCTGTTACTGTCAATGGTGATCGATATCGTCGGGTGATAACCGAATTTTTGTGGCCTGAATTAATGAATATTGATCTAGAGGACATGTGGTTTCAACAGGATAGCGCCACACCTCACTTTCAACACGAATCAATTGATTTATTTAGAGAAAAATTTTCTGGACGTGTAATCTCAAGAAACCGTGATGTTAATTGTCCAACAAGATCATGTGATTTGACACCTATTTTCCAAGTCTATTTTCTTTGGGGTTATATGAAAAGCTAGGTTTATAAAAACAATCCACAACCAATTCCTGCTTTGACAGATGGAATTATTCGTGTCATTGGTGAGATAAAGCCTCAATTAAGTCAAAATGTCGTTGAAAATTTTAACAAAAGAGTGGACGTCTGTGAAGCTGCAAGAGGAGGCCATTTGGCAGACATTATTTTTCGCACATAAATGTCATAACTGATACTTCAATTACCAATAAAATATTTTTGAAAGTAAATGCAAATTATGTGTTTTATTTATTCTATAAAAAAACCGCGAAATTTGAAACATCCTTTATTTATATTGTAGAATTAATGTATTGTATCCTTATGAATAGTTACACAGGAAACTCATAAGTATAAAAAATTCATGTTTAGAATGGATTCATGAATTTAATAATAATATGTCATTGTTATAAGAAGCAGGAAATCATAAAATCTATAACCTACTGAAATTTAAACAATAATATTTTGACACAGGAAACTAAATGTGAGTTAGAAACCATTTAAGGAAAGTATTGTTATTGAAATGAATCGATTTTAAAGTAGTAAATCAAGGTAACGCAAATTAAACAAACAAAATATAATATATGTATGGATTTTTAATTTTGTTTAATAGAATTTAATTAATCAAATCATGATTATTGTCTTTATATTGATTGATCGGTAGTTTTGTAATTATCTAGCTCTAATCTTAGCTTTCACTTGTTGATGACGTAGTCATTTAAAAGGAGATGGCACGTGATTTTCTTCCTCTTTCCAAGCGAATACAAATTTCCTGTTTTACTCCATTTAAAAATCCTAACTTAGAATTCGTAATGAGGCTTATTATATTGGAAATGGTTTATTGCATTTCTATCAACTTCGAGTTTTTTTGATAAGCCGATTAAGTGTTTTATCGACCTTATGGTGTAATCTAATTGAACAGATTGGTAAAACAGAAAAACCGCGTGGTGTTCAAGAATTTCTAGTAAGATTTTGTTGGCTATTTTATCAAAGGAATGATCTTAGAAACAGCTAATTAATCCTCAAAAACCACCGAGACAGTTTTAAGTTTAGCCTACTTACCTACAACTTGTGTATAATATAGTGATTGTCGTTCAGATGGAATAAGTGTGAATGTAAGAATCCCAGGCCATCTGATTAGAAAGACAGAGCTTGATCAGCACGCTCAAGGGATAGTAATTGGATCACATTCGTCGAGGTCATGGGAATACTAATCCTAGGATAAAACGTTCGTGCTACTATTTTATTTTAAATATTAGTTTATTGTAAGTGCTAATCAATTCCAAAGTCTGTAGTAACAATGGTTGAAGTTATATGTTACCATTCCATTCGGTTTCCGGACCATTTAAGACCGTTGCTGCCCTGTGTAGAGTTATATAAGCTCGGTGAAATTTTAAAAGATAAGCGCACTAACAGCGGGTATTTATGTATTCATAAATTCATATAATCGATAGAATTGATTGCTGAAACCAACCTTGTTATCAAACAAGAACCTTCATGTAAGTGTTAGTTCAACTATCAGTATCTTACTGAAAGATAGGGATTACCTAATATGTAAATCCTAACTAAAATTAAGCGCTTGTGGTACAGTTAGTATTTAATTGTTCATTTTCTCTCCTCGTTAACAAGTAAATTTTACTTTTGTTATTTCTTTTGATATTTAAGTAACTACTAATTCAGTGGAAAGCCGAAATTTATTGGTCTGTATAATTTTTCTTTGCAATTATTTTGTTCGTGTGCTCTGCTGTTGTAATTTGGAAGTGGCCAATTAGGGGCATATACACTGTTGTATAATTTTATATGAACTAGCTATACTATATACATTTTCTTATATTTTATTTAGAGTTAATAACAATAACGCATTTCCTTTTATGTTCTTTTAGTAAGTATACATAATAAATCATCATACTTTATACCGTGTATCACCAAAAGTTGAACATACAATGAACTTGTATAGAGCCGAACCCTTCTTTTTTTGCAAGAGGGTTTTAGTTAACAGAACAACAAACCCATTTCTTTAGATCCATTGCTTTAATATTGGCAGAAGGGCTTACAGGGTTACAATATTGTGGCGTGTGTGGTGTGAGCTAGTAAGTGCCCGGAAAGTTAGGCGAGACTATCGCTAGATAATTAAGAATATGCGCGTTGATTTAAAGTCGCATTAAACGCAGGACAGGACGTTGCACTCTGAAACGAAAATTCCATTCATTCGGTCATAGGCACTTGTTAAAGATCCATGCTGAAAGATCTAAAAAAATAAACGCAAGAATTAGTTGTTAATAAAAACTCTAAGGTTATAAGTGACATTGACAAAGTCCAACATAGACATATACTACTTACCATAAGTAAATAGATAAAACTAATCAAGTATTTGAAGTGTTGTTAGGTGTTAAGTTAGAAAACAATTTCCAGAGGATATAAAAACAGTGTTAAAAAAATATGCAATTAAAAAAATTAGTGATTAAGAACGGACATAAGTCAAACATGGGTGTGTGGGTTATATTAACGACATATTTTGGAATAGAAGGGGTGGGAAGTTATGAAGGTGGCATCTGGTAAAAAGATAAGCGACCATCACGAAGATAAAAATGAAGTTTTAATGATGTTAAAGGTAAATTTACAATTGTATTGTAGTTACAGTTAATCGTATGAGTTATTTATGATTCACATGTTATTATTTAAAAAATAAAGAAGCCAATAGTAATTATATTTTTTTTATTAACGATAGGTTGAAGATACTTATAATAAGGGTAATCTTAAAAAAACATTAAAATTTTAATTTTCAAAGGTAAATTTATTTTGTCAGTATTAATGTAATATAACATAGTTTATTTATTTATTTGTTTATAATCATTGTTGTAAAATTTGATATTAATATACTATACAGCTTTTTAAAAGTAATTTATTTTTATTTGGTATTATATGTATTAAATTTTCTATATCACTAAATTAAAGAAAGACATTTTTTTAAATAAAGAAAAATATTAAAAAAATATTACAGTGAATCATAATTAAGAAATATCTGAATGTTTAATAAGTTAGCTAATACAACAGGAAAAGAAAGGACTGTTTCTATCGGAATACATGTATAAATCACCAGCACCACCTATCGAGATTTGGCCGATACCCAGGCCCGAGACAGAGATCACGATCTAATATAAATATACATAATAGTGTTTACAAAAATAAAACACTTACACTTCAAAAATAATAAATTAAAGTATAGAATTTATAATTTTAGTAATTTTCGAACGATTAAATATAATAATAACATAAACATATATACATCTCTCATTTTCAATTCACATGCACGTGAGGCATAATTTACATCGCAATCCAACGTAAGGCTTATGATAAATCCACTCATCTCACATATACAAACCACTTCATAATATATATATATATATATATATATATATATATATATATATATATATATATATATATATATATATATATATATATATATATATATATATATATATATATATATATATATATATATATATATATATATATATCGCAAACAGAACATGTAGATTCAAATAGACATTTAAATACGATAATTGAACTTAAAGATGATTGCTGCAGTAATTTTCTAATATGTAGTATGTAATACCACAGATGTGCTAGTTATATTATATTTTATCACCCTTGAATGTCCATTTAAAATAATACTTAAAGTCAGCAATCTACAGGTTAAAGAAAAATCGAATTAATAAGCAGGTTGGGATAAATCGCATGACAGCCAAGTAATACTAAAAGCACTAGATTCGGTATAAGTCAACTCTAAACTTACTCAGCATTCAATAAACTATCGCCATTGTATCTCTAACTTGTCCTAAAGAGCTTACTTCCCATTCAATGGACATATAAGTTTAAATAAGATGTGTCTAGAAGAAAAATAAACTGCTGGTGAAGATGGTAATCCAATTTGAAAGTAAAATATTTGATATTACTTTTATACATGTAAAAGGCATCTATAATACCGAAATGCTAAAATGTGGTATTACAAATGGAGAATTGATAATAAAAATATAGGCAACATCAGTCACTAGTGTCCTACGAGTATTCACCAAAAATACTAATGGGGCCAAGTGTTGGTGCAATGATCGACGTTAACATATCTATATACTTTTTTCAGATGATCCCCTTTTAGTATTACAAAGTTGTAATAATATTACATTATATTAATTCAATTTTTGAGACTACTAACCAACACTAAGCAACTTTATTATTACTTAGAAAATTATGAATTTTTCTAGAAATAAAAAATAAGATTATTTATAACTATTACCGAAGGACAAGTTTACTAATTTAGCTGCATCTACAACGTAGTCACTAATCTTCTGTAACAATGGCATATTTGTAGAAAACAATAATGTGAAAGAAAACAATAACTTAAAGAGATATATTCCCAAAGTGATTAACTTATCCTATGATTCTTCGTGGAAAAAAATTACTAAGACTTTTATCTACTGGACGTAAACATCATAAATCTTTTGACATTCTAGTACTTTACCAATGCCTTGTAAAATTTTCAAAAATCCTACGGTATTTTCCCAAACTGTTGTAATGCCCTAGCACTGCGCGCATAGCATCAAAATAATAGCTTACATGTTCCTTAATTTAGTTTATGCATTAAATAAAGCTAGCTACAGTAATTACAATTTTAATTCAAAAAAAACGTATATACGTATGTACATAAGCGACATTCACAATGTATAGTATATACCATGAATAAACTTAATCCATTAATTAAAACTGCTGCGACGAAGTATTCAAAATTTAATAACATTCTCTTCATCTAAAAGCGATATTTATACTACCGTTGCTATTAAGTAATCCCCACATAACTTTTTAGGTCGTTCAAATCTATAAAGTTCATGTTTTCATGAACTTTCTTTTGAAATTATCTTGCGACCCGTTCAAACCAATATGACACAATCTCCTTATATGTGAGAGAGGACCTTTTGCTCTTCGCGTACTGGTAACAAACTCACCAAATAGGATTTTAATCCTGTAATCCTTAATGGCCTTTCAACATATCGGACAATAAGTAGATTAGATGAAAATAGTGGTCAACTAAAAGCTTCTACTAATCCTAATAACGGTCCAATATTAATTATTTTCCTACATCAAAAATATATATGTAATAAAAATTTTTTGAAGTTCCTTATTTCGATATCCCTTTAATGAAATATATTACAGAATTATTATCTATATTATTAGGCATCTTATTTTCATGTTAATCGTTTTAAAATTTCGATACTTCTTAATTTTATGTATTATTATATTATTCGCATTATATTAGTCGTATTAAGAGAGGATAAGAGTTTGTTAGAAAGAATAAATATGCAATTTAAATCTACTCGTAATTACAAATTTATTGCTGTCTATAATAGCTGATATAATCAAAAATATTAATATATACAAACGATATAAAAAGTGAATGCATTAGCAATTAAAAACTTGATCTAGAGCACACTAGTTAGTGTTTATAACAAGTGAAAACATTAACAAATATGTGTGGGTGCCAGACGCAAAACACATTAAAAACCTTTGTCTATGCTAAAGTTATAATTTGAAAACGTGTGTATATCACTGACTATAAGAATAATGAAAATTTTTCACATGTCTGACGCGCGTATATAAAAATAAACAGAGAAAAAAAAGAATTACAATAATGAGAGAAGAATAGAGCAAAATGCTTTCAAAAATATATTGAACCAATCAGAATCTGCACAGAAATGCAACTACTAATAATAAAAATTGTAAGGAATAAAAATATAGGTCGTTTTTTTAAACTCTTAGAGTTAATTGTTGCAGTCTTAAGAATTATAAATACAAAAGACGACCGCTGCTATATTTTTATTCCTCTCCAAATTACAATTTTTATCATTAGTAACTACTAATGTTAAAAATTACAATTTTTATCAGAACAGAAACCATGTGATAAACGCCGATGGAGGTCCATCCCTTACTCATCTCTGTTTCAGTTGATAGATAAGTAATGTACGACCGACAAAAAGGTTCGCATACGCAAGAAGGTATCTTAAGATAAATGCTTAGTTTAGGACTAGAATACAATTTAAAATATGCGAAACAAATCTACAGTGTGTGTTTGGCTTTCGACGGAGTAAGCCTGGAATGGAATTTATCTCTGTATGTTTTTTGCCTTGGTTTCAGGTGCGACACTGTGATTAATTGGCGAAAATACGTATATAGAATAGGAAAATTATTGCGGAAAGGGGGTATATTAACCTTAATTGATTAAGACAATGTATTGTTTAGAATATTTTTTATCGTAACTGTCGAGCGTTCCTAGTGTTAAACAGACAAAATATGGACGGGCACTATTTTGAAGAACAATGATGCTATTACTCAACAGTCCCCGTCATTTTGTTCTTGCAACTTCTCTGACTTTATAAACAAGTTGATTGTAATATTCTGTATTGACAGTTTGTCAACTCTTACAGCAATAAATAAGTTACGTCAATAAAATAGGAAGATTATTGAGAAATATTTTTCACCAAATTATTACTTTAAATTTTGTCTGCAACTAATGATGAATATTAACAACTTCCTCGCCAACAAATAAAACTTTAATAATTCGTTATACAATAGTAACAGATACATCATCCGATATCTTTGTTATACCTGTCAGTATATGAGCAAAACAATATCTGCTATCCGTAAGCTATATGAGTGTCTTGGTTATTCTGAAATAAATTAAATATAATATAATAACTCACAAGGAAGAGCGAAAAATTTACGTACTTTACTACGTACGTAGTATAATTTCAATTTCATGAAATTGAGTGAATTATTTTTCTTTCTTGCTCGAATAAAGTGATGTGTTAATGTACGGTATCTGTCGGTTTTCTTACACTGCTTGGGATTCTATCTTGACCCAGGATGTTTCCCTATAGGTCCTGTAAAAATACTACGAGGCCTTTTTATTGTGTTCTTAAGACAAATATATTGAATTAATCCACTCCAACATCGCCAGTCTTACTGGCCTGAGAAGTACCTGAGAAGTAGGTTTCAAGCATAAACATCGGCGTTGTAATATACACATATGAAATCACTACTGTAATCAGTATAGAATGGGTATAATAACATTATTTTAGAATTGCTGGAAAATGAATTGGAAAGAATTTATCGAACTCAAATACTCTATCAGACCTGGATTTTAAAAAAAATTTCTGTCAAACTTATACAGATAATACACGCATTGTCTGATAATCATTGTTCTCTGATCGATTGCTAGAAATGATGAAAACTGTTATTTTTGCTATAATAAAACAACTGGGCCCCAAAATGCTGTAAAGGTATATAAGAAAAAAATTGTATCCAAATACCAAAAATGAAGAATATGCTAGTGCGTTTCTACGATGGCAACATAATTATTTACTATATAATTGGCTCTAGCAACTTATATAATTACTTTAGAAGCCTACAATTGATTTCAACCGCATGCATCTGGATTCTTATGCCTATGAAAAAGACACTCAATGTGACATCTCGTATTATAATTCTTCTTTATCTATGCTTTAAATTTGGAAGTATAACACCAAAAAATCCAACTCTAACAATTATGGCCATATCACATGAAAAAATTTTTACACCAATTTATGCTCAATATCAAGAACAAGATAAAATCGAGACATACTGTAGTAATAATAAGAGTTAACACTGTGTTTGCCTTTAGAAATACTTAGAAGGAGACCATTATATAACATAATTGTATAAAGCAACACAATCCTCAATAATGTTAAAATTTTTGAGATCGTCAGAGTACATTAAATGTTAAGAAGGCAAATATTCTAGAAGACCAATTAACGAAGAATAAGTTATAGAAGAGGTCCTAAATTTCAACTTCGCGACAGTCCAGAATCAAACAGCCTGTATTATATTCGAAGATAAAATGAATACATTCAGCTTGCTTAAAATAAACGGTCATTGTTCAGAGTCAATCATCTTATAAGAGTCTATATAAATTGTATAAACTGACTGGCAATGATCAAGTGTGTCCAATACAAAATAACTAAAATAACAAAGATTTGCGACAATATGTATATGGTCCGTTTCAAATATCTTAAAATTAGATATTATAGATACAGGACGATTGTCCCTAATAATATCATTCTTGTTAGCAGAATTATGCACAGAGAATATACATACATGGAACTCTCCGCAATTCAAAATATCTTTTATATTCAAAATTTAATTAAATATAGAAAGTTTAATAGCACATGCCTACAACTTACAAAACTTTGAACAAAATTTGGAACCAAAATCTGTTATTTCAAACAATTTAAAGCTTTAATTAAGTGGTTGGTTTGGTACCTATCTACAATTCGTAAGAGTTTGAAAATATTTTATCTAACAAGACAAGTTAATCAGAACTACACATAAAGCTAAAGCAGAAATAATACTAAAGGGGAGAACCCAATACCTCACCATTAAACATCATGGAAACTGAAATAGGTGTACATTCACATCTTTCATGAACAAAAGACTAAAGCTTCACAGAATCACACAGTACAATTTCTAACATGACTGATATAATTACGAAAATTACTTACAAGCCTGCGCAGATCTTTTACGCTTCTTCCCCTTTTTCATCTCCGGTTATTAATAATATTGCAGAATATGTTAGCAAATTTACGTCAATTACAAGAATAACTATTAATTTTTGAGTTAGCGAGTTTTCTGTAATTGTTCAATAAATGTGTATATAGTATATTTATTTGAAACCTTAAACTCTCTATGACAATGGTCTTTAGTTCAAATGAGCCAATGAGTTTTAAAAAAATTACCCGTTTGAAGGAACGTCATTTTACGTTGTGAGTGAGTGAAGCGGTGGGATTGAAATAGTTACATAAAATATTACGAAAATGATCACATAATTCATTAACTTTTGTACATAAGAGGATAGAGTTACAATTAATATGTTTTAAAAAATATGTATTATTAAAACCGAAGAAAAATTTATGAAACATATTAAAGCGTTATAAAGTTTGTTTTTTTAACAAAGTTCTAAGTATTATAATTTACACCAAACATAAAATTCCCTCCTTTAGAATTTCGAAATTCTAAAAGAACAGCTTTCTTCAGTCAGTTGTTACAATGTCAAATTCTTAAGAATAAATAATTTAACTTGGCAGGATAATTTTTAATCTTCTTAGAATTACATAAAAGCAGCTTAATCTTTTGCATGCAGTAGATGTAGTAGCAGGAGTGACAAAAAGTAAAATTGTAATTTAGCAGGAAATAAAACTCAACTATACTAGAGGCACGTTATGTTGACGTGCACGTCATCATTGCGTCGTATCATGACGTCACATAATTTGCAGAAGTGACAATATCAGAATCGAAAAGCATATCTTTTATTTCTGTAATTAGTAACACACTTTTAAATTACAAGAAAAGCATAACTTATAATACTATTCTATAAACTTTCATTATAAAATATATCAAAATATACGACGTTCTATTTCTAAAAGAAGGTTGAATATTTTTGTTTGAAGTGTTGGCCAGCTTTGAATATATTAAACGTTGTCACATTTCTAAAGTCAATCATCATATGTATCATAACCTGTTCATAATAAACATTCCATTCGTGTGCGTTATTTTGATATTTTCTGGCTTGTATTGTATTTACGAACAGTTCTTGCCTAAACTAAATTGGGTTATCTAAAATTTTTCAAAATGCCAAAAGGATTGTGCAAGGCCGCAAGACAAATAGTGGCTTCTGTGCTGGAGTATTTTCAGAAAGAGCGCGATAATGAAAATCCACTTTTACCACTTACAGCTGTTAGAGAAGTAGTTAAATTTGCTACATACTGTAATGCACCCAGGGGTCTAATGGAATTGCAACACATTGCTTTAGCTCGCATTGATTTTTTGCAAGCCTATGTCAGTAATATGAAGACCAATATTTATAAACAATGTGTTTTTGTTGACGAAACATGGATTTTTGAAAATGGAAGTAGTAGTTACTCTTGGCAAGACGATAATCCACAAACTGTAAAGAAAGTTAAAGCAGAAGGTTGGTTTAGATTTCCAGAAATTTTATGATGTTTAATATTTTATTTGGCATAGGTATATTGTATTGCATGCTGGTACTAAAGAAGGATTTGTTCCTGGAGCATCGTTAATATTTTCATCGACAACAAAAAACCCAGATTACCATGGTGAAATGAATAAAGGAAAATTTACTAATTGGTTTCTACATCAGTTGTTACCAAATTTAAAACCAAAATCATTAATTATTTTAGATAATGCTAGTTATCATTCTGAAATATTGAACAAAGCACCTGATAGTACCTGGAGAAAAAGCGACATACAAGAATGGTTAACAAATAATAATATTCAATATGAAATGCATTTTTTAAAACCTCAGTTGCTTCAATTAGTCTCTTCGTAAGTATAAATCGTGATAAAAGTTCCAAAAATAAAAACATTTATTTCAGAAATAAACCTCCAAAACAATATGTAATCGACGACATTGCCTCAAAACAGGGTCACAAAGTTTTAAGATTACCTCCATACCACTGCATATTTAATGCAATAGAACATATTTGGGGTATAGCAAAGCCATATTATAACAAACATATTGGTAGAGATGGTTACGGAGTGGATAAATGCCTGCAAATGTGGGAAGAATCAATAACTAAAATTACTGCAGAAACATGGTTAAGAACTGTTCAGCATACTGAAGCTGAAATCATCCGTTGGTGGGAGCGAGAAATAGGTTTTGACCTGAAGGAAATTCCACCTTTAATAATTAATCTCGGCGATGATTCCAGTGATTGTAGTGATACATATGAATCAGACGATTATTGATTACATTTTCTCTAAAAAGATTATGATTTCATCTTTTATATTAAGTAATATAAAGATAAATGTCATTAACGATTGTATTTTTTCTAACATAATAAATATTGTGTTGTTTTATTGCTTGTCACTTTAATGTTAAGAATTTTGAACAACCAAATTTCCTGTAAGTCTGTCCTATTATTTAAAATGTACAGCAATAATAATGATATGCTATTGTTTATGATCCTCTGATTAGACTGTTTCAAATGTCGTACAGTGCTAAATATAGTATTTGAATTAATAACTGGACATAACCCTATCTGGTTATAGAATTTTAATAAATTTCCTGTGCAGGATATCTTCTTCAAATTATTGAATCATATTTTCTATAATTGCAAATATAATAATATTCATAATTTATACGTAAATAAGGACAAATTTATGACTACAAAAATTATAAATTTATCGTTCAACAGCTGATTTCATTTGAATAAGCTTGGCAACGTTTACGAAAGTGACGTCATACACTCACTGGTGACGTGCACGTCAATATAACGTGCCTCGACTATACTAGCGCTATCTTTCAGAAAAACTTAGTACTATATTCTAAGTACGTCATAATTTTGAAGCTGATAGGAAAAATATGATTAATTTCTGACATTTAAAAGATACGAAACTGTCAATAAAATATCTAAATGTAAAATCCTAAAATGTACAAATTCGCAATTGGTAATGCAACCCAATATTCATTTTTTAAGGGACTAAACACTTGAAATTATGGCTTATATAAAACAAACTTTAAGTGAAGATCTTCCTTAGAAACCCTCAATTTGTCGCTGGGTTGCATTTAAACAAGACAATATGTGCATCGAAGATGATATCCGAACAAAAGTATCAATAACTGCAACAAATCCGGAAATTATCAATAAAATTACTAAAACTGTTTTGAAGAGACGAAGAATTGAAGTCAAGAAGATAATAAAGATGTCAAAAGAAGGCATATATCACATTTGGCACATACGTTACAAATAGGAATGCCAAAACTGTTAGCACGGATGATGGCGTGAATTTTAAATTGGAATCAAACGACGAAAGGAAGCGAACGTCAAACGATAATTTTCTGTTTCACAAGAACCGAAGTGATTTTATGCGAAGATTTATTACGATTAACCAAACTTAACTGCGCCACTCCGTATCAAATCAAAATCTTAACAGCGAACACATCATGGTAGCCCTACTCTGAAAACAACCAAGACATTTCCATCGGTGAATAAGGTTTATACCTTTGATTTCTTGAGATGCGAAAATTAACATCTTTCCAAACCGTTAACGTATGTCTCTTTACCATAAAATTGAAGAAAACGTTCTTGATGGAAAGAGGTTTCGATTAAATAAATAACTTATTGCAGCAACAAAACAGTATTTCTAGGACCTTGGGAAGAGTTACTATAAAGAGAAACACGTCAGCACTGTTCGTCAAAGTATGTTAAAGTAAATGAATAATATGATAAAAGTAATTAAAACTTAATGACTGTACTTAAACTACTCTAAGCATCACAAAATTCAAAACTTAATCTTTTAACAAACGAAATACACGAATTATAAAGAATATATTCTCATCTATTATTTACAATTGTCTCCCAATCAATTAAAGCCTTCAGAAACTCTTAATCAAAGTTCGATGGGCTCTCTGAGCATTGAAAATCATTTATGTCAAAATGCCCTTCTTTAAATCGAGAAAATCATTTCCTTGCTTTATTCTCTTCAACTGATTTTTCCTCCGTAAATGACACAAATGATTCTAGCGTCTTCCAATGCACTCCTTTGTTGAATTAGAATAATAGGATGTGTCGGAAACGCTCCTTTCTTTTATACTGTATATTTCACTTTATAATAAAACAATCATTGTACAAATTCATAAATTCAAAAGCTATTCAATTAAAAAATAATATGACATTAAAATAACTTTGACGTATGTATACTTGTTCTTGCATAAAGATAACTATTAATTATCTTATCTAAGTAGATGTTAATCCATTTTTCTATAATAATAACTTCTTAGGGATCCTATTTCATCATGGCGATAAATAATGAATATTAAAATACATATAACGATTCTTAGTAATTAAAGCCCTGAGTAGAATACACCCTACTATGCTTCAGATTAGATTTGAAAAGGATCTATAATCAAAGATGACGCCAATATACATCATACTTTCATAAGGTAACAAGAAAGAGATATCGACATAGTATGACGCACGGTGTTTGATTTTCTCGAAAAATAAACCCTCCGCGCATAGTTTATTTAATTTTGTAGTTTATTCCTATAACAGAAAGAGTAAACGTCAATAACTTTAAAGGATACCATAATGCTCAACCCTGATTACTTAATCAAAAAGCTTTAGATCATTCAATTCATAATATAGCGCCGGCCAAAGCTGATAATTTTGAATAATTTTTAAAAACCCATCTTATATTATATTCATATAGATTACTATGAATAAATATAATTCGTTATTGTTAATTTGAAAGATACTTTTACATATAATTACATTTAATTGTGAAAATGTGCTATTAACAAATGTAATTATATTTACCGCAGTTTCTTAGATTGATTTAATATTTCCAGACGGATACACCAAATTTCGCCAATTTAAATAATATCAATATTAAATACAAAAATACCGACTTTTAATATATATATATATATATATATATATATATATATATATATATATATACTAGACTCCTGTTATTTAAGTTTGTGGAATTTCGCAAAATAATTCTCAAAATTTCGGGCGGCGAATATTACCACCTCAATGAAAACTCGATGATAAACAAAGGTTTTGTATAAATTATGCGCCTTGCCCAACAATCTCTTAGATCCGGTTGGTTTCAGTATACACAATTTAAATTTCAAATTCCGTTATTCAAGAGAGAAAAGAGTTTAAATCTGTTTAATTCGTAAAGATTCAAATCAAGATGATGTTCTATGATCCTGGAAGTTTAAATTATCTGGAAGAACTACCTAAAGTTTAAATATCTTCATTTCTGTTAGTTTTCAATTTTTAAATTTGGTCGAATCCCTATACCAACAATTTTATTCATGATCAATGATTTCAAAAAAGTATATAAACTCTACCTTAATATAATAATTACAAAATGCTGCAAGGAAAATAAAAAAATACTTATCATTACATACAATTTACTAATACAATGATAACAAAATCCTTAACAACATAAAAATATTAATGTAAACAAGTGCGTTTCAAACAAATCCAAGTCATATTAGCTTTTGAAATGCCTAAGACAAATTGTACTTGAACTATCAAATAAAAATACCAAAATTATTTATTTTAGACTTGATAGAAACATTTATTTAAAATATTAAAAACCATATCAACTTAGACAAATGTAGTTATTCTACATTTTTGATATGCATATTAACTTACATTTGACAGACTCTTGCTATTCTTCCTAAAAGTTCTCATAAACGTCACCCATCGTAACAACAAACTTTTTCAGTCTAACTTCCCACGAAAATCAGTTATCTGTTTCTTTTTTTATTTAACAACACTGTTCAAAAATCAACATAAAAATTCACAACTAATTCAATGGCTATTCAGTTTTTCTCACGTAAGTTCCACAATCCTTTAAATATTTTGCTTGCCTTATGACTAGCAGAATGGTTTTCGAATTAAAATTTTGAAGCAACGTGAAACGCGATGTTTCGAATTTTACCGGTAGGGGGCGCGCACACAGCTCGCGGCTGTTTGTTCAAACCCCGACTACCGCAGAGCCCGGGCTGGACCAGGATGCTGAGCATGGCGCACATCCTACGGTTATGTGCGCGCGCTCTCGTCACAGTCTACACTCTTCTCTCGCAACCCCTGGATCGATATATTATCAGCTATAGAGGCATAGTACTATAGTATAGCACTTGACTGAGCTCTCGGAACGATTTTTTCCTTTGCAACATCACAAATGATGTGTCCTTGAATAACGTTCACGTTCTAATTTTTTATTAGATGCTAGATTTAACCTCGAAAAGTTTATAATGAATGTATCGTTCGATGAAAAGTATTTTTTAAGATCTAATTTTTTCTTTTTCTTCTTTGGAAGAGAAACTGAATAATTTTGAAGTCATAATATGAACTAAAGCAATTTCATAAATCGCATGCTCGTAGGTCCCTTTGAAACTTTGTGAAATAATAGATGTTTGTAAAAATGATTTCATTTAAATGAATGAACGCATAAGATATTTTACATCATGTTAGAGGAAAAATCTTTTGTTAAAATAACTCCCTTGCCAGTAATATCTTACTGGTAAGACTCCAATACTTACATGTAGATTCTCCTTTGTCTTTTTCTGTAGTTAAATTAATATTCTACATTGTCTACCTTAACGGTATAATCAAAGATTTAACATAGTACTTTGAACTATTGATAATAATAATTTCTAATTATGTACACGCATGCGCATATTAAGCGCAAAAGTTCTGATACAGCGTTCTTTGAACTTATTAATTCTACATATTATACTACACAAAACAATTTGTATCAGAGCATCGAAAATTAATAATGCTCTCTTAATGCTGTCTTTAATAGAGCTAAATGCAATATTTTATTCTGAAAAATATACCAGAATCTTAAAATAATTCTCATTATGATTAAGTTATTTTGCATTCGAAAAAATTAGTTTTCAAAACATTTTCCCTGTCTTCCTATCTCTGGAACTATGTCGATATTTCCCTCTTTAAAACATTGATCGTGACTTACCTTTAGCATGTAAAAACACTTTTTGTAAGAGCAGATACATTTTACTAAACTCAAATAACCAATTAATTCTTTGTTTCAGGATTATAAACCATTAAGACATCTACAGATAAAGTGCACGAAAATGCTTTTACACCAATTAGCGCGATCTGTTTTCGAAACTGATGTTAAATATAATAGAATAATTAATATAATAATAGTAATCCACACCTTCGTATTCTCGAATAGATTAACGCCAATTATAAGGGGCGTTATATGGCGGCTCTCGTGAAGTGACTTAAGCTGCTGTCAGTATTACCCTTAAACAAGAAGAAAAACCACAAAACCTTCTAAGACAGCGGTCACGGCTTTGAACCACTGCTTGAAATAACCGGCTAATGAGAATACTGCTTTCGTACAGTCAAATGATTATGCAGATGGTGTTGAATGCTTCAAATAATCGAAGTACTCTTTCCTTCTAAACATACAGTTGAAGTATTTATTTCAAACGACTACAGCTTCACCACTTAAGGCCACGAACGAGAAAATAAAAATGCTGCAATAAATTAATAAACCACCGTTGTCTAAATAAGCTAAAGAGAAGAGTTTTATTCATATGAACATTAACGATTAGAAAAAACTAGTCAAAATCTAATAAAATATAAAAATAATATTTATAATATATAAACAATTTAAAAAACGCTGAATTTTGTAATTCAGGAAAAAGTTAGACAAAATAATTCAACAAATAATAATAACAGTAAACCCACGAAAAAACTAATGGAATTTGAACATATAATTCACTTCTGAAGAAGTTAGAGGCAATCTGAATGTGATAAAAACATCTCAGCCTAATAAAGAATGATATAATGGCATCGTACAGTATAATAAAGTGTATAACCAAATAAATATTGTAAAGAGTAAATTAGAATAAAAATATGTGGCAAAGCGCAAGCTATTTTAATGTTATGAATTTCTTGTAAATTTAAGAAAAACTTACGATTTGCCTAATATTTTATCGCGAGGCGACTAAAACAAATGAAATTACTAAATGCATTTTAAAAGCCTTTAAAAATTAGGAAGTTACGAAATAATATGCAAGTGGTTGCCTTGTTCTAACTAAGTCTTTACAACGCCGTCCTCAACTCATTAAGATACGGAAGTTACCATTTTTACTTGTTAGAGAATAGTATGAAATAGTAAGTATGTAACATTTAGATTTCTAATGTTTCCAAAATTCATTATCTGTGGGGTGATGTTTAGAAATCTCTTTGCTCCATAAAAAAACACAGAGTGTTAGACTGTGCAAGTGCACTGCCCACAGGACGTCATTTTCAATCAAGATGAGCCATCGCAAAATCAGTGTCTTCAAAACTGTCATCGAAGATCGGACTGTGTGATCTTTGGCGCCGTTCTGTTCCTATTCCAAAAATTTTGACATAATAAATCACATACTATTTATTCCTGTTCAATTCTAATCATTGGCTATCAAAACCAGCCGTTAAAAGAAATAGCAAATGGAATTATAAAGTTTAAAAAATACGTTATCTATTACTACAGAACTTGTGTGATGAGAGTGGTCAAGATGCCGTTAAAGGCTGTCTCAAATTTGTGCGCTTTAGCAATAAGGCTCTGTCGAAGCCCGAAAATATGCAATAAAATAATGTAAAATGTTTTAAATCAACAAAAAGGACTTACATTTGGAAACTAACATAAAAATAACTAACAAACTAACATAAAAAATCTTGTTCGGTGAAAAAAACACAGAACGTAAACAAAACACTTAATTTCATTATGTCTCGATAAGAAAAGACATAAAGAAATCATACACTGTTTGTTAGAAGGTAAATTATATTTAACTCCACCACATGAAAAAACATATACACATCTTATAATGAAAATAAAACGTGTATTTACTTGTTATTCTTAATTTTTTCTTCAATTTAATAAATATTACATGATTATTATTTTTTACTGCACCATTATGCCATATTTTTCCTTGTCGCCTGTTAAATCTACCATTTTATTTATCTTTTTTTCATTTTGTAGAAAGACAAGCTTGTGATTTATATTTAAATTCTTTAGTATAATACCTGAACTAAAACAGAATAACATTTGAATCCCATCTCAGAGAATTAATTAGTGACTTTAGTTTGAAAGTCAGAAAAATATTAAAATTGTTAAACAAGCGGGAACTTCGTATATTTTCAATATCATAAAAAGATGTATATATATATATATATATATATATATATATATATATATATATATATATATGGTATACCTTTATATAAATACATATTAAAAATACAAAATATGTTAAGTGAAAAGATATAAAGGGTTTTCCAATAGAGACTTGACAACTTTTAATTCAATTTGTTAATGCACCCTTTCACTAATCATCGAACTGTCACTGTCAATTTATTCAGTAAACTTAACATTTTCATCATGGTAAAGTACACGAACGAACAACGTCTGCAAATTATAAAAATTTACTACAGAAATTCGGAGTCGGTGACCGCTACTTTAAGAGCGTTAACTCCGATTTTCGGTCGTAATTCTCGCCCTAGTAGACAGGCAGTAACAAGTTTAATGCAAAAATTTGAGTCTACATATTCGTTGTGTGATGTTGCCGTGCCAGTGAGACAACGGGTTTATTGAAGTGTCTAAAATATCGCTGCCGTTGAAACGTCCGTAGCAATTGATCTAAATCAGTCAATTCCACGGCGTTCTCAAGAGTTTTTCATCGCCTAGATCACTTTATGGCGAATTTTGCGTAAAGATCTTGGTTTACACCCATACAAGATCAAGCTGACTCAAGAATTGAAGCCGATGGACCATTTGAAGCGACGTTGGCTCAATGGGTTCGTCAATAAGCAAAATATGCGTTATTGGTCGGATGAAAATCCACATGTGCTTCATGAAACACCACTTCATCCACAAAAAATAACTGTTTGGTGCGGTTTACATGCCGGCGGCGTCATAGGGCCATATTTTTTCGTCGACGATAATGATCGTCTCGTTACTGTGAATGGTAATCGTTATCGCGCTATGATTACCGATTATTTTTGGCCCGAATTGGAAGATATGGACTTGGACAACATGTGGTTTCAGCAGGACGGTGCCACAAGCCACACAGCACACGTTACAATCGATTTATTGAAGAGTAAGTTTGATGAGCGTGTTATCTCAAGAAATGGACCAGTCGATTGGCCGCATCGTTCGTGCGATTTAACGCCTCTAGACTTTTTCTTGGGGCTACGTCAAGTCATTGGTCTATGCCAACAAGCCGACAACGTTGGAAGAGCTCAGAGCCAACATTGAACGCGAAATAGCAGCCGTTTCAGTCGAATTGTGTGTCCGAGTCATCGAAAATTGGGTCCAATGAATCGATCGCTGCAAACGTGCCCGCGGTGGCCATATGAACGAAGTCGAGTTCCATTCATAAATGTTTTGATTGTACTTCAACCCGATAATAAAGTTTTCGAAATATCAAATGGTCTGCATTTTATTTTGAAAAAAAGTTGTCAAGTCTTTATTGGAAAACCCTTTACTATATACAACTATAATCAAAAACTATCGAGACTAGTTCATTTAAACCGCGGGTTAATTTAATTAAATATTTTTCCCCAGATGTGTAATAGTACTGTCTTTAATATCTGTACAAAATTCCATGTTATATTTTATATTATTATTAATGAGTAAATTCTGTTAGTGAGTAAAGAAACGATTGTTTTCCTCTTACGGAAAGAGTGTTTTTATGATTTCCATAAGGTTTGATTTTGTTGAACAAAATCTTTCCCATTTCTGTGAATACATTGAAAAGTTTAGCAAAAGTTATCATTGACAAGTGCATGACAAGAATAAGCGTGTTCAAGCGGTACAAAACATTCAAAGAAAGCTAAAAACACACTAATGATCTTGTGCCCGATAATCATCAATTAACAATTGGAGATCTTCTAGATAATACAGGAATTTCATTTAAATCGAACTAAGCAATTCAAAGAACCATTGGAACACAAACGTTTCTCACTTCGACTAGTTTCAAAATCACTATTTTTTTTGAAGAAAAACGTAACGTCTGTATGATTTGTAACTTCCAGTCTCTCATGAAACACATCATGACGGACGGGGATGAGGTTTGCTTATGAACCCGAAGCAACTTATCACTCCAGTCAATATCATGCCAAAGAAGAAATAAGACCGACGAAGGACACGTTGTTCAAAAGTTAAAATCATGTGAATAGTTTTCTTTGATTATCTTCATATAATATACTATAATTTCTTTCAAACTGACCAATACGTCTAAAATGCCCTGAGTTATGGAAAGATAACGTCGAAAAACGCACTGAAATCTATATTAAAAATTCTGAAGGTTAGAAAAACGTCGAAATATACTATATACATATATTAAAATAAATATTATTTCGAAAAGGACCTATTATGAGGAAGAAATAAATTTCGATAAAGAATAAATGTAAATACTTTCTATCTCATTTAACCAGTCCTAATACTTTTCGATCACAACAGCATTGGAACTATATCCATTTTACATAAATTTCGAATTTTATTTACTCATTCTAGAATATGCTTTTATCATGTTTTATGGATATTTATTTTTGCATTTCCTTTATCGTGAATATCTATATTTCAAAATATTAATTGCTACAATTTATTTCCATAATGGGATTGAATACTAAAAAACTCTCTTATAATTAATATAACATATAAAAATATATATTGCCATAATAGCCAAAGAAAAATATTGTGTAGCGTATTCCCTTTCCCACAAAATTCATTCGAAATACCAGTGCGAGAAAATTTACTAAATTGTTAATTAAATTAAGAAAAGGTGTGAGTGTCAGAGTGATTTATATAAAGTTTCTAAATAAGTCGAAATGGATTGTCACAGCATTCGTAAATGTATTGTAGCAAATTGATTTGATCAAGCACGCAACAGGTATGTAATTCTATACCTCTTCCAAAAATCTATTATTAAGCTCTTTTCAATATCAGTTATAATACCAAAAAAACGATTATTATTTGAAATACGAAATTTTCCATTAAATACTTCATCGTATTATATGTATAAACCTTAAATTGACAAGTATTAAAATACTGAATAATATCATATCTCCCTCTCTCGACCAATACATAAATGTATTGACCGACAAAGCAAGAACGCTTCTATCTTACAGATCGGAGACTATGTTTCCAGTGTATAATAGACAGAAACTTACATCTAGGCTTTATGCCAATTAAAGAATGTTAAAAGGAATCATTCTATTATTAATAACACCCTATCAACTACATATGTTTCACCGATATCACGGATCGTCAGGTTGATTTGTGTTATTAATGAACAATTCCTTCAGAGTGTATTATCATATCTTTCGATACAGAAAATAATGAATAATATCATATCTCCCTCTCTCGACCAATCCATAAATGTATTTACCGACAAAGCAAGAACGCTTCTATCTTACAGTTCGGATACTATGTTTCCAGTGTATAATAGACAGAAACTTACATCTAGGCTTTATGCCAACTAAAGAATGTTAAAAGGAATCATTCTATTATTAATAACACCCTATCAACTACATATGTTTCACCGATATCACGGATCGTCAGGTTGATTTGTGTTATTAATGAACAATTCCTTCAGAGTGTATTATCATATCTTTCGATACAGAAAATAATGAATAATATCATATCTCCCTCTCTCGACCAATACATAAATGTATTGACCGACAAAGCAAGAACGCTTCTATCTTACAGATCGGAGACTGTGTTTCCAGTGTATAATAGACAGAAACTTACATCTAGGCTTTATGCCAATTAAAGAATGTTAAAAGGAATCATTCTATTATTAATAACACCCTATCAACTACATATGTTTCACCGATATCACGGATCGTCAGGTTGATTTGTGTTATTAATGAACAATTCCTTCAGAGTGTATTATCATATCTTTCGATACAGAAAATAATGAATAATATCATATCTCCCTCTCTCGACCAATACATAAATGTATTGACCGACAAAGCAAGAACGCTTCTATCTTACAGATCGGTGATATCGGTGAAACATATGTAGTTGATAGGGTGTTATTAATAATAGAATGATTCCTTTTAACATTCTTTAATTGGCATAAAGCCTAGATGTAAGTTTCTGTCTATTATACACTGGAAACATAGTCTCCGATCTTAATAACAGCGTTCTTGCTTTGTCGGTCAATACATTTATGTATTGGTCGAGAGAGGGAGATATGATATTATTCATTATTTTCTGTATCGAAAGATATGATAATTCACTCTGAAGGAATTGTTCATTAATAACACAAATCTACCTGACGATCCGTGATATCGGTGAAACATATGTAGTTGATAGGGTGTTATTAATAATAGAATGATTCCTTTTAACATTCTTTAGTTGGCATAAAGCCTAGATGTAAGTTTCTGTCTATTATACACTGGAAACATAGTCTCCGATCTGTAAGATAGAAGCGTTCTTGCTTTGTCGGTCAATACATTTATGGATTGGTCGAGAGAGGGAGATATGATATTATTCATTATTTTCTGTATCGAAAGATATGATAATACACTCTGAAGGAATTGTTCATTAATAACACAAATCAACCTGACGATCCGTGATATCGGTGAAACATATGTAGTTGATAGGGTGTTATTAATAATAGAATGATTCCTTTTAACATTCTTTAATTGGCATAAAGCCTAGATGTAAGTTTCTGTCTATTATACACTGGAAACATAGTCTCCGATCTGTAAGATAGAAGCGTTCTTGCTTTGTCGGTCAATACATTTATGTATTGGTCGAGAGGGAGATATGATATTATTCATTATTTTCTGTATCGAAAGATATGATAAACACTCTGAAGGAATTGTTCATTAATAACACAAATCAACCTGACGATCCGTGATATCGGTGAAACATATGTAGTTGATAGGGTGTTATTAATAATAGAATGATTCCTTTTAACATTCTTTAATTGGCATAAAGCCTAGATGTAAGTTTCTGTCTATTATACACTGGAAACATAGTCTCCGATCTGTAAGATAGAAGCGTTCTTGCTTTGTCGGTCAATACATTTATGTATTGGTCGAGAGAGGGAGATATGATATTATTCATTATTTTCTGTATCGAAAGATATGATAATACACTCTGAAGGAATTGTTCATTAATAACACAAATCAACCTGACGATCCGTGATATCGGTGAAACATATGTAGTTGATAGGGTGTTATTAATAATAGAATGATTCCTTTTAACATTCTTTATTTGGCGTAAAGCCTAGATGTAAGTGTCTGTCTATTATACACTGGAAACATAGTCTCCGATCTGTAAGATAGAAGCGTTCTTGCTTTGTCGGTCAATACATTTATGTATTGGTCGAGAGGGAGATATGATATTATTCATTATTTTCTGTATCGAAAGATATGATAATACACTCTGAAGGAATTGTTCATTAATAACACAAATCAACCTGACGATCCGTGATATCGGTGAAACATATGTAGTTGATAGGGTGTTATTAATAATAGAATGATTCCTTTTTAACAGTCTTTAATTGGCATAAAGCCTAGATGTAAGTTTCTGTCTATTATACACTGGAAACATAGTCTCCGATCTGTAAGATAGAAGCGTTCTTGCTTTGTCGGTCAATACATTTATGTATTGGTCGAGAGAGGGAGATATGATATTATTCATTATTTTCTGTATCGAAAGATATGATAATACACTCTGAAGGAATTGTTCATTAATAACACAAATCAACCTGACGATCCGTGATATCGGTGAAACATATGTAGTTGATAGGGTGTTATTAATAATAGAATGATTCCTTTTAACATTCTTTAATTGGCATAAAGCCTAGATGTAAGTTTCTGTCTATTATACACTGGAAACATAGTCTCCGATCTGTAAGATAGAAGCGTTCTTGCTTTGTCGGTCAATACATTTATGTATTGGTCGAAAGAGGGAGATATGATATTATTCATTATTTTCTGTATCGAAAGATATGATAATACACTCTGAAGGAATTGTTCATTAATAACACAAATCAACCTGACGATCCGTGATATCGGTGAAACATATGTAGTTGATAGGGTGTTATTAATAATAGAATGATTCCTTTTAACAAGTATTAAAATACTATCGGTATTTTCTTCTTTCAATATAAACAATTTTTAAGTACAATATCTTAATAAAAAAATTAATAAACATTGGTCTGTCATGGTATTTCTATTAATGTACTCTGCTTTATAATCGAGTCGTAAGTACAGATAATATGTCTATTAATTTAATTAATTTGAGGTATTTGAAATTTACATTCGTATTTGTGAAAGACAAGCCGAAAAAGTCTTAAAAGTTATTAATATAAAAAGAATAATTGAGTTGGAGCTTAGATTTGATGACTATTTAATTTTAAAAAACACCTTCTTCTTAATGAAAATAATATCTATGAGCATAAACATATTTCTGCCAGCGACTAAGGCGTATAGTCTGAATTTCTGGAGCTAACATATTTTTTTCGCTTTTCGAAGTCTTCCATGTGTTTAAAAAAATGATAATCTGTAGAGTAAGTCCAGTCAATATGGTGCTGTAAAATTATTTATTTTAAATCATTAACAATAAGTCGTTGTCTTCAATATATTAAAATTTTCTCAACCCGATAGGTTGCATAATAAATTTTAGACCAAAAAAATGACAAGTGGAAGGTGAAAATTAATATCCTATCGTTTCCGAAACGACTACGCTAACAACAATATATAACAAGTAATACCCAATTGTAATAATTAAGATCACTCGGGATGGCAATAATTTATTTCACTGCGATCTTTTCAAGACCTTTAGCTTTTAACTTCTCGGCACATGCCTGTTTAAGTTGGTTTTGATTACGACTTATTTAGCCTCTATAATTAATTAATTTTTAGCCTGTTTCACCTTCTTTTACAAAATTCACCTCTCAGGTCGGGTTTCACAATCCGACATCCGATCTGCTTTCTATTCAGTATTAACCTTCTCATCTTCATCTATCTTTATCTATGTAAATGAATCTGGTTGATCCTTGGCTAGCTGGCTTGTTTTTCCCTTGAAAGATTGTCTCGCAGTTTTAGAACCCCACACATCTTTTATGGTTTTTGTTTTCTTGCGGTTTGCTGTGTACCTCTTCTATACTGTTTCCATGAAGAGCAAAGGAAGTAATGTTGCGCCTGATCAAAGCTCCGCTTGAGCGTCTAAGGCTAAATAATGGGTTTTCTAAGCTGCATGAGAACTATCGATATCGATAACTATGGCTTGACAATTGATAATGTCAAATTGTGTTGACATTTCTATTCGGTAAGGTTTGGTAAGTCATCATGAATCGTTTAACGCCAGAACAACGCTTCCAAATTGTGGAAATTTACTTTGAAAAATATAAATCTGTTCGTGAAGTTCATAGAGCACTTCGTCCATTTTACGGTCAACATAATCGGCCTAGTGAGCAAGCAATTCGTGCAGTTATTGACCGTTAATTTTACTCTTCTCGATTCAAAACTATCAACAAGACAAAAAAATGTGCGTACCGAAGAGAATATTGCTGCTGTAGCGCGAAGTATTGAAAAAGACACCGAAATATCGATTCGACGTCGTTCTCAATTTGCTGGCCTTTGTCCTTCGACTACTTGGAAACTTTTACATAAGGATCTTGGCCTACGTGCCTATAAAATACAGCTTGTGCAAGAATTGAAGCCAAACGACCATCGTTTGCGTCGCATTTTTGCTGATTGGACTCATTTGAAACTGGCCGAAGATGAGCATTTCTATCAAAGAACTGTGTTTAGTGATGAAGCTCATTTCTGGTTAAATGGCTACGTCAATAAGCAAAATTGCAGTATTCGGAGCGAAGACAATCCTCAAGCCATTAACCAATCACCATTAGATCCATTAAAATTGACGGTTTAGGGCGGTCCTTATTTCTTTCGAAATGAGGAAGGAGCTGCCGTTACGGTGAATGGCGAGCACCATCGAGCCATGCTGACTCAATTTTTGTTTCCAAAAATTAATCAGCTAAATAAACATCGACAACATTTGGTTCCAACAAGACGGCGCGACTTGCCAAACAGCGCGCTTAACAATCGATTTATTGCAAAATCAATTTGGTGACAACTTTATTTTCAGAAGTGGTCCTGCTCACTGGTCCCCTCGTTCGTGCGATTTATCGCTTCTGGATTACTTTTCATGGGTCTATGTTAAGTCATTGGTGTATGCCGACAAACCAGCAACTCTTGAAGCATTGGAAGCCAATATTCAAGCCACCATTGATGCCATACGACCAGATTTATTGGAAAAACTAGTCAAAAATTGGACTGATCGAATGGACCATGTAACTCGTAGTCGAGGCGGACATATGCCGGAAATCATATTTAAAAAATAAATGCTATGAAATTATCTACCAGATCATAACAAAAAAATTTCATTCCAAAAATATTTCTGTCTTATATTATCATTTTAAGTTCTTCAGCTCTTAAAAAAACATCCTAAGGGAGTTTCGGCTGGCACCCTTCAGGAAACCCTAACTCCCGGCACATTATCTTATATATTAGTTTAAATTTGGCTCGACTTCCTCTAAAGCACTAGTACTCAGACATTAACTATAAGCGCCTTAAAAAAATTATAATGATAATAATTGAATAATCATGAAATGATATATCACATATTTAAGCCTAGCAAGAGTCACTGAAACATAAACTATAAATAAAAACTAGAAAAAAGACAGGTTATAGATTTCAGGGAATAAACACTTCGTTCTATAAAGATGTATACTCTGAAATATACTCAGTTACAAGAAATCATTAAGTGTGCTACCAAAGACATATAAAATGAAACAATATTCTTAACTAAAATGATAATGAAGATAAGTTAACGAATGAATAAACCCTATAAGACATGCTACATTACGTCTAGTAAAGAAGCAAAATGGTTAAAGTGTTATCATAAAAATAATAATAATAATTACCTACCAAAAATACTTTCCTATAAAAAAAATAACCCAGAAGAAACACCATTAATAGTAATAGAAGCATAATAATAAGTGAGCAGCCATAAAAGCCTTATAACAGGGCCAAATCGTTACAATTAGAGATTATATTAAAGTTGTTCCAGGTCATTGCATTATGTTTACGGTGAAGTGGCTTTACTACATGTTATATATAAGAATAGCCCCAAAAAGATCGATGTCGGTTAACCTTTACATAACAAGTTACGAATTCTCCATTCAAACAAAACTATTCCACCGTAAACACAATGCAATAACATGGAGCAACTCCTACACAAACCCTTTTCGAATTAAAGAACTTTCAGTTTCAGTGTAGCGTCAGAAGATTAACAATAACTCTGAGGGTGTTCCTCGTAAAAGCTGTCAAAACGCCAGCAAGTGAAGTAGCAGTGACAGAAGAAACTAAACATATGATATCTACAAAGATCAAATTCTTAATAAATAACCCAAAAGGATAAAATCAAGCATATGACATGATTTAAAGATTGAATATCTAACCAAAAAATAGGATAACTTAGTACCAGAACGTAGAAATGTGAGAAAACAAAATAATCAGACAAATTTCTTCAAACCAAAGCAAGAAGTCGATTAAGAAAATTATTGATACAACAAAAGAGAAGTGCAGTAGTGGAAAATGAAACAAATGAATACAATCATTAGGACCACTTAAGACAAAAAGAGATGGAAAGAAGTATGAAGAGGAGCAAGCTGAAATAATTCAATTCTCTTAAGTGTATTACATCCACAAGGGTAGACATGTGTAATGCGTACATAATGTTGTGTATTATACTCGTATATATGTACATAAACGCATATCTGTAATTATATTTTTCATTATTTTTTATGCTTAAACAGGTCGCTAATTCACTTCAATAAACTCTAAATATTGGACACAAATATGCCACCTCCTTACGCTAATTACAATATGCAAATCTAACAATTGTTTAGCTAAGGTGTACTGTATAATTAAATCCAATTTACCTTTAGTTTGATGAAAACTTTCTAAATCCCAATATTATTCATGGTAAGCCATCTATTGGATATTTATCGAAGCCGGTTAATTAAGCCATCCACTTTAATCATGTTAACAACTAATAATTTTTGTTCGACCCATTAACTTCGATTATTACTCGTTGTCCTTCGGCTTATGCTAGAGGTTTACATTTATACGAGGGTAATGGATTAATTTGCATTCATATTAAGTTATCAGAACTGATATGCATAAAATCCATTAAATGTTAAGATAAGCATCAGTTTTTAGTATAAAATCAGGCCCGAATCCCATTTCATTACCAAAAGATATTCTTTAGAAACAAAATTCTGTATAAAATATAGACGTGTAGTAAAATATACAAAGGGTTCACGGTTTATTAACTTACACCTTTTTGATTAATTAACGTGACAACTATTTATAAGACAAAATGATCGGCAAATATTCTTTAAACGACAAAGCTTTTTAAACAATAAATTTAAATGTAGTTTTTTAAATGTCAAAATTAATAAATATATATATATATATATATATATATATATATATATATATATATATATATATATATATTTAAGGAAAAACAATTACTGTCATAATTCGACGATTAATGGAAGCGTATATAAAATATATCACATATTTGTATGCTATATTAACTACAAATAGAATTTCATACAATTGTTTTCTAGTTTTCTAGTTTTGATTAATTTAATTAAATTTTGTTCATCATATCTATATGTATGTATGTATTGATATCAATTTTTTTAACTTGTGAATTTATTTTTGCATAGATATGCTTTACTCTTTAAACCAATAACAACCTTATTACTTTAATTAACATAATTGAAATAATTTTTCATTTTATAAATTAAGTATATATATATATATATATATATATATATATATATATATATATATATATATTGGGTCTGGGAAAAAGTTCGTGGCGTTTTTCCCGATAGATGGCATTGGTTGCCGATAACTAAAGAACAACAAGTCACAGCGACACCACCGAGGGCTCGTTTTTTAGATGACCTTCCGAACGTTAGTTTGAGCGTAGAAACATTGTAATCGGTGCAGTGGTTGGAAAGTTATTCGCACTTGAAAATGGAGAAGAATAATGAGAAATTTCGCTATATTCTGCAATATTATTATGATAAGGGGAAGAACGCTGCGCAGGCTTGTGATAAAATTTGTGCTGTGTACGGTGAAGGTACTTTATCGAAATCTGTTGCGCGGAAATGGTTCGCTCGCTTTCGTTCTGGAAATTTCAATGTGAAAGATGAGTCACGCTGCGGTCGTCCAATCACTGAAAAATCTGATGAAATTCTTGAAAAAGTCCAACAAGATAAGCATATCAGCAGTGTCGATATTGGCATGGAGCTAGGCATTGACCACAAAACTGTTTTGAACCATTTACACAAAGCTGGTTACAAAAAAAAGCTTGACGTATGGGTTCCTCATGAGTTGAGCGTGAAAAACATGATTGACCGAATTAACATCTGCGATGCGCTGCTGAAGCGGAATGAAATCGAGCCGTTTCTGAAACGTTTAATAACCGGAGATGAAAAATGGATTACGTACGATAATCGGAAGCGTAAAAGATCGTGGATAAAGGATGGTGAGCCGTCACAAGCGTTCGCTAAGCCAACATTGACGCCAAAAAAAGTGATGCTGTGTGTATGGTGGGATATATATATATATATATATATGTGCATAGAGAGATATATATATATTAATAGGAAAGGTGTTGTCTTCCATCATGACAACGCCCGACCACACACTTCTTTGATGACCCGTCAAAAATTGAGAGAGTTTGGTTGGGAAGTTTTGATGCACCCACCTTACAGTCCGGATATAGCACCCTCTGACTATCATCTGTTTCGATCTCTGCAGAACTCTCTCAATGGAATTAAGTTGGTTTCAAAAGAAGCCTGTGAAAACTACTTGATTCAGTTTTTCGACCAGAAACCACAGAAGTTTTTCACCGATGGGATCATGGATCTACCAAAAAAATGGCGAAACATTGTCGATAATAATGGAGCATATTCGGTTTAAATGAATTCGTCCACGCGCCATGCGGGGACCAGTTGAATTTTACTGAAAAAACGCCACGAACTTTTTCCCAGACTCAATATATATATATACATATATATATATATATATAGAAAAATAACATTCTAAATAAGAGATTCCTTTCAAAGAAATACTTTGATATGCAAATTACACGAATATCTTTTAAAACATAGCTATGGACACAAATTGCAATAGCATCAAAGCAATAATTATAACGTTACAAAAAAAAATAATAAAAAAAAAATAAAATGTTGCCAAGACTTAATGAATACCAATTTAAAGAATATTTTAAAGTTCGAAGCGAAAATGAATTATGAATTTTATTGATACAATGCATAACAAAACATTTATTTATACAATATTTTGATGTACACCCACTCAGTATGGACAGCATTATTTTCCAACAAAAAATGTTTAAAATAGTTCAAATATAAACAACACATATAAATTTCAATACTGCATTAGTTTTGTTCTTTATACAGAACATTAACATACAAACAATAAAAATGAAACATCTCTTTCATCGAAATAACAATTCTTAGCGGATATTATTTTACGTACAATCTTCAGCATTCTTACAATTAATTTTGAAATAAGAAGTCTCGTCTTACTTATCTGTCAAGCTTTCATCACAAAACTTTTATTGGGTTTAAATCCGAACTTTGTGGAGTTCATGGCATTTTTCCTCTAAGTAATTTCGATATAATCTTTATGTTTTGGATTATTAGTCCGCAAACAAGTAAAATTTACAACCACTAATCTTTCTCCAGCAGAAATACATGTTCTTTTAAAATGTTTCTGTGTCATTCGTTTCTCATCATTCTTAAATTTGCGTTAGATCTCTTCTGTACCCCCATACGAAAACAACCCCAAATTTGAATATTGCAGCCTCTATATTTTATGGCGAATTCAACCTTTCCTCTTCAGATCTTCACAAGAAAATCCTTCATTTAGACATGACTAAGTGATTTGTCATTCCAAAATACTTCGCCACCGCCCGTTTACGATGCTTCCATGATCATTCGATTTGTTTTCGATATGTTTCAATCTGCTAATCATTAGCTTTCTGACTGCAACGCTAACATAGAATCCCGCAACTGGTGTTCAGAGTATTCATAGAAATTGAATTATCACAATCGCGATTGAATTCAACGTTGGCATAAGATGTGGTTCTTGACAATCTCGGATGATTAACGAGTTTCTAAACTTTTTGTTTATTCTAGTCGACGAATTATATTATAGACTACAGACTTAGTAATTCTAACTTTTTAACTAATTTGACTAATCAAATAACCTTCTTCCTGAAAGAAAGTAAAGAAAGATTGTTTCACAATGCTTGCTAAGTTTGGCGCATAGCATTATTAAAAAATATTTCCTTAATATATTTGGAATTACAAAACTAACCACTAACACTTCTATAGCAGACTAATGGATGTACAATGGATAATAATAAGGAAATTCCCTTTAATCCGAGAAATAGCCCCATTTAACAGATACTTAGAATTTCTATTTTCAATTATTTTCATTTTAATAAATATATTTGTGAATAACTTAACATACAAAGAAGAAAGTAATCTACGAATAAATAGAATTTCCTGTCACTCAGTTTGCAAAAGTCGCAGTTTATCTTAACGCTTTGTGAAATTTTATCGACTAACCATACTTCCATGAATGTGAGAGTATATTAACAAAGTCATAATTAAATCATGGAGCGGTAAGCAATAAATTAAGTACAGAGAATATTTGGAACATAATTTAAAAATTACTCATATTCGAAATGGTCAGTGTAATAACTTAATATTTTAGCATTGAAATTGTAATAAAAATATTATAAACAAAAATAAATCATAGTATGGAGCTCCATAATGTAAGCTATGACATATTAAGGGTCTCAAGGCTGACTTTTGGTTAAGACAACCGTTTAGAGATCGGTAGATACAGATTCATATCCTGATCCAATGCAGAAAACTTTTAATTAATTTTCCATAATTAATAATATTAATCGAATAGCATGTAATGTTAATTTTCATGAATTTTCCATTGTATAGCGCTTAATTATAGTATTTGTACTTCAACTAATTTATTCTTTCTACAATAATTTCGTTACTTCCCTGTTTCTAAATGAAGACCATTATATCGAACAAACTTTTATTGTGTTCAATAGATTTACACATTTATTCATGTACTATTCCATCTATATGCCAATTATAAAAAACAATGTTTTTAAAATATTTTTATAAGAAAATATAAAAAGGTCGCCTTAGTAACCTTCATTTATCAGCCTTACATTACTAGAAAGAAGAAATAAATCTCTCTATTTTAAAAATATATGTAACATATATTACAGGTAAGCTTGTTGCGAAACGTCACAAATAAAGAGAAATCACAATGATGGAACATCATTTTAGTTATAAATCCCTCTGTAATTAAGTGTTGAACAAAAAATACTCGGCCGAACCTAGAGGGCAATTATAAAATCTTCAATTTCCTATATTGCATGTTTACGGCAGACAAGAATTTATCAATAAAATATTTTAGTTAAACTTTGTTGCTTTTAAAATCCCAATTTTAAAAAGAATTCAAAAACTACATTTCGTAGAAATCGAATATATTCCATGATTAAAATACTATAACGAGATTTTAATATATTTTCACTATTTCTATCCATACATTATAATTTTTCTGATAAATTAACAAGTCGAAAAGAGTGGCTTATTCTAAATTTCCTCTAGTTGGAATTTAAAGTGAGAGTATAAATTCTTCTAATGCTGCTCAACAATAATTTACTGAAATTAATTTTTAAGTTCAGTAACAGTTGTTGGACTCTGATAACGAATGAGGACAGTACGGATGTGGAGAAAACAGCATCAGAACTAAACGGTCATCCGGCGACATTTAATTACTTTACGCTTGTGACAGTTTTATTGACTAATCCATCGGGTAAATGTGACAGATATCTTTGATATTGTCTCCTAATAACACATCTACATATAATGCATGTAGCATATTATCACTTAAACGTTACGTTATACAAAATAAGTGATTTCCTTATAAGATCTAGTATATTCACCTAAAAATCTTAAAATAATAATAAAAATTAGCGAAAGTAAGTCCAGTGCTTTTTTTATAATACAAATCTCAAATTTTTAATAAAAATGCTTTCTGATTTAATTTCATTTTGATTATAGTAACTAGTATAATAAAAATTGTACACCATAACCAAATTTTCGTAATCATCTTCAAGAAAGTTTTTTCTATAACTTTTTATTATCATTTATATTTTATTTTCTATGGAAACTGTTTTCAAATTTCAATTTCAAATAATGTATACTAACCCTAAATTATAAACAAACGCACTTGAAATTATATTAAATAAAATAAATTTGCTAATCTTGCTTATAAATATATAGTGTCCCAGAAAATGAATTCATCATTAGGATTTCGTGATCGGTAAGAGTGCGTAGCGTGAGGGCTTAATAGTCTAAATGAAGAAACATTGAAAAACTAAAAAACTACGATCTAAATTTTGTCATCTAGTTTATTTCATGTAAAAAATACTGAAATTCCATTTGAACATTACTGAAACCTTAACTTTTACGTGTTTCGAGATTTTTATACAAACTTTTTTATTTTGGCTCATTTTAATATTTGTATATTCGTTTATTGTTTGTTACGGTATGAAGAAATTTAATAATGAAGAAAAATATATGTTCCAGTGTTACATATTGTTTCGCAAAAATTTAAAGAATGTGGCTTATCGTTATTAGTTGTAATTTAAACACATACGGTGTTTAAATAGACAAATTAAATTAAACAAGGACTCCAACAAGAAGACGCAAAGAGGCAGATACATTTCTGTTACAAATACACGCGATTTAATAAACTCTTGTCGGATGAATTCTGATTTACGAACAATGAATAATTTAACAAAAATAATGTTTACTATAGGCGAATGCACTTCATGAAGCTCGACTTCAAGTTGATTTTGACTTCAATGCGCGGTGCGGTATTATCGGCAGAATAATACTTGGACGTATTATATTTAATAACTACTTGACAATTGAATTTATTTCAAGGTGAATAGAAGATCTTCTAGATTGTATGCCGCTCAATATAATCGGAAACATGTGCTTGCAGTAGAATGATGCACCAACACATAATGCTTTACCTACTTATCACAGATTTAGCAACCGGTGTATTGACAGTCTAGGACCTACACGTTCTCTAGACTAAACTCCATTAAATTTTTGCTTTGAGGTTACATAAAAAATAAGGCGTATGAAACGCAATACAATAAAATGAATGAACTGCGAGCTTGTGTTTAAAGAGAATTTCGTCAAATAAAAGGAGGTATTTTACAAAAAGGTTATTAATTAGACATTCAGATCTCAGTTATGTAGAGAGAGGACAAAGCGGCTCTTCATAAGACAAGCAAGTAGGTATAAAGTGGGGTGCAAAGAGTTCATTGACGATTGCTCCCGCTTAGTCATTTTTCTATTGTATTTTCAGGAGTAGGTAGTGTAGAACAAAAAAATACGCGACTTATTTTAAAAACTTTGTGATTTCTGTAAATAAACCCAATGTATTTTTCGCTTGTGTAATTTTAGCAAACTGAAAAGTAGAAATCTGTTTTTATAGTTTTTTACATTATTCGCTTTCAAATAGCATTTGATCACTGAAGATTGATATATAACCCCTTGCCACATTAATTGTCGTATTCTGTATACGTATTTCGACAACTAAGTTGTCATCATCAGCAGATAATTAAAAAGTGTCACACCTGGAAAACTACGGCGAAAAATACCCGTACGAGAACAAACTTCGTACGGAGAATATACACAGTGTACATTCTAGTTTTCAACGGTACGGGTCGCGTATGTGGCAAGGGGTTATATATCAACCTTCAGTGATCAAGTGAATCAACCACAGGCTCCATCAAAATTACTTTCAGATAGCACTTCATTAAGTTATGAATATAAAGCTTTAGTACACCAAATCAAGTCTTTGTTTACGCTTTGGGTTACTTTATAGATACGCGTTTGCCTGTTACAACTGGCATAAGCTATACATGTAGTTGGCATGTTACTGTTGATGTATCGGATTGTAGTTTAGTAGTCGAATGTAATGCATTAATATGTATATTTTATGAAATATATAGATTGTAAGTTTTAAGGAAGTTATAAGTATTATTAAATTCTTTACATTAAAAATGGATGCGCTTTATTAGATATATAATGTTCCTAACTAAAATATGAGCATTCCTATTACCCAACATTTTATCGGTATCGTGTTGCATACTGTATTTGTATTTGTTTTATAGATTTTGGTCCAAGTATCCGACGTTTTCGTTTCTGTTTTCTTTACACTGATAGCATTGATCAATCTATAATGTATTACGAGCTAGGCCATTGTCATTTTCCATGATCCTTCACGTTGAATCAACTCTATCAAAAAAAGTCCCCCAAAAGCCCCTAGGTGAGAATTCTCTAGAATAATCCACTGTAGAATATTTTAGAATGTGGAATGCAACATTGCATGGATAAATTTCTTCCAATGATACGGATTCAAATGAAATAACACTAAACATGTTACAGCTAAAGCAGAAATTCTTATGTTAGTTGATCTGAACAAAGTTAAGAAAATTTGTCAAGAGATACCAAAGTCATGTTAAAGTTACATTTATGTCAAGTTAAATTAAATATATTAGCTACTAAAATACATAAATTAATCAAGATACTCTTGATGCCTACACTATTTATGTTTCTTACTGTACACAGTCTGTCTCAGAGACCGAACTTTTAAAATAAAAATGAAAGCTTACTACTCTGGCAAATACATTTATTTTATTCAAAGTAGTCGCATTCGTCTCCAATACAATGTTTTGTACGATCAATTAACATGTCGAATGAAATTTTAAGTTCATCTTTAAGAGATGTCCTTCACGATCGATGTCGACGCCTTTTTAATAGCTCCGAAATGTGGTTTGGGAAATAGATAGAAATCACAGGCGGCCAAAGCCAGTGAATACAGTGAATAGTTGATGGTTAAAACGCCATTTGTAGTTAGAAACACAGTTATAAGCATCGAGCGATGAGATGGTATTATCATGTAACAAACTCCAGCTACCATTGTCAACACCAAGATAATATACAGCATCGACAGTTTAACTAGTTGGTACAAGCTCTTTGTGTACTATGCCTTTCAAATCATAAAAGCAAATCAATATTGTCTTCACTTTTGACTACATTTTTTAAACACATGTTTCAGTTTCACATTTCTAAGAGTAAGAACAAGAACATCTAAAATGTGAAACAGAACAATAGAATTATTTATTTATTATTTTATTTCTTATATATATATAATTAAAAAAATACTTTTACCTACAATCTTCTCATGAAAGAAGTTTAAAATAAATCAAAATGGCTGAACCAATTTGATCGACATAAGAAATTTTTAATGGAAGCGCCATCTCTTACCTAATACCTTTCTACTACTAAATATCTTCGTGTCGGTAATATAGACTACCTATTCGAAGTTCTACTACAAAAATTTCATAATAGAGTAACTGTTTGCTATCCCATATTATGAAGTAATTTAGTTTTATATACAATTGTAAACTTAATGCTTAATTCATTTTCTCATACTAATAAAGAATATAACATAGTACTTTTTAGAATAAAAATTATTTTCTTAGAAATGTAACGACGTATATTTTCTTATAATCAAAAAGTATTATTTTAAGTATTTAAACAATATTTATTATAATATTTCATATATAGTATATTGACCATATTCTTGTCTGTATTCACGCAAAATTACTATCATATATACATACATCACTTTAACCTAACTAATTTTAACTTCATCTAATATCTAACGTGATATTTTAAAATTAGATTACAGTATCAATCAAAAATAAAATATAGTATGTAATTGTCTTTAAACAGTATCTCAAATTAAATTAATATTGTTAACTGCATATCAATATTTCATAATTATTACTCCAAAATTATTACGTACCTATAACAAAAACATTTGGAAGTGATAAAGGGATTCCAAGTAAGCATTTCGTGGAAAGGAAATTGTCTTAAATTATATTTCCTGTGGCATGAATAATGCGTTTTTAATTTTTTTTTAATCCAAAATTAAAAATAAAACTTGTACCATTAGACATGTGCTTATTTATTAATTTCTTGAATTAAGTAAAATCATATCTAACCTATATTGTTAAATTTGCCAACTCAAAGTATCCCGAAATTTATGAAAATGCTTTTTGTGTATACACTTCTCCTGAAAAAACCTAAATATGAAATAATTATCTTTAAATAATGACTTTTTATAAATAATTATACAAATTTATTTTTTTATTGGATCATCTTCAGTGACAAATGCCACATAAAATCCTTAGCAAAAAGCCCGCTATATGATCTACGAAGAGCTGACAAAATATATAAAACACAAGATTTAGAAAAAAACTGTCAAATTTGTTATTATATATATTTACATATATTAGAAATCCAGTGCTTCGCAATTCACTCAGACACTTTTTTGCACCTTGGCATCATAATAAATCACTGCAGAACTAGCGGAAAAAATATTCTTCCATGGTATAGAAATTCATCAGATTAATTGGAAATTTTTGAGCATTTTTAAAACAAAAATAAAATAGTTTCCCAATCCGAATCTAAAAATATTTAAGGAAAGGTTTGACGATATATGGCGTAATGACCTTGAACTTGAGGAAATTATTAACAGTTGTATAGCAGAAGTATTATTATTCCATGGTTCAAGTGGGTAGTTAATAGAAACGTCAGATCATCGTATTCACGCCGCAACTACGACACGAAGAAGACCTATAAAATAATGAGATTTCATTGAAAGAAGTGATTCTTCTCAGAATATACTACCTACAATACGAATCTACCGGAAATTCAATCTAGTATACTTCACCCGCGAGAATATCCGAGCTAACATACTATATACACATTATACTAAAAATCATGATAATGAAAAGTTTTAAATATTCTTGTAAGATTATATTTAATGAATTTTTGTTATAACGAAATGTTAGTCACAAATTGCAGAAACAAGAAATGATTAACAACAATTTATTAAAAACAGGTTTCGAATTTTTTAGATACTGACAATTAACAAAAAAATAAAGCAATTGAGTTTATGTAACTTAAAACATACATCTTTAGTTTCTAATATTATATTTAAAAAATAAAGACACGTACTATATATCCTTAGAGTGAGATTGCATATGACAACAATATATGAGATGTTTCGAGTATCGTTTTGACATTAGAAAAAACACAAGTGCAATTGTTTCTTTTATAAGAAAGCCTGTACCTTAATCTACTTTTCAACATAATTACCAGAGCTGTGATATCTTCCCGCGGGCCAGGTTCGTACTGAGTACACAGCGTCCACGTCGATGTAATGTACTTAAATAGATGAAGTGTAGAACTGTAAGTTTTTACCAAGCAAATCTTTATATAAGGCGAATGTATAATTATTAAATATGACGGACGTGCCTAAGGGAAAAATAAAACCATTGGTTTGATGCATTTCCCAATTTATAAATAAGAAAAATAACGTGTCACCAAAAGCGCAATTTATGTTTGATTTACGGTTCATGATAATCACCTGTGACTTAAGACTTCATCTACTCGATAAGCAACCGTTTCACAACTTCTGGAATAAATATTATACAATATCAACTGGAAGCTACTATCCCACAGAACGTTACAGAACTATATGGCAACTGTGCGTAATGACACCGAAAACATGATCAAAGCTGTAGTGAAAGATAAACAGCTGTGGTTGTGTCGACGAAACGACAGATTGAGAAAAACATTATATTTTGAATATTATAGTGCGTGTTCTACATTCTGTTAAATCGATATTTCCCATTGTATTAGCTGGCAAAAGATTAGAAAAGTGCACTACGAAGCAATTATAAAAGTAGTACTGAATACGCTAAAAAAATTTCAACTTTCAACTAAACAACCGTTGATGTTTGTGAGGGAAGATGCAGCGACAATGTGTAGTGTAGGCCGTTCCCTTAGAGACAAGTGCGAGGGACTTTTACATACGACGCGTATAGTTCATGCTTTGCACCTTGTAACACAAAGTATTTGACGATATTATCCAGAGACGGATGCATTAATTTCAACCACCAAGTGTTTTTGACATCTCTCAAACGAATTCGAGAATTCCACAGACGGCGCCCCGGTATTCTGAAAACACCAGAACCAATTCTCACATTGCGAGTATTTCCAACAAATAAAATCTGTAGTTCCATGATTCAAACCTAACGAAGCTACAGCAATTAAGGAACGCCAGAAAAAATTTGAAAATATTTCCGTTGAAATCGATTTAAACAAATTTACGACAATTATGAAGTGAAATTAAAATGAATTTATTTGACTCAACAGAAAAATTTCAAAACACTGTGCTTGTGAACGATGTAGACTGCTATGTGTTACAAGTGACAAAAGATATATGTGTTGTAGAAAAGTTCGAGAGTGTATTTACATTTATTACTTCCTAAACTCCTTACATTTCTTTGAAGCACACAACGCTCGCTGTGACAATACTATATGTGTTTTTAGTAAAAGTCATTTCACACCACAGAAATAAAAGTGAATGTACATGTCATATTCCATTTATAGTTCATTAAGCCACATTACTATAATTGTTATTAAAACTTTATTTTAGTCAACATATGAAAATGAACTCCCATACTAATCTCGCATCATTTAATGCTATTGTTGCTACGCTATATCATATAAGCACAACTAGTACATAATGGTAACAAAAGCTCCACGTATGTACATACATACAAGCAGGATATTTTAAATGCAGAATAGTTAGTTTCAATATCACATTACTTATTCCTAAAATAATGGAATTTCACAAAGTAATGACTTCAGCAATCAACATACCAACATACTTTTAATTTATTTATCATTTTGTTGCTTTCAAAATTGACTACCAATGAAATTATAATTTTTTTTCTTTTAGACTTTAAACGTAATTTATAAATTGTACTGATGATTTTTTTGTATTAGCTATTATAGCATTACGTATTTTAACACGAATTAGTTTTATTTAACTTTAAGAGAGAAAATGAGAAGAAAATCGTCGTAATAAGATGTCCCAAAAAAACCAAGAGACCACATATTCCTTTACAAAGTATGGCCAAAGTGTATACATGTTCTTCAAAATCAAATCAGAGAAACTGAATGGATAACATTTTATTTAGGTCACATATTTTACATCTGATTATAAATATAGCTATAAATCTAGAATAAGAAATGTTGCATATCCGATATTAAATTTAGCAGGTTACTATATATAATTTAATCGTAGAAATAAAATACTTTGCAGAAATGTAATTTAACTGTTTATCTTATGAATGAATTTTTTGTTACACTTCTGGTACAAATAGCTAAGTTTTTGTTAATGTATATAGAAAACATAAGCACCCTCATGGAAAAGCTCACAAGGGAATATTAACATGTTAATTTTTCTGCTTATGTAAAACAAACCCAAAAACAAAAATCACTTACTTGCAGAAATTTCAAATGTACCCGGTACAAATTATGAAGTAACTAATTATGAACTGCATTGTGTCCAATTTGCAAAAAAAAACAAATATGTAAATCTTATCAAGTGTTTCAGCTTTTGTGCCATTGATGAAGAGATTTCAGAAGAGGTAACTTTACACCTGATGTAAATAATATACCAGCGAACATTGCATTTGAAATTATAAAAGAAAAGTTTTAAACTCTATTACTAAGATTGTTTTAATCATAATCACATGTTCTTTAAATATTAAAATAACACCATCTGTTCTATTCCATGCATTCCCTATTTGTCAAACTGTTTTTCAAATATTTTGTATCTACAAAATATTCTTTCCAATGTAGCAGTAACAGTTATGTTGTTATGTGTAAACCAAGTTATGTTTATTTTAAAACATGGTCTTACTGTATAATTTCATTTTATTTAATAAGTTTTTATAGATGTTAATGAAAATGTTTTTCAAGTCCTAGATACATTATTATTATTAATACTTATTTGTTGTTCTTTATTACATGTATTTCTTTAGGACTGTATAAATCATCTAATTTATACACTCTTAAAGATTATATATAATTTTATTTAAAAAATGTCGATATACTATAATTGTCTCAGAATAAGACGAGTGATTCAAATATTGCGCCAAAATAGTACATGTTTTTAAGAGATTTTATTGGTTTTTAAACAGGCAAATTTAATAGGGAAAAATAAATACCAGGTATCTCCCATTTTTCATAACTTTTAAACGTTTAATGACATTTTTTGCATTTGTTTATTTTATTATTAAATAAAATCTGTACTACTAAGTACAACAATAAAATGAATGATCACCAAAGTTCGAACATCATTAGTATCATCACCCAAAAAGCGTCAACAACTGGGAAGCCTGACGCATGAAGAATAACAACCGTTTTGAACATACATATGTACATATATAAAATATTAACATTGCAAACTCCAATAATGTGAACGACAGTAATTGTAATGGACATATTTGAAACGCTAAGTAAGTAAGTACTATTTCCATAACAATATATTATAAAAAATGCATTCTAGGGCTGGCAAAATCATCTATATATCGAATTATCGAGAATATTAACAAACAGGTGAACTCAAGCCCCCCACACATACTTGAAAAAATAGTGACAGAAATAAGTAGTCCATTCCAAAAGTAAATCAAGCAACTCTACACACATTCGTGAAACTCGTTAATTTCAAGTAAGTGTTAATGAAAAATTGATCATATTACGAGTATTTATATTTAATTTATATTATACATATGTCAAGCATAACAAGAAGAATATGCTAATAGAAGAGGATGAAGTTATCAAATGGAAAAGAAACTATCCGACAACAATAAAACATTACAGAAATGAGAGTCACCCAATTTTATTGCAGACAATTCAATAAGGTACGGACTATTTCTTGATGAACCAGTAACCTCTTATAAACTGATGTATAATGGGGTTATTGTTAAATCCGCCTCTATTTCTAACAATGAGAAAAATAGTTCTAAATAATCTTGGCTTAGTATGTAAGCCAATAGATATCTGAAATTTAAAGTCACATCATATCTTTAAGTTATATGTAATATATATAAGAAACTATTATTATCTTAGGATTCAAAACAGACTAAACAAAAATACTAACTGAAAGGTCATGACTATTAAAACATATCTATCAAATACGATATATATACGTCAGAAAATATGTATGTTATTTATGTATATATAATAATACCGTTGGTGGATATATGTAAATTCATAATTGGATCCAAAAATGTAAATAGTACTTAGGTATATCTTGTTAATAAGGGAATTATATAAACCCAGTTGTAAAGGAATTTTTCGTATAATCTTGAGTAAAAATTAAAGAAAATCTTGGTTAAGTTATAATCTTTTGTGAACCCACATTTAGATCGTAAGTGCCCTGTAAAACGGAATGAAGAATGGACGTTTGATTGAGTTGTTTTAAATAAAGAAATTTTCTGGCGTCTATATATCAGAACAAAGACTCGCCAATGGATTACATTTATCGAATTGTGAAATATCTGGTATATAAATAGTCAATAAATTACACAGGTTGTGGAGAAGAACATCTATCTTGGTTTATGGGATTAAAAAATCCCATGAAAGAGGATTAATTTTGATTAAACAACCCTTTATCTATTTGAAGTAAGAATAGTGAGTCTTTGTATTGCTTGAGTCTAATTGAGGTTTTGTTTCTCCTTTTATGTTACGTCTAGGGTCCTTGGAAGTAGTATGAGTTTTTTTTTATGTTACCTGGAACGAGCACATATTTCTAAACCAGAGAAAGTAGGGTGAATGAAGCTGTATAGTAACTAATCGAGAGGAATCAAATTGTGGCATGATGCTTCAACATTAAAGTGCTTTGTTGAGGAAGACGAGCAGCATTTTTGGTTTTGAGATCGTCAGGAACTGCAGAATCGAATTAGACTTGTGAATAGGTTGGGGAACTTTGCTACCCTATTACATTTATGTCAGAGCTTGTACAAGGTAGCCCTATTATTTTCTTATTGTAAACGAGAGATGCGTCACCCCTACAGATACGGTATTATTATCAAACGTGTACAATAGCTCATGAATTTATATTGTAAATTTTCATTTTAACTTATATTATGCAGACGGTAATTTTATGCAATAGTCCCTGAACTTATATTGCAAATTTTTCTATTAATATATATTATACAAATGGACATTTAAAAGTGTACAAGTACTCAGTGTATAGTATAACCATTAACTTGTACTAACTAAATAGTGAAAAGAAATTAATAGATCTAATCTTTCCATTAATTAATATCAATGAAATTATATAATTTTTCTTTCATTTTTTTTGTTCTTAATGAAAGCTGTTTCGTATACGAACTTATATGTATATCCATCTTGTGTGAATCAGTTATATGTATGCTTGGGGAATCATATGATCAAGTTTTGTTACTTTTTTGTTACTTATTTGTCTATCTTAGATTAGATTGTGTGTTACATATCATATTATTAATAGTTAACATAATTTTCTATTTGTGCAATATATAAATATATTTTCTTATATAGAGATACTGTGTGCCCAGTATCGTATTATAAGGATTTTTCATATATTTCAATAATAACAGTAGTCGAGCCGTGTTATAGAATTTCTTTATTTTTTTAATAAAACACTTAATTGCTGTTGATACTCTGGGGTGAACATCTTTTATACTTACATGAATAATTTTTGACGTATACGAATTCTGCTCATATTACATACAAACACACGTATTCTCCTAAAATTCACGTGATTCGGTAGTGGCACGCGTTTCTAGGAAATTAAATGCTGTGGCGCCCATTTATAAGATCTTGTATTGAGAGACCTCTCCCCAACTCTCCGAGTTACTGGCTAGTTCTAGCCCTAGAAGAAGCCAAGCCTTCAGGTAGGAATTACGGACATCTCTACATTAGTATGCAGAGGAGCGTAACATCGTGACGAACAGTTTGAAAACAAAACAGAAAAGCTGCTCTTTACTTTCTGAATAATACAACGAATCTCTCACGTGAGGTTTATTTGTTCAGTTATGTCTATGTAGTAATTTTGATGGAGCCTGTGGTTGATTAACTTAATCACTGAAGTTTGATGTATAACCCCTTTCCACATTAATTTTCGTATTCTGTATACGTATTTCGACAACTAAGTTGTCATCATCAGCAGATAATTAAATAGTGTCGCACTTGGAAAACTACGGCAAAATACCCGTACGAAACAAATTCCGCACATGATCTGTACCGTTGAAAGTGTGCGTTTTGGCTTTCAACGGTACAGATCGTGTGCGGAATTTGTTTCGTATGGGTATTTTGCCGTAGTTTTGCAGGTGCGACACGGTTTAATTATCTGCTGATGATGACAACTTAGTTGTCGAAAGACATACAGAATACGAAAATTAATGTAGAAAGGGGTTATACATCAACCTTCAGTGATTATGTCTATATGGTATGTGAAAAATGACTTGCGACAGAATCGTGGTTTATCTTCTTTATTATTGGGTCTGGGAAAAAGTTCGTGGCGTTTTGCCCGATAGATGGCATTGGTTGCCGATAACTAAAGAACAACAAGTCACAGCGACACCACCGACGGCTCGTTTTTTAGATGACCTTCCGAACGTTAGTTTGAGCGTAGAAACATTGTAATCGGTGCAGTGGTTGGAAAGTTATTCGCACTTGAAAATGGAGAAGAATAATGAGAAATTTCGCTATATTCTGCAATATTATTATGATAAGGGGAAGAACGCTGCGCAGGCTTGTGATAAAATTTGTGCTGTGTACGGTGAAGGTACTTTATCGAAATCTGTTGCGCGGAAATGGTTCGCTCGCTTTCGTTCTGGAAATTTCAATGTGAAAGATGAGTCACGCTCCGGTCGTCCAATCACTGAAAAATCTGATGAAATTCTTGAAAAAGTCCAACAAGATAAGCATATCAGCAGTGTCGATATTGGCATGGAGCTAGGCATTGACCACAAAACTGTTTTGAACCATTTACACAAAGCTGGTTACAAAAAAAAGCTTGACGTATGGGTTCCTCATGAGTTGAGCGTGAAAAACATGATGGACCGAATTAACATCTGCGATGCGCTGCTGAAACGGAATGAAATCGAGCCGTTTCTGAAACGTTTAATAACCGGAGATGAAAAATGGATTACGTACGATAATCGGAAGCGTAAAAGATCGTGGATAAAGGATGGTGAGCCGTCACAAGCGTTCGCTAAGCCAACATTGACGCCAAAAAAAGTGATGCTGTGTGTATGGTGGGACTGGAGGGGAATCGTCCACTACGAGCTACTTCCAACTGGTCAGACGATTGATTCTCAACTCTACTGTGCACAACTAGAGAGATTACGCCAGGCGATTGAAAGAAAACGGCCCGAATTGATTAATAGGAAAGGTGTTGTCTTCCATCATGACAACGCCCGACCACACACTTCTTTGATGACCCGTCAAAAATTGAGAGAGTTTGGTTGGGAAGTTTTGATGCACCCACCTTACAGTCCGGATATAGCACCCTCTGACTATCATCTGTTTCGATCTCTGCGGAACTCTCTCAATGGAATTAAGTTGGTTTCAAAAGAAGCCTGTGAAAACTACTTGATTCAGTTTTTCGACCAGAAACCACAGAAGTTTTTCACCGATGGGATCATGGATCTACCAAAAAAATGGCGAAACATTGTCGATAATAATGGAGCATATTCGGTTTAAATGAATTCGTCCACGCGCCATGCGGGGACCAGTTGAATTTTACTGAAAAAACGCCACGAACTTTTTCCCAGACCCAATATATACTTTTTTGAAAACAAAAAATTATTGCTCATATGTTTCATTTCACTACTTCCATTCACAATCCAATAATCTCGATTAAATACTTTCTTCAGCTGGGTTTCCGGGCTGGAACCGCGTTTTCGAGATTAGACCATAACTGCTGTTGTTTTCGTTGTCGCACTGAAACTGGTGGGTTTATATAGGGATAGTGACAGTCACAGTCAATGGAGCAGTACGGTAATGATTAAGTAGTTTGGCGGTACAGGTTGTTGAATTACGTATACAAAATACCAAAAGTATTATGGAAAGGGACTTACTCACAAACTGTTCTTTCGATGAAATTGTACAGGTTCGAAGGAAAGTAACTATACCGTAACTTAGCAGACAAATAATAATAGGCTAAGGAAGTGAGTGAGATATACGCCATAACAGTAATCCATGACTTTACCGAGGAACACTGGGATTAAATATGATTAGCGGAACAGATTTTTTTTATAGAGAATTAAGCGTTAAAGCAACAATATGGAAGTAGGTATTACATTTATTTTTCTATAATCAATTTTTTAGCTTTTTCAATACATATACGTATTTGCTCAATTTTCAAATGCATCGACTATACGTGTAGATTGACATAAATATTTATAAATTTATGCGTGGTATTCGAATGTATCAATATTGTACAAAATTGTGTATCTTATAATTAAACGATATGTTTCAGGGGCTTTTAGCGAAAATAAAATATATATTGTAATTCTAAAATTTTTTATGCGTTTAAATTAAAACAAGTACATACGAGGGTAGTTTGACAAGTACTGAGAATGGAAAAGAAAAACGAATTTTTTAAATACAAAATAATTTTTATTTTTCAATATATTATCCTAAACGAGAAATACATTTATTCCAATGGTACTCCAATACCCTTATGCCATCTCTAAAATGCGATTCCGGAAGGCTTGCAAATACTCGTTTACGAAGATGATAAGCTCGTCGTTAGACGAAAATTTCTTTCAACCTAATACCGTTTTCAATTTTGGAAAAACGTGGAAGTCGGAAGGGGCTAGATCCGGCGAATAAGGCGCATGCGGTACCAATAGGAAATGCAACTCGTAAATTTTGGATATCGCAACTGTGCTGGTATGCGAGGGAGCGCTGTCTTGGTGAAACAAAATCTTTTTCTTTGCCATTCCTGGTCGTTTAGCACGAATCTCAACATTTAATTTTTGTAGAAGTTCTGCATAATATTGTCCGTTTATTGTGGCACCTTTCTGAAGGTAATCAATGAGCAAAATGCCCTTTGAATCCAAAAAAATTGATGCCATCACCTTGTTTGCCAATAAAGTGGTATTCGCTTTCTTTGGAGGTGCAGAACCACGTTCTAACTATTGTTTCGACTGTTGTTTAGTTTCGGGTGTACTGTAGTGTATCCAAGTTTCATCGCAAGTAACAAATCGCCTACAAAAATCAACCGAATTCTGCTTATAAAGGTCCAAACACTCATTGGAAATGCGCAAACGAGTGAACTTTTGATCAGTCGTAAGCAATCGCGGCACTCATCTTGCCGAAAGCTTGGAAAGGCTCAATTCTTTCGGTAAAATGTGGTGTACGCATTCTGTTGAAATATTTACCATGTCTGCTATCTCTATCTCACTTTGAGTCGTCGATCTTGGGTAATAATATTAAGGATTTTTATAATCATTTCCTTAGATGTCACGATTTTGGGTGGTTCAGAGCGCGCTTCATCAACACAGCTTGTTCTACCACGTTTAAATTCATTTACCCATCTACTTATTGTGGCAGATGATAGAGCAGATTCACCTAATGTTTCCCGTAACTCATCTTTTATTTCGGTAGTTTTCATACTCTTAATTACGAAGTATTTAATCACCGCACGATACTCTGCTTTTTCCATTTTAACAAAACGACGTGTTGCTTCTTTTTCAATCAGCTGTCAAAAATAAACTAATCAACCGATTTATCTAAATATCGGAATATAAACATATAAATAGGCAACCTAAATTACAGTGCATTTGTTTTACCAATTAGAGCGCCACCTATGTGTCATTCTCACTACTTGTCAAACTATCCTCGTATGCACCGAGACTAATAGCAATAACAAGTATATTCTGTCTGTATTAGTTACGTTCATGTCATGTACCCTTAGCAGTACATCAGTTGTTTATAGTAGTATTTATTAGTTTAGTGTTTGATCTTTTCACATGTTAATCGATGAATTGCCATGTCACGTACATATCTAGAATTTGACGTGTTTCATTTTTCCGACGTAATAATAATAAATAACTTAAGATCAGTGTAAACATACTGCTATGAAGAAAAATTGCAGGTCCAAGTAAAGGCCTATTACATTCAGTTCAATTATAGTTTCTATTAACATAATTTGATTGTATAAATACCTGTAATGAGGGTAACTCAAAAATTGATTAAAAAGGAATTCAAATTTAAGTAAGAGGTAAGTAATAATTGTGTATTTTTCTTGTATAATGTTGTGGTTTACTTGTTTACTTATATGTTTGATATCAGTATATTACACAGTATAAAGAATCAATTTGATTTTATTTAGTAGACTATCTAAATAGTTACGGAATTAGTTTGAAATTTAATCACAATTTTTTTACAAACTTCATTCAGCACTTTAAAAATTAACAGAAGTATACATAAAAATAAAAATATAATGTAATATAAAAGATAATTATAACGAAATCACATATAAAAGGTATATTAAATATTTTTTTTTATTTACACAACTTAGTAAACTTAAAAACATAAAAATTTTACAAATATTACTCATAATGTTCATAATTCAATCAAACATTAATTCATAACATTTGACCAAGTTTAACGTAAGGAATTTAATTTTTTTAAATCATACAAATATTACTTCATAACATTTGGCAAGCCAACGTGAGGCTTATTTTATACCAATATACACAATATTCAATCATTATTCATCCACCTCTAATATTCTTAAAAAGTATTTCTTCGTGTGTATATATATATATTTATTGTACAATTTTACCAATTGATAAATTGTTAAATGTAATGATGAGTGGAGAATAAAAAATTTATTGATACTGAATTAAAATTATATTTACGTAAATATATTTTAAATAATCACCATATAAGAAAATCCTTTAGATAATACTCGTGCTACCTTAACTGAAACTGTCTCGAACGGCAGAAGAAACAAATATAACTAATTACTTAAATATTAATTATAATAACTAAATTGTACCTGACTTCCTTGAAAAATAAACCCCATGACAAATTTGATAATGAATAATATGAACAATAATTCCATAAATGCCTTACAATCTTATTTACTTAATTAAAGCTAGTAATAATCTTTCGTTTTTTAAGAAATTAACAATTTTAAACTTAGCGTCCCTGAATATTTAGACTAAAATCTAATTATCATTATTAAATGTTATTGAATAAATTAATAGAAATTCAATTATGTGATCTAATATTAGTTACTCATATACACTGTTATTTAAATACCATACCTTGTTTAATTAAATAATTTTAGCAAACGATATTTTCAAATTATATTACTTTTAATGTAATATGTGACAATATATATATATATATATATATATATATATATATATATATATATATATATATATATATATATATATACAATTAATTATTTTCCAAATTTTTCATTTCAATTCCTGTCTGAGTAGTACTAGTATCCAATAGTACAGCGCCATCATTTACACTTACTATTTGTAAAATTTTCTGTTTAATGTAACTCCTCCTTACAACGAGAATAAAAAAAATGAACACACCTGCAAAAATATATTTAAATATTAAGGTAGCAAGAAAAACCTGTACGTAGTGTAAAATGTTAAGTATAAACTATTTAATATTTAATATCGACTTTAGAAAGTCGTGAATTTTTTTCCTTCAAATGTAAGTTAGCAGTATTAATGAGTTAAGTGATGGTGTTGACAGACCAAGTTACGTTGTTTGAACAAGTAACTGCACACAAATATTTCAGTCGAAAAAATAAAATGTTTAATAATAGAAAAGTTAAAATTAATATTCAAAGAGAGTACCTTCATTTTCAATACATAAAGTAACCTTGCGTTTCATTTTACTGAAAACAAGTAAATTCTGCTATTCTATGAGTATGATTTGTAAATATCTTATTTTTTAGATACCTACCCTATGAATAAATGAAACAATTCAGGATTGTCAAAATTATCAAATCAGGTGATGGTGGCGAAAAGTCTACTATGCGATAATCAAAGGATTCATGCAATAATTCCATTGCTTTCCTTTTCTTAGAGAGTATTGCATTATTCTATTGAAAATATTCCTCATAGAATAACATGAAATGAGTCAAGTTGTGTAATGAAAATGAAACAGCACACTTTGAACATTTTCTGTTTCAAGAAAATTTACACTTTTATGTGAGAGACTGTATATAAACTTATTTTGTGTTAAAGTTGTTGAAATTGGTGGATTATTTACCAGAATTTCTGTCGGGAATTCCCATCTAAGAGTTTAAGAAAAAACTAAACGTTAAGATATTTGAGAAAGATAATGAACAATTTCGTGACATAAATGATGGACTGGATAATGCTATCAACGAACTACAAATTCAGTGGTTAGAATTTTATAATGGTCTGTTATAATACAAAGTAAGACCGACAGCAAGTAAATATGGTTCATATTTATAAACGATTGTTGAAAACGCGTAGGAATGAGTACTGTCCACCTCAATAAATTTATTTTAATCATTTCATTTAAATTATAAAGAATCTATTTGAATAAAAAATTTGTGTTGCTATAGCATACTGGTTACAAATATTTGTGTTCGAAATTAATTCTTCGGAGGTTATACTATAATTTTTGTGATTAACTATCATTATTTGCAAGTAAGTTGTTTAGTTTGTACACTATAGAATTTAAATTTTAATTTTTAAAAGTTTTAAAAATATATATTCATGATTTTGTTACGTAAAATTTCTATAATTACCTTGAAGACAATTAAAAGTGTCGAAAAGGAGTTCGATATATTTAGAAACCATATTTTTCTTAAAATCAACTAGAGATGATATAATTTCAAAAATCCAGCTTATTCCCATAAGCAACGTTAGTTTCAATATGATGAAGAACCTGTTAACATAATTATTTTAAAAAAATTTCTGCCTGCATACACACACACACACATATATATATATATTTTACAATACTTTTTATGATTAACTTTCACTTTTCCTCTCCTTGCACCATCATTAGAATCGTTGACTTTATTTAAATTCCGCTTAACTTGTATAAAGTACCAAATAGTTTTCACAAAGAAAACTAAATTTATAACAATTAATATTCCCATAGGTAGTACAAAGTATAATATATGACCGTAGTTGTATTCTGAAACCAAAAATCATATTATTATATGTATATGCGATAACTGTTCTTATGGAGATATCTAGAATTATTTAACACGTTTGTTCCTCGTTGGAAAAGTTAGAATTCCAATTTCAGAAATAGATTTTGCATTATGCCGAAATATAATGATTTGTAACTAGGTGATAAAAATTATATGAGTCGTACGTTACAGTTTAAACGAGAAAAGTTCTCTAGAAAAAAATCTGGATTGCATTAATTACCACTGCAGTTATAAGTAGAGCACACAAATTTCGGGTAGTTTCCACTGACGTCTAGGGAGTCGGACGAAGGAGTCTTTGCCACTCTGTCATACAATCATTTCTTTCGACGCGATTATGTGATTTTTAGACTTAGGTCCGCACAGCTATGTTTTGCGTAGCGGTGATAATGAACAGTGCTTGATATTGTACTGGTAGGGTAATTATGGGTGGAAAACGGAATAACAGGCCGCTGTTCACCAGTGGTGCAAATTAATATATTGGACAATTTCCAGACCTAAAATACGATGATGCTACAGTAGTTTTTTTTTAATGCGGACCGTTTTAGATATGTAAATTTTGAAAACGACAACTATAATAAATGTAGTAGGAGACCTAAGGACCAATTTGCGTTGGATTACATTTTCGTAATTTAAATATTTGTAAAGCACCACTTAAGGTAGCGAAGAATGAATCGTTTCGTAAGTGTAATCCTGACTATGAATTGCCAGGGGCGAATCAACGTTAAGTAGTTATTTGCCATCTGTATGCGAAAAAATAGATTCTAAAATCTTCTCTACGAATGAAAAAGTGTGATAAAACTGTGATGAGGTTATAAAATGAAAACAAATCTATTCTTAATATTATAGTATATATACTAAATCCAGCTTTATAAGCCAGTAAAACATTGTCAAATTATACCGAAAAAGCGCAATGTAATACTAAGTATATTAGAAAAACTCAACTGACTACAAATAGTGATGTTTGTTGCCGATACCGGGTCGTCAATGCTTTGTGTGGAATGTTATCTTAAAAATGAGTGAACCAGTTTACTACCTGTATTGTGAATGTTATATATAGTCCATCTGATTGCAGAAACTATGCGCAAAAATTACCCAGATCTACATGGTGTAATAACAAATACCAAAAAGTGTTTCCTCAAATCTTTTAAATGGATACGGGAATTTCACACACTTCTCTGAAATTTCCCAACCCATTCACGCTAGGTCACGTGGTCAGAAGCAGTATTTATTATAATTAAAACATTTAGAAAATAAAGTACTTAGTATTACTGTTCATCTCTAAAGAAACAGTAGCCATTAAAGAAAACCAGTCAAAATTTTAAGTCCCTCGAGTTGAAACAGAGTTACAAACTATTCATATGAATTACATAACAGTAGCGAATGCCATAGAAAATAACAAAATATTTCGTTGACATTAGTGAGTCAATTAAAAATCGTGGATGAAGTAAAAATAGAGCTATGTAAAGGGTGTTTCAAATTTCGCTCCTTTTTTAAAGAATAAATAAAACACATAATTTGCATTCACTTTCAAAAACTTTTTATTGGTAATTGAAGTATCAGTTATGACATTTATGTACATGCGAAAAATAATATCTGCCAAATGGCCTCCTCTTGCAGCGCCACGGACGTCCACTCTTTTGTTAAAATTTTAAATGACATTTTGACATAATTCGGTTATCATTCGACGATATCGATCACCATTGACAGTTACAGCTTCACCAGCAGCATTTTCATAGAAGTAAGGTCCAATTACACCACCTGACCATAATGCACACAAAACAGTAACTCGTTTAGGATGCATAGATTTCTCATGAATAATTTGTGGATTTTCCTCACCCCAGATACGGCAATTTTGTTTATTAACATAGCCACTAAGTTCAAAATGTGCCTCATCAGAAAACATTATTTTTTGAGAAAAATCAGCTGGTTGTGCATTGATGAAATTGACAAATGAACGACGTTTTAAATGATGTAATGGCTTCAGTTCCTGTGTTATTTGAACCTTATATGCCTTCAGAGCTAAATCCTTGTGTAAAATACACCATGTTGTTGATCCACTAAGTCCCAAGTTATTGTGAACGTCGTTTAATGGATATTTCAGGATCTTCAGCAACACTTTCACAAACCAAACCATTATTTTCTTGTGAACGATCACTACGACTGTATTTTTCACTTTTTTGATGTTCCACGGAACCGGTCTCTTGAAATTTTTTAATAACTCGACCGATAGTGCTTTCATATGGACGATTATGTAAACCATAAAATTCACGTAATTTTCTAAAAACTTTTCACAGAACGCTGATTTTCATAAAATAATTCAGCAATTTGAACGCGTTGTTGTACCGTGTACAAAGCTATTTTTTATAAATGTCATACAACACACTTCTTAAATGCCCACATACCCAGACAAATTCAGTGCGTCATCTATATTTTATTTATTCTTAAAAAAAACGCGCAATTTGAAACCCTTTACTTTAACTGACGAGAAAAGTGTACTAGAAAAGTTTCGTTGGGTATTAAGCAAAAATTCAGATTTTAACAGAATAAGATAAATTTACGATAAGAATTCTTCCATGCGCTCAATTCAAAGATAATTTTAACTACCTAAAGACTACATTACTAGACACTGAACAGTTATTTTATTCATACAGGAATTTTTACACTACGACGAACATTTATCGAAGAGAATGTGGAGGTTTACCTACATATATTACAGATGTTTAGTCTAGCTAATTCAGATTGTTATGACCTGTATCGTGGGTAAGTATCCAACAACAATAATAACATAAAATATATTGCTTACTACCATTTATGAATTGTTTAATGGGGTACATATTAAACGCCTATGATATTTGTCAGTCTGTGCGCCTTAGTCATAACATCAAAAATGAAAATAAAATTGCACAATATCAACAACTATTTTTATGAGAAGAGAAGAGGATAGTTATAAGAAATATGTACAGAATAGAACAGAGTTTTGTATGGTTAAAATGATATTTTCCATAAAAGAATTGAAAACCATTGAAAAACCTCTGTACACATGTATGAGTATTGAACAGATAGCGAAACTGCCGAGTAAACAAATAAATTGTATATTTTTCGGAATATTTAAATATAATTTATTTGAATTTACTTACAAAAAGACAATAATAATGTATTAAAAAGTTTTATAACTTTAGTATTTTGTTTAACGAACGAAGTAAATAGACAAATCATTATAGTTAATGTAAATTTATGTAATAACGAAACTACTACTTCCAGTTAATTGTGAATTGTTGAAATTAGTAAAAATACAAATCCACAATATTTGTTTCGTTTTTCTAGAGATCCGGGTAGATACGTCTAAACAGATATGTAATTAATTATAGTTATCAATATGTACATATATATTTTTACTAGAGACAGATGATAGGTTGAAGCACATTGTCGACATGACTTCACTCGAAAATATTGGAAACTCCCTATACTTTTTTCTTATTTTTATGTTTTTAAATGATTTGAAAAAATCAACATTACAAATGAACAACAGAATCCTTTGGATCTGAATAGATTAAACAGTTCAGAAACGAAGATTGGATAATAGAATAACATGAACTCATATTTAGATAAACATTTCAAAATGTACTAAACTGCAATACTGTTACATTATATATATATATATATATATATATATATATATATATATATATATATATATATATATATATATATATACATATATTTAATCAGTATTTATTATTTTTTCTAACTTACTTTTCTTTGACAAACCCTGTGCTACATAAAACAATGTATAATCATCGAAGAGTATGTATTAACCATCGTATAATTAATAATTAATTATAAATCAATATTAAAACTAAGATTGAATGTAACATTTTGTTAAAAGCGAAATTCCTCACTAATGGATATTTGATATTTGAAACATTGGAAAATGTTGCTAAGGATACATTTTTAAGGAATATATTAATTACTAAATTTTTACTAAGCATCATTGACATTTACAAAAATTCAGAAAAATAGGTAATTATATAGTGAAAGGGGAAATTATAATAATTTTTCGTAAGAGACCTTGAAGAGTATAAGTAAGTAATTTTGTTTATGTTGATTCGAACACAAGTACACTAGGGTGATATTTGACTAGCGTTGCGTTTTGAATTCCAATTATCTCTCCATATTCATGTTTGAGATCATAACAAAGATCAGACCTGAATCACCAGATGCTTAACCCAATGATCAACCACATAAACCAATACCGCCAGAATGGAAAGATTTCAAGACAATTGGACTAAAAAAACATACGTAAACAAAATTTCATACCGTCTAATCTGTTTTCTAATAAGCATCCAGTGTCACCGATATACGGGAATATAGATATTGGTACCTCATATATTTTTTCACTAGCCGTATAAAATAGTAATGTTAATATAAAAGGAATTATTAAAGCGTAACATGTATAGCATAACATCTTCTTGCTAGCTGCTATTTTAGTTAGCCATGCTTTTGCTGTTATACTTCTGGAATAAGAAAAGTATTTTAATATAACTAAAAAAGTAAATAAGCTAATTTATTAGTAGTACAAACATAGCCATACAAAAACAATAAGCATTTCTTTATCTCTCTCTCTATACACACACACACGAAACATCTGGTGAAAATCCAATTTATGTGGCGAAATAACCCCAAGACTAACGATTCATCACATGACCGCGAAAACGTATGACTAGATAAAGGATATTTCAAATTGCGCGGTTTTTTTTAAGAATAAATAAAATATAGTTCGCACACTCAATTTGTCTGGGTCTCTAGGCATTTCAAAAGTGTAAGGTATGACATTTATAAAAATGGCTTCCTACACTGTACAACAACGCGTTCAAACTGTTGAATTATTTTATGAAAACCAGCGTTTTGTGAAAAGAGTTTTTAGAAAATTACGTGAATTTTATGGTTTACATAATCGTCCATCTGAAAGCACTATTGGTCGAATTATTAAAAAGTTTCAAGAGACCGGTTCCGTGGAAGATCAAAAAAGTGAAAAATGCAGTCGCAGTGGTCATTCACAAGAAAATATTGGTTTGGTTCGTGAAAGTGTTATTGAAGATCCTGAAATGTCCATTAGACAACAACTTGGACTTAGTGGATCAACAACATGGAGTATTTTACACAAGGATTTAGCTCTGAAGGCATATAAGGTTCAAATAACACTGAAACTGAAGCCGTTAGATCATTCAAAACGTCGTTCATTTGTCAATTTCATCAATGAACAACCAACGGATTTTTCTCAAAAAATAATATTTGCCGATGCGGCACATTTTCAACTTGGTAGCTATGTTAATAAACAAAATTGCCGTATCTGGGGTGAGGAAAATCCACGAATTTTTCATGAGAAACCTATGCATCCTAAACGAGTTACTGTATAGTGTACATTATGGTCAGGTAGTGTAATTGGACCTTACTTTTTTGAAAATGCTGCTGGTGAAGCTGTAACTGTCAATGGTGATCGATATCATCGGATGATAGCCGAATTGTTGTGGTGTGAATTAATGAATATTGATCTAGAGGATATGCGCTTTCAACAGGATGGCGCTACATCTCACATTGCACACGAATCAATTGGTTCATTGAGAGAAAAATTTCCTGGACGTCTAATCTCAAGAAACGATGATGTTAATTGGCCACCAAGATCATGTGATTTGACACCGTTAGACTATTTTCTTTGGGGTTATGTGAAAAGTCAGGTTTATAAGAACAATCAACAATCAATTCCTGCTTGGAAAGATGAAATTATTCGTGTTATTGGCGAGATAGAGCCTCAATTATGTCAAAATGTCGTTGAAAATTTTAACAAAAGAGTTGACGTCTGTGGAGCTGCAAGAGGAGGCCATTTGAGAGATATATATCACATGCAAATGTCATAACTGATACTTCAATTACCAATAAAAAGTTTTTGAAAGTGAATGCAAATTATATATTTTATTTATTCTTTAAAAAAACCGCGAAATTTGAAACACCTTTATATATATATATATATATATATTATTCGGGTTATTTCGCTGCACAAATTGGATGACTTGGTCCTGAGGACGACTTGTCCCACCTGACGTTTCGATGACATAACTAGTGTTAAATTTCGCCCATTAGTGCGTGAAGTAGATATAACAAAAGATGGATATATCATTATTATACATTAAAGTACAATTACTTTGTATTAAATTTGACTAATAAAAACGAAAATTCCACAAAATTTATTAAAAATTATTTAAAAAACAGGAATTTAATCTCTTATCTATATTGTCAATTCAATTAATTAATATGTATATATTATTCTTTAAATTTGCCTTGTCTTTTATAAATACAGCATTTGCTAATGAAAGTTTCGTTTGTTGCGAAATTATACATGGAAATCTTTTACAAAAATACTTTAATAATAACAATTTATTAGTTTAATAACAAACGAGCAAGGAATACACGAGGTCTGATAAAAAAATAACCGTTATTTTCAATTTTTTCAAAAAGTATTTATTTATTCATCAATAACTATCTTGTCACCTTCAAAGTAATCCCCCTCAAATATAATACACTTATGCCAGCGTTTTTTCCAATCCTCGAAACACTTCTGAAACGCGCTTTTTGGTATTGCCAACAGCTCCTGTTTCGATTTTTCTTTTATCTCCTCAATCGTGGCAAAACGCTTTCCTTTCATCGGTGTCTTCAGTTTTGGGAAGAGGAAAAAGTCAGCGGGGCCCAAGTCCGGTGAATACGATGGTTGAGGCATGATAACGGTTTTGTTTTTGGCCAAAAACTCACGCACAAGCATCGATGTGTGAGCTGGTGCGTTATCATGGTGCAAAATCCATGATTGTTTTTTCCACAATTCTGTGCGTTTCTGACGAATTGCTTCGCGCAAACGGCGCATAACTTCCTTATTGACTGTACGACCTTGTGGCAAGAATTCATGATGCACCACGCCATTGCAGTCGAAGAAAACAGTGAGTAAAACCTTCACATTTGACCGAACTTGACGTGCCTTCCTTAAACCGGTTATACCACAATTGAACTTGTGTTCTGCTCATAGTAGACTCGCCAAACGCCACAGTCAACATTTCAAATGTCCTTGCGCATTTAATTTCATTTTTTACACAAAACTTGATACAGTTTCTTTGATCCATTTTTTCGAATAATAAAAAGAAGAGCACACCAAAACACGACTAACCTTTTTAGCTGTCAAAAACAAACTGACAATCCAAAATGGCTGATATTGCCAACATATATAACAGACATGTGTACCAACATAACAGAAAAAAAATGCGAAAATCGAACATACGTAACTCACGAAATTTGAAAATAACGGTTATTTTTGATCAGACCTCGTATATCTCTACAAATTATTCGATTGTAGTCACATAACGCTCATTCACTTTACGCAGTACTACATCAAAAAAATAGTAACTATGAAAATGTATTAGCTGTTAAATAAATTTTGCCTACAAAAAAGTGTGTAGCTGTGCAGACATTTTTCAGCATTCGTACAAATAGAGCACTCATGCTGGAAAAGTGGTTTTCGCTTACTTAGCTTGTAAATGAATTATAACGGATACCAAATATGCGAGTATTATTATTTTCACAGATTACTAAAATTGTCACTTTTTTTAATTATTGCACATAACAATTGTCTCAACACACAATGATTTCTTTAAATGTTTGAAGTAGAATAAATTGCAGTGTGTAATAAACTTATGACGTAAATGGTAGCAAGTTTGACCAACATAAACACCAGTATATATTGAAAACAACAGAAAATAACAACTTCTTATCTACATACAAGAGACATTTTATACGAACACTTTCTACGTCACTGCATCTAGATAAGTTATTTAAATAACAATAATTTTATTAAGAAAGATATAACAGAAAATACTAACATATGTACAAATAATTTGGAATGGCGCTTGAGCGACGAAATATAACACATGTAGTTGTCGTTGATGAGTAAATTATTTTAATACTAGCGCCAAGCATTAATTAGCAAAAACAAATGTCTGTCTATTACATATCTTAAACTTATTCAAATTCCTGTAATTTTAATTTTTTTGTTTGCTTTAGAAGTCAACTGCATATACAGTATCTGATAATTGAATTAGTCACCCTCTCAATTTGCTATTTGTTTGGAATTTACAGTAAAGGAGAAAGTGTATAAAGATATTTCTAATAAAAATGTTTATTAGGCCTTACAAAACATTTTCCATTTAATACTTTGTCAAATCTCATTTCTTGTAGTTTTACATTCTTTTACCAATTTCTACGAATTTTTCATTTAAAATTGAAATTGCAATTGTTGGATTGAAACATCTGTACATGATGTTTTTTTTAGGACACTCCATACATTTTCGATAGAGTTTTGATCCGGTGAGTTTCAGACCAAGGCAAAATAGGTATGCTTGGCGCTTCAAACAAATTTCCGATCCACTATATGGCACGTTGCCTCATCCTGCATGAAGGTATATGGTCCTTCTTCTTCATGTAGCGAGTCCAGAAAAGAAAAGGTATAGTATCAATTTCAGGACAAAAGTATAGTGTAAATAACTTTTTTTATATTCTTTTGATTTATTGTCCCCTCCATAAAATACAGAGACCCATATATACTGCTGTTATAAATGATCAAATCTAGATGCTTAGTGGATGTTTGATATTTTCTGCACTGCTTCGTCACTGAAACATTTATTGTGTTTTCGTCTGATGAATTGGATACTCTCTGTCATCGCATTAAGCCGCGATTTATCGCAAAGGTAATGAGACCAGCAAACATTCAATTTATTGATATACTCATAAAATGATTAATTTATGTCAAAATTTGTTTTTATTTACCTCTTTCGCATCTTCAACCGTAAATGCTGCCTGTATTTTTTGCCCACTGTAATCGTGCTTCTTCATTTTTGTTAGTCTGAGTTTCTTGACTGGTCTGGAACATTTTATTCCTGCAGCGTGTAATCATATTCGCAATCTACGTTCAAATATGTTTATATTATGTTGTCATAGTATATCTAGCAGTTTTCTAGCTGATGGTTATCGATTTTTTGAGTGCTGCGTTTATAAAATATCGAACATCCCTCTCGATATAGACGACATTTAATTCCTTAATTAATGCGGCTATTCGATTGACTGTGCATCGAGAAACTTTTTTGCATTATTGTGTGAATATAGGCCTATTTTTCACAATGTCCCTATTTTACTTTACCAACCCGCGTACCTCTTTTTTTCTATATTGAATGCTATTCGAAACCCACAGCTTCATTCACAAATTCAAACTATGGCTACAACCCACAGAAATATTATGAAATACTTTGACATACTTCCTAACATAAAGAGGTACAATGATAAACTAAAATTGGATATTATTCATAGATTCTCACATATTTCATTACTCTCGTTTATAAGGGTGGGTAGGTACGTGAGCGAAATATTGTAATAATAAACGACCATGCACAATAGTATAATTATTGTAACTCATAAGAATAGATCTTTGATTTACAAATACATTTACAATTGAAAATATGAAATATATTCAAATACAAAATTACAAATTTTTTGGAACGTGAGGGTGGTTTTAATTGAATTACCAGGATCTGTAAATTAGGTCTACGCAATTTAAAAAATGTCGCAACCGTCACTGATATTTTCCAAAAGTATTTTTCAGACCGATTAAAAGAAGTGCTTACCATTTCTATGGTTTGTATCTATCGAAGAGAGCGTTGTCTTGGTGAAACAGAATCTTTTTCTTTGCCATTCCTGGCCGTTTAGCACGAATCTCAACATTTAATTTTTGTGGTAGTTCTGTATAATATTGTCCGTTTATTCTGGCACCTTTCTGAAGGTAATCAATGAGCAAAATGCCCTTTGAATCCCAAAAAATTGATGCCATCACCTTGTTTGCCGATAAAGTGGTTTTCGCTTTCTTTGGAGGTGCAGAACCACGTTTTAACCATTGTTTCGACTGTTGTTTATTTTCGGGTGTACTGTAGTGTATCCAAGTTTCATCGCAAGTAACAAATCGCCTACAAAAATCAACCGGATTCCGCTTATGAAGGTCCAAACACTCATTGGAAATGCGCAAACGAGTGAACTTTTGATCAGTCGTAAGCAATCGCGGCACCCATCTTGCCGAAAGCTTGGAAAGGCCCAATTCTTTCGTTAAAATGTGGTGTACGCGTTCTGTTGATATGTTTACCATGTCTGCAATCTCTCTCACTTTGAGTCGTCGTTTTTGCATAATAATATTATGGATTTTTATAATTATTTCCTTAGAAGTCACGATTTTGGGTGCTCCAGAGCGCGCTTCATCAACACAGCTCGTACTACCACGTTTAAATTCATTTACGCATCTAGTTATTGTGGCGGATGATGGAGCAGATTCACCTAATGTTTCCCGTAACTCAGCTTTTGTTTCGGTAGCTTTCATACCCTTAATTACGAAGTATTTAATCACCGCACAATACTCTGCTTTTTCCATTTTAACAAAAGGACGTGTTGCTTCTTTTTCAATCAGCTGTCAAAAATAAACTAATCAACCGATTTATATAAATATCGGAATGTAAAATTATAAATAGACAACCTAAATTACAGTGCATTTGTTTTACCAATTAGAGCGCCACCTATGTGTCATTCTCACTACTTGTCAAACTATCCACGTATAATATATCATTAAATTATTTTTGAGTAATTACGGCAGTACTTACCCTATATTACACCAGATGTCATAGCACATTACATTGAGCCAGCACAATGAAACAATGAAGGCAAAATAAAATGCATAACCTAAAACACAGTCAAAAACATTGTTTTGTTTATCAAGGAAATCATTAAAATATTACCCATTGGTTTGCAGTGTTCTGTTGGAAGATGTTTAAATTGCACTGTGGCCAATAAAACAAAAGCAATTATTTGGAAGATACAGTAACACATTGTTATTTTATGTATTGTTTTCTTTAACTTATGTGCGAATATATATATTAATACGGTTATTAGCAAACATACGCATGACAGTAGTAGAGCAGATTTACTTAGCAGAAATTTTAAGTCATTCTCATTGCTTTTTGCGCAAAACAATACTATTTCCATTGCATTTCCGTCTATTACATCGTAGTCCAGACAATACATAAATTCACTGACATTATATTCTGTCCATCCATTAACTTCCTTTATGCTAATGCTACCATTTCTAAATATTTTATAACTAAGCCTTGAACCTTCATATCTAAAACATTTACCTTTGTGGTTGAACATTGCGTAGTTATCTAAAAAGAACGAATCATAAAATTCAAACAAATAGCCTACAAATATTAAGATAACTTAAAAATATCTACTCTTATTAATTTAATTGTTTACAACATAGTAATTACAGATATTTCTTGAGAGCTACCATACTTAAATGTACTGTATAACATTGAAATACAAAATACGTTATTTGAAAGTGAATTTCCAGGTATTCTTGAACCTTAGATCTATACTACCGGTCATATTTATTTGCCCACCCCAATTTTATGTGTTTCCTGAAATACGGATTATCTTTCGAAAAATCTGTATTATAATTATTCAACAATATTATTAGTGGAAGTAATTCCATATGAATTTATACGAAAATCTTAAATTGTTTATGATATATCGTAAAGGTGTCATAAATTGGAAAAATACCATAAATATTATATAGGCTAATCCCTACAGCATTAACAGTTTTACCTGCAGTTCCGAAAGGTATTACCAATATTATGTTATTGTACTAACTAACTACAATATTAGGATGTGTTATTCATAAAGGAAAATAAATTTTATGTCAGTCATCCTTCATCTTTTGTTGCGAAAACAGTGAAATAGAGAGTTATTGTGAATATTTTAATGCAATGCCGAAGACGAAGGAATTATCTGTTGAAGTGCGTGCTATGATAATTGCTTATCATCGTACGGGTAAAAGTAATCGCGAAATTGCAAAAGATTTACGATTAAATCGCAGAACCGTTGATTATAATGTTAAAAAATTTGAAGAAAGTGGTACATTTTCCAACAAAAGAAGATCTGGACGACGCAAAGCGACGACATCTGCAGATGACCGGCATCTAATACGGATAAGTAGACGCGATAGACGAAAAACAGCACCAGAAATTGTTGCTGAAATGAATAGAGCGCGTGCTAAACCAATTAGTGTGTCCACGGTACAGAGAAGGTTAAGGCAAGCGGGTTTATACGGAAGAATTGCTCTGCGAAAACCACTACTAGGAAAGCAAAACAAGATAAAACGACTAAATTGGGCTAAAGAACATAAGAATTGGACGATTGATCAGTGGAATAATGTGTTGTGGACAGACGAATCGAAGTTTGAACTTTTCGGTAGTAAAAGGCGAATATTCGTAAGAAGATCCGCAGGAGAAAGAGTACTGCCAGAATGTATTGCGCTTACCGTAAAACATGGAGGAGGTTTAGTAATGATTTGGGGGTGTTTTGGTGGAAGATCTGTAGGCGATCTCGTCAAAATTGAGGGAATCCTAAGAAAAGAAGGCCATAAGGGAATTTTAGAAAATTACGCTGTTCCTTCAGGACTAAGGATTCTTGGCGAAAACTTTGTATTTCAACAGGACAACGATCCGAAACACACTTCTAGATTGTGTGGCGATTACTTGCGTCAACTAGAAGAGCAAGGGCAAATCTCTATAATGGTATGGCCAGCTCAGAGTCCTGATCTGAACCCAATAGAGCTTCTTTGGGAAGAATTGGACCGGAAGGTTCGAGAACGTGCTCTATCATCCACCACTGTGCTGTGGGAACAACTTCAAGAAGCCTGGGCACAAATTACAGAAGATACACTGCAAAAATTAATTGAAAGGATGCCGCGGTTATGTGCCGCAATTATCAAAAATAAAGGTGAGCACATCGATGAGAGCAAAATTTAATAATAATTAATGATAAAGTTTTTATATAGGAAAAATGTAACTATTTTATGTTTATTTTACACTATTGAATTGGTACAATAGATAAATTTTCAGTACACATTTGATAGTTTAATAATTTTGGCTAAAACTAAAGGTGGGCAAAAAATATGACCGGTAGTGTATAAAAATAAAGCTTTAGAAACATGAAAATTGAACTTCGAGATAATATTGAATTACTACATCTATTCTCAATCTCATAATCGAAGTTAAAAAGTTAAATTAATAAGTAATCTACGAATTTTTCCAGAGACAAGCTTAATCAAACACATGTTCTTCATCTTTGACAAGAAACCATCATGGATCCAAATGAAATTTATAAAATAATTAATAACGTTTATATTATACAATAACCTTAATATCATGCAGATAGAGTACCTAGAAATTCTCCAAAATTCAATTTTGCGTTTTATGGCATTACTCAACATTCACATTCACAATCATTCACAAAAATATGTGAAAATTTTATACAAATTATTTTTTAGGTTCCCTTACATTGCAAAAATTGTTTAAGGACATATAATTAAAAATATTCTTCGTTTTCTAATGTACAGGAAAAAATTATTTGGAAGTTATCCTAAGCATTGTATGATAATAATGTTAGACAACCTAGACTAGCGATATGAAGAAATGGTAAAAATAAATTATCTAATGACAAGTATGATTATTATTATTTTGAAATAAAGGATATCTACAAAAGCACTTGGTGTACACTAGATAGACAAAGTGTAAATCTAGTTGACCATATACTAATGTGCAGATTCTGTTATTTTATAGTAGTAACAATAATGAAACAAATTATATCGGATACTAAACATCTAAAAAAAAAAAATGAAGTTAAATCAAGAAGCGGAAAAGAATTAATAAAATACGAAAAGGTTATAACAAACAGTTACTGTGTATTATACAAAAGAATAACATCGAAATCAAATGTCTATATAAGAAAATGGTAGAGAGGCTACAAAATCAATTAATAAAGATGAAAAATAGAAAAAAAGGTACTGTTGTGAAAAAGAATTTAGAGATGAAATAGAAAAAAGGAATTAAATTGCTAACAGAGGATGGGCAGAAAATGTAAGAATTTAATATGCAAAGAAATAAAACGAAGAAGCTACTGAGGAATAAAAAAGATAGTACAGTGTGTTTCAAAAAGAATATACGTATTTCGAAGACACATATTTATTCAACTTTAAGACATGTGTAGGCAACAACTGGCCCGTTGTAAGATTTGATCCGGCCCGCGAGACATTATCGTATTATTTCATAAAAATTATGAACACTACTTTAAAATGCATGGCCCGCGAACGTATTGCACATTAAAGTTTGGCTTATATTATTTCATGTCTGATATCTATCGCTAAAAATTATGAACACTACTTTAAAATGCACTACTTTTTGGCCCGCGAACGTATTGCACATTAAAGTTTGGCCCTCAACATGTCAAAGGTTGCCCATACCTGCTTTAAGACATACGAATATGAAACTTAACACACGTATTTACGAACCTCTGAAGTTCAGATTACAGATGTTCAATATGTCCTCCATCAGCGACACGAACAATATCACATCGATACTCAAATTCCTCCCATACTCGGCCAAGCATGTCCTTCGTCACTGATGTTATGGCAGTACGGATCCGGTTCTTCAACTCTTCCAGATTTTGTGGGAGTGGTGGTACATAATCGTTATCTTTAACGAAACCCAACAGGAAGAAGTCACAGGGTGTCAAATTCGGTGACCATGGAGCCCAGCTGAGATATGCCAAATCGCCAGCTCCTTGACGACCAATCCAACGGTTCGGTAGAGTTTTATTCTGATATTCACGCACTTGGCGACTCCAGCAAGGGAGTGTCCCGTCTTGTTGAAAAATGAAGTTGTCTTCGTGCAGCCTCGGTACAACCAGTTTTGTAACATAGGGAGATACTGCTGACTGTTAACCGTGTTTCCATCAAAGAAGAATGGGTCGTAAACAGATGATCGGGATATCGTACAAAACATATTGATTTTAGGCGAATCTCGTACATGTTCAATGGCTACATGTGGGTTCTGTAGACCCCACATTCGAACATTGTCTTTCTCTATCAGACTACTAACATGAAAAGTCGCTTCATCACTGAACAGGATGCGTTGTGCGACAGTGTTATCATTATCAATAGCATCATGAATTTCGTTACAAAATGCGACACGTTTCCGTTTGTCATCAGGACGCAGAGCTTGTAACAACTGTAACTTGTACGGTTTCATAACCAACCGACGTCTCAAAACACGCCAAATTGTTGTTGTAGGCAGTTGTAACTCCCGACTGGCACGACGAGTTGATTTTGAAGGATTACGTTGGAAAGCAGTTTTGAATTTGTGCAACATTTTCTTCAGAAACACGAGGGCGGCCAGGACTCTTTCCTTTACATACATATCCTGTATCTACAAACTGTCGATACGATCTGCGAATATTCCACCCATTCGGAGGATCAATTTGGTAGCTCAACCTGAAACGTCTTTCCACTGTAATCACGATATAGCACTTCGCAAACTCGAGAACACAAAATGATTTCTGCTGCGGACTAGCCATTTTAAACATACGATGGTTACCAACAAAACAGAAGACAACTGACATCTAGCGTCTATTAAATAAACTAGACTATGTATTCGTTTCTCCAATAGCCGAGCCGAGGCGTAGTGATGGATAGTTTGGACAAAATAATACTTTGTAATACGTATATTCTTTTTGAAACACGCTGTATATTAAGGATGTTCGGTTAAATTGTAAAAGACAAAAATAACTAAATTAGGAACTAAAACGGAGTTAACGGCTAAATAAATGATAAAATTAAAGAAATTATTGCAAAGGAGGACGATAGTCTAAACATATAAAGAAAATACTTTGACTTACTAAATGGAGAAAATGCGGAAGAAAATTGAGAAGATGAAAATAATTTCAAAAAAGTTAAAAAGAAAAGGAAGGGGTATAGAACAAATCCAAGAAATGAAATAATAAGGAAATCGAAAATAAGAAAGATCTGTTGTAATTGTGCAACTAATATTTTAAGATTAAATACTAGTTTTCTTATAGGTACATATTTTTTTAATTTAAACAGATCTTTCTTATTTTATATTGAAAAATCGCAAACATAAAAAGCAAATATCTTTCAAAGTGATAGATCTTCATAACTTAAGTAATAAGTATAATTTTCGTTTCTCAAAATTGGATCATTTAAAAAAATATTTAATAGAAAATACATAGTCTCTTTCTTTTGTTAATTTTTCTGAAATAATAGAATGTAACAAAATTAATATAATTTATGTAAACATTTCCAATTACAAAAGTTGTTAATCCAGACGATAAATATTGTAATAAATGGAATACTAATAGCTCTGCTTACTAAATACAAAATTATTAATGATTCTCCACAATTTTGGTATGCTTGTTTGAATTGGATAAAATATGAGCTTATAGAGTAGATATTCAAAAACGTGTGAGTTTTTTAAAACTATGCCGACGAACAGAAATATTTCGACCAAGGATAAACGTTTTATGTTTGGTGCTGCAGTAGTTGCATATTATTGTGTTTCCCATATTGTTCTCTGTATAGAGAGAGAAATTACATTAACAAAAGGAAAAACTAAAATACTAAAGAATAAACATAAGTTTAGGCAAGTAAGAAACAGGATAATATATATAAACAATGATTTAACAGAAAAAGAAAAAACCATACAGTATCAGATTCTAAAGAAGTTGAAGAAATAAAGGCAATAAAGTTAGAATAGGATATCCGAGTGTAACAACTAATACAAAAACATAGAAATGGGATGAAGAAGCAGATGTTCTGAAAAAGATTGAAGTTGTAAAATCTAAAATACCATAAAACTAAAACAAGGAAAGGAGCGGGATAAAACAAAAACGACTAGAACAAAGGAGAAAGACATGAATACAGAAAGAAAATTACAAACAAGGGAAAATAAAATAGGTTGATTTGGTCAGGAATAAAAAACCGAAAAAAAAGAGCGAAAGCAAATGAAAGTCATTAAGAAAGAAGTTAGCACAATAATAATAGCATACGGGATAAACGAAGAAAGAAGATTAATTCTTTGAGAAAATTTGAAAAGAATTAAATAAAACACACGAAAATATAAAATACGAAGATATAACCCTCACAAGCATGACAAGGAAAATGATGGCGAGAATAATAAATAGCATAATAAAGGAAGTTTTAGATAACACTCCTCTAAGAATTATCAAGAATTTTCTTTGCGCAATTTGACAGTTTGCACAATTCGGCTAGCTAGAATTATATAAGACATAATTTTCGTTATAAGACAAATAATAGATAAAAATATAAATTCGAACATAGTATAAACAGGTTTCATCGACCTAAAAAGCTTTTGACAGAATTAGAAAGAAGGAAATATGGAAAACCCTGAAAAGAAATGGAATACAGGAAGGCACAATAGAAGTAATAAAACCAAAGTACAAATCAACAGTAAATATAATAAGGGTGAATGAAGAATCAGAAGAATGTGTACTTAGTCCAATACTATATTATATAAAGAGAGAAAAAGAGGAAATAAAGACTTCAATTTTCCAACTGGAAAATGGAAAAAGTATATTGAAATAATGACAAAATCAGAATATAATATAGATATTCTAGAAGAAGAATTAATGAAGAGCAACATTAAAATAAACACTGAAAAGAATAAGACATAATAACAACAAGGGATGAAAAATATAAAGATAAATCGAGAATGGAACAGGTTAACTTTCAAGTAGTTAGGTACTTTGATATAAGAAAACGGAAGGCTAGAGATGAAAATTAATGATAAAATAGGAAAGTTTTCAATACGCTAGGGTGCATTTCCTGGGGAAAAGGAAATACAAAAAGATATAAAAATGGATGTTATAAAAAAAGTCATACCTCGATTTCATTTTTTGCTAATCGTATGTTTAGCATTTAACATTATTACAGAATATTTTATAATCTGTTATATAAAAATCCTTGTCCTCAAATAGGGTCGTGGAGGCATGAATTAATAATAATAATAATGATAACAATTCATGCCTCCACGACCATCAACAGCTTAAGTACAATTACAGGAAAATTTGTCAGACTAAACTAAGATAATACCTAAATTGACATAACCATAATTTGAAAACCGCTCCTCTTTATTTATTCATGAATAGGCTTGTCATTTTTCCCCGGCGCGACAGATCAGAATCAGTTGTAGTGAGTACGTATTTACGTATTGACAGTCAGATGTGACTGTAACGAATATTAACAATGGGCGATGCATAAAATAAAGAAAAATGAATGATTTTAAAATTTCTGAAACACTTGCCTTGTTTATAACTATGATTACGTAGTGCGAAGTGGATAGCTTTGATGAAAAGTGTGCACCAGTAAGTATGTTTCTACGTTCGCCTCGACCAACAATGTTCATTGTGATGAAAAAATGTTCTTATATCTTGAGAAAGACGTTTCGACATCTGCTGATGTAATTCACACATAATTAAAATAATTTTTATAAATAAGAATTTATAGAACCACCATAACAAATGTATCTTAATCTTGTAAAATCAA
>JAVIWB010004101.1:167500-187500 GCA_031893035.1 Dermolepida albohirtum | reverse complement strand
CTAATATAATATAACTGTCTCCTCATCTTCATTCACTTTCTCTAGTACATGGTCGACATTCGTTAAAAAAACCTAATTCATAAGTCGAGGATACCACAAACGAATTCGTGAAATTATTATCGATCTGTGACTGACATTTCCTCTGATATCTATATTATAATTAGTAAATTTATCAATACGCACTTGTGCGGTTAACCGATTATTCCTGCATTTATATAGATTCGATCAGATGTCAAAAAAATGATAAAGGAATGAAAATTTATTTAAATCACATTTCATGATTTTCATAATATTGTATTTGTTACACTCTAAATAATATAAATATTTTGTTGTTTTTCGTTGTGTATGCAATAACATCTTTTGCTTTTAATCGAAACAATATAACAATAAGACGTAATTCTCTTATTAACATAAGACTTAGTTAGTTAGCTTGCAAATTAATGCAAGGCCAACCTCCTATAAACCAAGTCCACAGTACTGGCCACCATGATGATAGAAGAACTTAAGGCGGACTTTCTTACAGAGAAGTCGAGTCATGGTTCAACTTTGATATAAACAATAGAATAATTATACTGGATGGGGAGAAATGTAGAAAAGGTTTGCCTTTATAGATAGAAGCAATTTGGTACACAGATGATTCTAAAGAAGCACAAGGAGTCGAAACTGCAATTTACGAATTCAAAGAAAGAAGGATACCCCAGGTGAGCTTAACTAGAGATACTATGATATTTCAGGCAGAAATAATCGCATTACATTAATGTATTAAAGATATTAATAGACAAGGTTTCTACGGACATCTAAGCAATGTTGAAAACATAGATTCGGTATAAATAATATCTAATTTTGTATAGGATTGTAGATGTAAAAGGGAACAATATCCTGGATACTAGGATACGAAGGCTATGAAGCTAATAGAAAACCAACAACTGGCCCGACAACTCTCGTTAATGTCCTTCATAGTACTGAAGCCTTCCTGTGGTACAGCAAAACTAAATATTAAAAAAGTCGATCTTTCAAAACTATAACGGAGTTATTGAGCAGGGATAGAAAGACTGTTAAGATGATAGCAGACTAGCTAACAGGGCACTATTTGCTTAATAGAGATTCGAACTATGTAAACTTGATAGAAGAATGCACATGTAGATTCTGTTAAGTATAAGAGTTTCACAAAAACACGGTTTCTGCAAATGAGAGATGAGCATTCGGAAGCGAAACAAGACAAGAGAAAGTACTCTAACGAGACATGAAGTGTGTATTTGTTAATTATTGTGACTAATCACAATATGTATCAAGATAAGCTCTAAAGCTTATCTTGATACATTTTGTGCATACATAAGCATTTGTGATGGTTGCTGATTATATATTCTCTGAGACATACATGTAAAAAAGTGTTTCACAACAGCTCAATTTGGTCTAAAGTTGATCAAAAATAATCATCTCTACAATTTGATCTAACTGTTATTGTTATGCCAAGTAGATACTTATGCAAATAACGTAATACGTTTGCTTACAAGTATGTATATAAATGATGTCGATATTACACATCAATGTCATTGAAAACCACATTGCATAACAGAGCATTTCTGTAAATAAGCACACCTATATACCTGAGAAGGTAATCTTGTAGATTTCATTATTGCTAATATCGCAATCTCATTTTATAGAAAACGGCGTATAGGTTTATTAAATATAATACGTTTATTTGCGAAACCTAAACGATAATCTAATTGGATATAGACTACCAGTAGGAAATATGAATTTTTAAATTGTTCTATAAATAATAAATACATTAATGTTTAATGAAATTCTTAAAAAGTTATCGAGATAGTCTTTTTAACAAGCGGCTTAGCATAAGTTGTGTAAATTACGTTCCACTGACGATTGAAATCTCATTTAACTTTATATTGTGAAAATACTTATCACTAATTACAAAAAAGATACTATATAGTAAGTAAACTTAAATCAAAATCTTATATTTGAGTTATTTAAAAAATATAAATTAAAAAATTATCTAACAATGCTAAATTTTTGGATGAATTATTACTTTTGTTATATTTTCATTATTTTTGATACACATTCCTAATTACTAATTGCTAAAAAGTTCGTAATCATAAAGAGGAAGCGACTGTTTACATTTTTATACTTAATGGTATAGTTTATTAAATCTATTTTCCAGTCCTGCGAATTATTATTTTTTTTCGTTAATGATATTTATACTTTCTTTCAAAATATAAAAAGAAATCATATACAAATAAATACATGCGTTTTATTCTGGCTAAGGATACTATTAAATGTGATTAAATATTTACAATGACAGCTGATAAGATATCTACTCCTGTGTCCAATAACACTAACACTGAAAAATAACACAGGGTAACAAAATGAAAAAAAAACTTGGTGCCGGAAATCTAACATCTGATTTTAGATGTTTTTAATGTGCTGATTCCAAAAATGCCACCAGATTTTTTTCTATCAGCTCTAGTTTTTGAGATACAGGTTACAGGTTAATTGATATTTTTTTCTGATAAAGGACAACAAATAAAGAGATAAATATGTACTTAATCGTCAAAATAGAAATGATGTAATTAGCCAAATGGAGACCTGGAATTGTCCCTGACCCAATGTTCCTATACTAGGAACTACTCAATACACTGCTCTTAATTACTTTTATACCTGTAATTGCCTATGACCCGATCCTTCTATACCTGCTTGCCTGTACTCGATTTAGTATAACACATGGATCAATAAGTCCCGAGACTAACAATGAAAATAACATTTTTTTTGCAAAATTTTTTTTTATTCATCAACATAATCACCTTTTAGGGTGATACAATGGTTCCAACGCTTTTCCAATTTTTCAATACCATGTTTATAAAAAAATTTATCTTTCGCTTCAAAATAAGCTTCAGTTTCAGCGATGACCTCCTCATTTGAGCCAAATCTTTTTCCCTGGAGCATTTTTTTAAGATCAGCAAAGAGCCAGTAGTCACTGGGGGCTAAATCTGGCGAATATGGGGGGTGGGGAAGCAGATCAAAACCCAATTCGTTCAATTTTGCCATTGTTTTCATCGACTTGTGGCAGGGTGCATTGTCTTGGTGAAAAAAGATTTTTTTTCTCTGCATGTGCGGTCGTTTTTTTGCGATTTCCTCCTTCAAAAGCACCAGTAAGTCAATATAATAATCACTGTTGATCGATTTACCTTTTTCGAGGTAGTCAATGAAAATCACGCCATGTGTATCCCAAAAAACTGACGCCAGGACTTTGCCAGCTGACTGCTGCGTTTTCGGACGTTTCGGACGGCTTTCGACAGCTGTGCGCCACTCAGATGACTGCCGCTTCGACTCTGGAGTGTAGTGATGTATCCATGTTTCGTCCATGGTCACGTAACGACGCAAGAAATCTTTTTTGTTGCGAGTAAATAGCGATAAACAGCTTTCTGAATCATCGACTCGTTGCTGTTTTTGTTCCATCGAGAGCAATCGCGGCACCCACTTGGAAAAAACCTTTTTCATGCTCAATTTTTCATGAAGGGTAGTAAATACACTTCCATATGATATCTGTGTCATCTCAGCAATCTCCCGGAGCTTCACTTTACGATCTTTCATTATAATTTTTGTCACTTCACTCACATTTTCCGGTGTAACGGCTTCCACAGGTCTACCCGAGCGTTCCGCGTCATTTGTGTCGGTACGACCACGTTTAAACTCGGCAAACCACCGACAAATCGTTGCTTTTGATGGACAAGAGTCCGGGTAACATTTTTCAATCCATTGTTTTGCTTGCGTGGTGTTTTTACCCATTAAAAAACAATGTTTTATCAGAACACGAAACTCGGTTTTTTCCATTGTTTAAACAAACTACAAAACGACTTTACTCTAACCTCGATAACTCAGCTGTTTCTGGTCCGATCGACTTAAAATTTTGACACGTTTCGAGCAAAGGTTAGTACTCTAGAAAGACGTGGTTACTGGTTTACTACGAACGCCATCTATGGGTTAGTCTCGGGACTTATTGATCCATGTGTTATTACTGAGTTTTCCCAGGTAAAGTTGTGCTATCATTTTGTGTAAATTTTGGTAGTTTTGTAGTATCAAGACACTAAACTGAAACAATGGCATCCACAAGCAGACGTACCTGTGTAAATCATTCCGATGTTTTTTGTTATGTGTGTGATGAATACACTTTGAAAAAGAGCAGAAAAACGATTTCTGACTTTGTGAAAAGAGCTTATCTTGCCTATTTTGGCGTTCATTTAGGAGATCAAGATAAATCTTGGGCCCCACGTTTCATATGTAAAACATGTGTTGAACATTTGCGACAGTGGACAACTGGAAAGAGGAAGTGCCTAAAGTTTGGTGTACCAATGGTTTGGAGAGAACCGCGAAACCATCATGACGACTGCTATTTTTGTCTCGTTATTATTAAAGGCATAAATAGAAACAATAGACACAAATGGACATATCCTGATCTAGATTCTGCAAGAAGGCCTGTAGCGCATTCAGAAGAAATACCCGTTCCATCATTTAGCAGTCTACCCGAACTGACAGAAGATGATACAGGAACATCAACGTCTGACGAAGTTCAAAGAATTCAATCAGAAAACGACAGCGATTTTGAAGCAGATTTAGCAACTCCGCAGTGTTTCAATCAAGAAGAACTAAACGATCTTATAAGAGACCTGAATCTCTCAAAGGAATCCGCTGAATTACTTGCATCCAGATTAAAAGAAAAAAATCTACTTTGTCCAGGTACTAATATTACATTTTATCGTAAAAGAGATAAGGATCTGCTGCCTTTTTTTCGCTCTGGATAATGACTTGGTATTCTGTAACAATATAAAAGGGCTCTCAGAAAAAATGGGTTTGCCTGAATACACTTCAAACGATTGGCGCCTTTTTATTGACAGTTCAAAACGTAGTTTAAAATATGTTCTTTTACATAACGGTAACAAATATGGCTCAATTCCTATTGGTCATTCTACTACCATGAAGGAAGAATATGAAACAATTGCATTAGTTTTAAGAAAAATCAAATACGAAGAACATCAGTGGGCAATTTGTGTTGATTTAAAAATGGTTAACTTCCTCGTTGGACAGCAGAGTGGTTATACAAAATATCCTTGTTTTTTGTGCCTTTGGGACAGCAAAGATAAAAATGAGCACTGGGTTAAAAAAAAATGGCCTTCAAGAGATGTCATGATTCAAGGAAAACAAAACGTGATCAACGAACCTTTGGTTGCAAGAGAAAAAATCTTACTTCCGCCCTTGCATATCAAGCTAGGCTTAATGAAGCAATTTGTGAAGGGTTTGAATCGAGATAGAAATTGTTTTGGGTATTTATCACGTAAATTTCCTGGCATTAGCACGGAAAAACTAAAAGCTGGTATATTTGATGGTCCTCAAATAAGGCAACTTGTTAAAGATCCACAATCGACACTGAATCTAACACTTGGTGTTCATTTATTCAAGTAGTACAAAATTTTCTTGGCAATCATAAAGCAGAGAATTACGTAGAATTAGTGGAAACTATGCTTTCAAATTTTAATATTCTCGGCTGTAACATGAGTATAAAAGTTCACTACCTCCACAGCCACCTAGATCGTTTTCCAGAAAACTTAGGTGATTGTAGTGAAGAACAGGGGGAAAGATTCCATCAGGATATTAAAACTATGGAAGATCGTTATCAAGGACGATGCGAATCAGCGAAAAATTATAATTTTTCGCTGATTCGCATTGAGTTTATCCGCCATAGAAAATGAAAACCCGACCGCTATGTACAGTCCGGGCAATACTTTCTCTGCATGAACCGCAGAAGTAAACCCTTACAGGGTGTTTTATATTACACTGTCGATATCTATCGAGCAGCAACTATTTAATAATGGTGCTTCGATAAGCGATACTGTGTTCGCGTAATCTACTTCTAATTGGTATTAAACTAATATTTATTATTATTTGCATCTTTTCGTATATAAATTATAACATCTTATCTTGCTGTGTTGTTGTAGTGTAGCTTGCTCCGCGTTATGTAAAATCATCTCCGCTTTGAGTTTGATAACGCCTTGTCCACCGTCTCTTAAAGTCTTCTTGTACAAGTGCCTAGTTGCCGCTACAATTGTCATTTTAAGATCTTCGCTGTGCTCACACAAAAACACTACTTCAAAACGTTTTGCATACGCTACACTTATTTCAGCAAAGACTGTTACCTGCGCCACATACAATAGATAACTGAACTAAAACTGACTAGATATATTAGATGATTTGGTACGTAGACTTCCGCGGTCGTGGTCCATGCTATCTGCTTCTGGGTTTCCGGGCTGGAACCGCGTCACTAGTATATCTGCCGACGTTTCGTACCCATTTGTATGGGACATCTTCAGGGCTGAACTACTGCACTGAAACTGATATATTAGATGATATTTCTACATATTCTCTCAGACCCGTCCTCCCATTAACTTTTCCTTCATGGAATATTGGTCTATATTTCTTACTATACACACTGTACAATACACACATTTGCATAACAGATTACTCATTTAAACAAATTTATCATCGTATATAACATTACCATTCCTGCGCGTCATGAGATCGAAGTATATCGTAACACATTTATGTGGGCCGCAAACAGTCCTTACAGAGCTGGGTGTAGAACGAGCTACGCGGAAATAGACGATAGTAAGTAGGGTAAATCAGTTTTATTATGTAAGAAGTTTCATTCATATTCAGCACTACAAAGTTCGCGTTTGGTTCTTAACAAAGACAAACTATGCTGCTCGAGTAGAATTCCGATCATATCCTCTGACCAATAAGCACCATTCAATGGAAACGATAGGTATTTTAAAAAGGGTCTTTGTATGCGATTCATTTGTATACAGTGATAAGGGCGAGTTCTAATTAGATAACACGTCCTCATAATATAAGGTCTTCAAATAAGTAAGTAAGGCAAGAAACCAAAACTGACGCACACTTGTTTATACTAATATCCCTATGATCAATGGTATCAGATACACGAGAAAGGTCCATGGAGATTACATAAACCTCGCAACGATCATCAATAATTTCAGAAACATATTAATTGTTGTCAAATTAGAAACCTGTGAACGGACATGCATAAATCGATGCTGGTTGAATGAAAAGAAAAGTTTCATGTTGGAGTACGCCACGTTATACATTATCTGTTCAGAAACCTTTGTAAAGTTGTTCAAAATGCTAATCGATAAGTAATTATTAGAAAGTTGCTTATACATCAATATTGCATTAGTTCTCTCCCAAAGAGATAGAAAACAGTTAGTAGCAGAAGCTAAGTTTACGAAAACTTTAAGTGATCGGACAAAATATGTTTACTTGAATTAAAAATGCGGGACTTAAATCTCCTCTAGCACTAAATGAATTACCCAAACATGTCATAACAGTGACAAGTTCATCTTCGTTTGTCAGAAAAAAAGAGGTAAGTATCCAATCCCAGCAGACGAAACCGATAAGGAATTCTTCACCCTAGCTTCGGAAAATATATTAGCAAACGCATTGACACTATCTTATGCTGTTGTTTATTCGGCATCATCATTTCGAAGCACACTTGGAAATCTATGAGTTTCACGCCTCTGATATACATACTTCCAAAATCAGAAGAGTTTGTATTTACATTTTGTTCAACTTTTCTTATATACTATTTGTAGGCAATAGTTATTTGAGCATTCTCCTAAAATCAAAGTAAAAGGCATCACACCAGATTTCAACCATCTCTTCCGATTACATTGAATTTCTTACGTAGATTTTGACGGAAAAGACGACTTCCTGCGAATACTTGTTGGAATCGAGCCATCCTATGTCCCATACAGCATACCATAAAAGCGATCGGCAACTAATTCAATATTCGTAAACAAATCCAAAGATAGTAGTACACAAATTATGACAGAGAAACAGAAAAGCAGCTCTTGGAAAATGATACTTATACGCTACTCGTATAAGGAATATTTTCAAAGTCCTAAGAATTTTTATATTAATATCCAAAGCAGGAGGATGTATATCCTCAAGCACGAATCAGATCTAGGAACTATCAAATTACAATTAATGATTGAAATATAACATCCAATACTGTATACTATTATATTTTTATTATATTGTATACTATTATATTTTTCGAGGTTACAAAAACAAGAAAGTGATGGCAACAAACAACTATACATCGAGTATAGACGTTAAAACTACCAATAATTGAAATCTTTGCTTTACCAGTTCAAAAGTATTCATTAAAATTCTATATCGTTGGGTGAGATATCAGGAAAAATGTAAATTGAACATACGAGAAACGCAGAAACTTCATAATATAAAGTCTTCTTCTAGAATGACTAAACCAGAACTTTCGTATTCAATCAGGTTATAACTTCGTAACGTCGTTTAGTCTATTTTAAATACATTAATAATATAATACAAATAAAATAGTTTTTTCGGTCCTTCATATAAAATGAATTAATGAAAAACTGTTAATATACGTCAAAAAAATTACTCCACTGGATTTACGAATCTTGAAAAGAAATTTACCGAAATAAGTATGGCAAAATTAAGAAAGTAGTTTCGCACAACTTCCAAAAGTCTCCTCTTTATCAAGATGACGAAAAGTGCTAATCAAAAATGAATTGTCGAATGTCGAGTTTTAATTTTTCCCTTGAAGACCTTGGAGCAATAAATTATGAATAATCTGGAATCAAAACCCGGGAAATTACTGTTGGATGTCGTGACGATTGCAAGGAATAATTAATGAAGTATTATATTAGAATCAAAAATTTGAATCTACTATCTTAACAATAATAATGTTTTCCTTTCTTATCCTGTAAGCTTTAATTTATATAGAAAAAACTAAATCGTATTATAAGATTTCGATATTTTTGTTACACCTGAGATACCTCAAAATTTTCAATATGTCAAAAGTAGTAGTAAGAAGAAACTGTTTCAAGTATTTTTTATATAAAACACTCTAATATTGGTGGGATCTAGGAATTTAAGAAAGTTTTGCTTGTCAATAAACATAATTTTAATACAATACAAAATTCAGCCTTAATATTAAAATAAAATAAAAAGCAATTAAAAATATCGAGCTTAATTCTAGTTACTTCTTCAAATGGACATTTTCCATAACCAAAGTTATTTTATTTAACTACTTAATAGACTATTATGAAGTTATAAACTGTCATGCATTTTTAGGACTGAATACGAACAAGGAAACTTATAATCACGGTGTTACTTATTGAAAAAATTGACCGTGCCGCATTATGAATCTTACCATGATTTTGCCACAATTTGTTGTAGTTGTGTGAACTATTTGGCTTGTGATTTCGTTATGATACGAACTCTAAATTTTATTTGTTAAAAAACAATCTATTTTAAAGTCGAAATCCACTTTAAATTATTTTTGATAAAGATGTTCTAATTTGTTCAGAATATTTCTAAAGTTATTAAAAGACTAATTAATTATACTTAATAATTATTAATAAAGAAATACGGATAGAGTACAGTTCAAAATTGCTTCCCTATCTGGCGAAATACGAAAAATTATAAAAACCAAACTATGACAAAAAACGACTTAATTATAATAATTCAATAATTAATTATAATAATTTATTAATATTTTAAGCTGTTTATTAATTATTTTTACATAGACCATTGCTCTAAAACTGTAGACGATTTATGTAAGAAAACCTCTGTTAAGGCAGATTTCACTTTATATGATTTTATTGTGATATGCAGAAAAATATTTTTCATTGATACGTTATACTGATGTCGATGGAAAATATTTTTCTGCATATCACAATACAATCATATAACGTGAAATCTGCCTTAACGAAGATCTATCGCGGAACATCTCCATTGAAGGGATAGTTTTGTCTAGTCCCAACTGCTTTACATAAGATTAGTATTGCCCAATATTATTTTTCGAGCCGATTTTATTTTGAGTGCACCCGGACACAAATTTTCTAATAATACTATATATATACTATAGTATTTTCTCTTGAACGCACACAAAAATGTATATGCAATAGTTTGTTTTAAAAACGAGTATATAAGTAATTCGATAGAATAAATACCCATTGCTGACCAATGACCACATTGGACAAGTGGTTGAAATACTGACAATATTTGTCGGGAAAAATTCTGTTCTTCTACAGTAGTTCGTTTGTGAAAAATACCCAACTTGATAACCTGTTTCCTCGGTGTCTTCTTACGTCTATTCATATGTGGTTCTCCTTAAATTTTCTTGAGTAAATATTGTTTACATACCAGTAAGAAGAAACATTTTGGCTTTTAAACAAAAAATTTACTGGTTTGAAATATACAGTAAAGAAAATTATGTCTTACAAATTTACCACAGCGATTTAGCAAAGGAATGATGCAATCCGTAGAAAGAATAGTATTCCAATGTTAATGTTAATCAAATAAGAGGATCTTTCACAGGCAATGATTAAACAATACATAGATCATTTATATTATGAATGTTTTATTACAGATCGCACTGAACGAATTCCTTTAACTGCTAGGTATCGTAGATTTATTTTTGCACAAATTTTTGCTATCGATGTTTATTATGTATTTTGTCGAACGTCGATCATCACATTGCCATTTTTCTCCAAGACCACCAATATGTAGCAAAGCCGAATAAATAGCATAATCATTGTGAAATAACATCTGGTTGCACTAATAAATTTAGAAGCAGCTTGTATTATTCTTGAAGGTCTATCTTCATTCTTGCAAAAACTTCGTTCTTTAATAAAAGACTATTCTCCAAGAAAGGCTTATAATGTCATGAGACAACTTTCTTATTTAAAGTCTTGGCAAGCACAATCCTTACTTACTTAGTACTAAAAATATGTTAGTGGAAAGTTGTCCAAAGAAAGAATAACAATTCTACATGAATATGTCTGGGGAAAAGAAAAGCTTCTGGTTTTTAGTAAAACGACTAAGCTAAGACCCTTTAAAAATATTAATTCAAATAAATTACCTGCCACTTGGCAATCCAAAAAACACTGATTAAAAATGAAAGGAGAAAATTGCTGCTACTCCTAGCCAGTCTAAAATTACATTGGAGAGATATTAATTTGAAAAATATCAAAAAACTGTTTCTACCACCATTGCACTTCTGTCTGTCAACCACTTGATCACAGTATAATTAAGAATTTCAAGATTTATTACGGAACTTTAATACTAAAACACTTAATAATAAACAAGCTGCTTATTGTGACCTTGATATAGTAAAAAAAATAGTTTATTGAGATAAGAATAAGAATATAATATATAAGAGTAGAATAATTTACGCACGTGCAATATTCTGAATTTAATTTTAAATTCAAAATATTGCACGTGCGTAAATTATACTACCTCTATTATTATCTCAATGTAGCGGTATTGTTAATACTTATCGATCTCTAAGTATATAGGCGAATATAAATTTTAAATAATACAGTGACATGTGAATGATTTCCCTATTTTTTCTTTAAATATCGTAAAAGTATTTAATATGAAGTTTCTAAATTTATACACAAATATGTATTACTACTAAATTATTGTTAAAGTTTAACTTAAGATTATTGTGTACCGGTTTTTTCAAAAATATTTGGTCTTCCTCGAACGTTTACACCAAATTCGGTATTTATACGGCATACTGGGCTACCATAAATTTCGCCATCACGGCAACACTTTTTCAAACACCAGGGTTTTTTACCATTATTATTTCCTTGAAGACAATACTCTTCGCCATAGCATATTCTGGCGATATAAGCTGTAGAATCATAAATTTTGTCCAAGCAGTATTTTCCATGGTCAATCACTTCGTCTTCGAATATTAAAGCATTTACCCTCCCATATATTTTCGAAATATTTCCAATTATTCGGTCTACTATCACGTCACACTCACTTAAACTATGTTTTATAATTTCGACATCAAGATTTAGTTCTTCATATATTGATGAGTTAACATAAGAGTGTACACATTTTCGGTCATAAATTTCATAACTGTACCCCGGGGGACAACATTTAGCAAAGTAATTTTTAAATGTGGATCCCGAAATTGGAATAGCTTCGTTATCTGACAAAGTATTATTTTTAAAATAGTACCGCGTTTTAATCTTGGTGGATGGTGTGATTTCGTTGATGTAGGTAACATTTTGTACACTAAATATTAGGGTTGCAGTGCTTATAATATTAATCAATGCTGACATTACGAATGACTAAATTTTAATAACAAATTCGGTCTTCTCTATAATATAATTCACTCAGAATATTCAATTCACGACTAACGCTTTCACTCATCTTGCGATTACTGTTGTGATATAAAGTTTTATATATTTACAGTTCCTTAAGAATCACAGAAAGTGAGGCACACATTACGAACCAGTTTTAAGAGGCTAGATATACGTATATACATTCATGTACATATATGTATATATGGTGCCGTTTAAATAGCAGAGATAAAACATATGGGTATATTAATTAATCTGTTTTACGTTTAATGTTAATATTTTGTTAAAAAATTCATACTAGCTGAAAGTGCCGCCTATTTTGTTGCCAAAAATATTTAAGAAATTACACAATTACATTGTGTAATTTCTTACACAATTAATGGACTACATCAATCATTGGTTAAAATTTCATATACAGGGTGCGACGAATTGGTTGTAAAGTAAAGATATAAATCTTTTATTTTTGAAAAATAATTGTCATACTATTTTAAATGTCGAAGTCTTTCTCGAAAGTTTGCCATTATCCTACGAACCATATCTTACGGAATCACGGTGATTTCTTGCCTTATTGTTGCTTTTAGATCTTCCAAATGTCGTGGCCGATGTTAGTAAACTTATGCCGATAGACGTCTCCATAGGGATTAAATTAGACGAACGTGAGGACTATCCAATGTTATCCTGTAAAGACGCAATACGACCCGGAAACATTCTCAGTAAACGACGTGAATTGTGCTATATGGCACCATCTTGCTGAAACTATACATGCTCTAGATCGTGACTGTTAAGTAACTCGTTCACTCGACGCAGAAAGTTCTGAAGTATGTAATAATAACGATTTGATGTGACAGTTGCCGTTATTTCATTGTCTTCGAAAAACTAAAAATCCCACACACCGAATTTATTTCACGCACTCTGGATCGTCCGTAACATTGAGATGAGTGGTCGCTGGTAGAATTCAAATGGGTTTGCTTCTGACCAATATCGGAAATTCTATTTGTTGTTGACTATGTAGATGGATATGAGCTTCAGCGCTGCAGAATACTCTGATACAAATCGGATGTGTTTGAAAATATCTCATATAACTCCTGTACCGTTATAATTTTGTAAGGATGCATTTGGAGTGACTAAAATTCTCTAATATTCATAACGCTCTCGCGTGTGCCTGGGAGATCGCAGTACGTTCTTGTGTTTTAGATTTGCTGTATTTTGTAAAGTTTTCTACAGTAAAAGCGCGATGCTGTCTAAACTAAACCATGTTAATAACTGAAACAGAGACGAAGCGCCCACGTTCCTCCTAGGAACGAGCAATAAGTTTTCGAAACCGGGCAGCGATTTCACTGCACCTTGTATCAAGTGACAACGGTGTAACAGACATTTAATGTATCTGTCTTGGTTGAAATTAATGTCAAACGTTTTTGTGTAATTTTTAATTAAATTTTTTAATAATTAAATGTTCTACACTTATGTCTTCCGTCACCTTCATACACTAATAATTCTCCGATATTATAATATTCTATAAATGGAAATATACTTAAATTTAGTGTTTCAATTTAAAAATGAAATGTAAAAGTGACTACCTATTAAAAAAATAATTTATAACTATGTAATATAAATATTAATTGTTTTAAATGGAATTAGCTGATTTTTTTAAAAAAAAATTACATTTCTTTTTGCAATTTCACAATGACGTTATAAGCTATTGACATGTACATATAAGTATCTAGTAATACATAATTCAATATTCAATTAAAAAATAAATGTATTAATTCAATATTCATTACAATGTTTCCAGTACTCACTTTCCTCAATGATTGGTTGATCGTCGTCAGATGAGTGTATACTCATTTCAACAGAGGAAGAACAATTGTTTGAAAATTCAATCCGCTTTCGGAGCTTTTGCCTTTTTCCACAACAATTGGCTTTGGAATTTTCAAAATTAAACCTGTCACTGACAGTCGACAAATTTTAACAGAACGCAGGTAGGTACTCGATAAAGGAGGTAAGCATTAAGGCCATTGCCTTTTATGCTTCTATTATCATGATGTCATAAAAAAAGGAAAAAAAGATGTGACTCATTATTACGGCAATTATTGACGAATAACTGGGAATAACTTCAAATAAATATTATGACAATAATAACACAAATCTAACAATTAAAACGAAAATATCGAAAAGATCTACAACTCTTCAATAGTATTGATTACAACGTTAAACTGACAAATACGAGAGGACGATAAGAGTAACAAGGAAGAAACGATAAAACGAAAATTGTTCGAATAATTATTTTCAAGATATTTCAATTCTACGAGATACAACTGTGTCCGCAAAATATGTATGTGTCAAATTAGTTTTCCTAGATCTCTCCTAGACACATACACATTTCGAAACCACTTTAAAAAGATAACTGAAATAACATAGGTGCTAATTTCACTCATTATCACCTGTCCTCCTGGTAGTAACCCTTCTTTAAACCTTGGTTTTTTATTTTTACCCAATATGGTGGAAGGAAATACCCTTCAGCATTTGGACGCAAGCACTTTATCTGGAGGATTATTAAGCTGCGCATCAGTTTCGTCTGTATTATACATTTTTCTGTAAAATCCATTTTCGTCATAAATATTCTTTAAAAGAACAAAGTAGTCGTTATCTTCTCGTTTACTCATGCCCGAAGGCAATTGATAGTCCTTGTACCTTTCTTATTGCTATTTCTGCGCGTCTTTTTGAGAACCCAGTAACCCAGGCAGTAGCCTGCTAACTGTTTAATACACTTAAAACAGTTTAGGTCCAAAACCTAAATGTAGCGTATCGTAGCTGGCAAGCTTTTCTTTTTTTCCCAGCTTAAATGGTTCCATATTGTTGACTTTAATTCGCCACATTAAAGTACGTACTGGTACTTTGTATATCCGATATATTTCCCTAATAGATCATTTTTGCCCTCGGATATATCTAATTGCCACCTGCAAGCTTTCAAGGCTACATTGTGTCCTCACATGTCTCTTTATATATTTTCGTGGCGTTCTATAACAGTAGCAACCAATACCTTTATATAATGCGTCAACATCTCATTGTATAAATATGGGGTAATATACCGCATCTACAGTTTACGCGACATATTATCCAACAGAAATGCGGCGTATTAGCTCAAAATATGAATATGAGAATAAATGCTACTATCGCAAACAGTACAGTTTAATAGCGGGCAGTCCACACAAATTGAGACCGACTGAGATATACAATCCAAAGTTACATCAATCCTACTACAAGAAGTGAGTTTTATATGAAATTCAGTTGAAGACGCATATTAAAAAACTTCTAAGATAATTATTTTTAGCACCTACAATACCTACATATGTACCTTGAAGTTTCAACCAAAACTCGAATTTCTTACACTACAAGGCAAGGCGTATGCGATTTATGATGATTCAAAACCCAACTAACAAATCCTTGAGCTTACGGCTTGTCGGAAATAAGATTCCTTCAATTTATCTTATAGAACAAATTTCACAAATGTTCCATACCATCCATGTCTTGAGGCCGTGCTAGGATTTTCTGATTTGTTTAAAGCGTTATATAGCAACTATTTCTGTGTGACTCTTCAAATACATATGTATGTCTACGATCGCTTTTGACATAAAAATAAAACGTAGCTATAGTTCCTATTTTGGCAGTGCTATCTTTAAGATTTTTTTAATATTTCTAAATAAGCAGTCATCAATTTTTTCAATAAACAGCAAGCTTTGGACATCATTTGCTCCCTTATAGTCCCAAACCATTTGTAATCCTCCACCATATTTCACTGTCGGTCTCAAATTTTTAACAACGTAGTAGCTCAGTATTAAGGTAAGTGTCCACTTGAGACAAAGTCTCGAGATTAGTTCCATTTGTTGTCCATTTGAGATCACTTGCGCTCTCGAGACAGCAGTTGGAGACTTGACAGTCACTGCAGTCTCGAGACACAAGAAATTTTGTGTACACTTGAGAGCCTACTCTCAAGTCTCAGTCGATTCTGTGACTTGGCTCCTAGTTTGAGATTTATTTTTTTCAAAATGGATTCACGCTAAATCCTAGCCTTTCTAATTGTGCGTAAAATTATGAAAAAACGGGAAGTGAAAAAGAAGCGAATGTACAAATATTTTGCTGTTGAACATTACATTTTTATATTGAAATGAATTTTCAGGAGATGCTTATTGTAGTTTGCAATACCTTTTTCGCATTCCACCTTGTACAATAGGAAGAATAGTTCCAGAAGTGTGTAAAGCCATCTATAATAATTTAAAGGAAGAATATTTAAGGGTATGTATTTAAAAAACAGCTTTATTTATAGAAGTAAAATAACAGAAACCTTTACAAATTAAGGCATGTTAATTAATGAAAATGAACTATTGTAAAAATCTTGGGTTGTTTGAGTTTCAATATTTTGTTCAGAAAAGTTGGCAACAACATTGGATGGTGATGCAATTGACGTACTTGAACTTGAACCGGAAGCAGTGGACCAGTAGTTTTTTTCATCCATATCAGAAATATTTAATATCGCTTTACGAATCTCACTTTTTAATGCTCCTCTGTAATAGTCCGATTTTAAACTTTTTAGCTCCAACGCTACGTATTCTCCAAAGCGATCGAAATCATCTTTTGGCTTTTTCATAATTTCTATTGCTTCCTTCAGAATGTTATCATCTTCTTGAGTTTTTGATGTTGCTTTGCTATTACGTTTTCTTTTTTGATCTTGTGTGGGTTCATTTTGTATGGACTCATCCTGTGAGATGTTTATGTTTTTGGGAATATCCTGAAAAGTTAAAAGCGTAATTAGTATACTAGTTATGTTGTATCTATCAACTTTTATGCATAGAAAAATACAAGTAATTTTTTTTTATTTCAGTATCCTTCAAGTGCTGAAGAGTTGAAGAAATATGCAGATGCTTTCGCTATGACATCGTATATATTAAAGCCCTACGGGTACCGAAATCAACCTGCACCAAACAGAATTTTCAACTACAGATTGAGCAGAGCTCGTCGTATAATAGAAAATGTGTTTGGCATTATTTTTCCGAGTTATCCGAAAACCAATAAATTTAGCACCTAATAAAGTAATAGATATTACTCTGGCAATATGTGCATTGCATAACTTTTTGATGTGCACTTCAAAAAATTACTTGATCCCCGGTTCAGTTGATTTTGAAGATCCTAGTACACATGAAATTGTAAATGGCGAATGGCGGAATGAACCCCCACCACAGGGATCGTTGTTTCCACTAGAGAGAGGCAGCAGCGAAATTATGCAATCTCTCAAAAAGATGTGAGAGATGAGTTTAAAGAATACTTCATGACAACTGCAGGTGAAGTTCAGTGGCAATATCGTTTAATTGCTTAAATTAGTACCTAATCACTTTATTTAATTTGAATTTTTTTATTTGTAATGTTATGATAAATAAAATTTCATTTGGAAACATTGCAATAATTATATTAACTTACCATGTTTGAAGTTGATGTTGTGGGATTGAAGTTTGGTATAATGAATTGCAATGCACTGAAAAACTTCCATTTACTTTCATATTTGTCGTCAGCACCATCACCACTTTATTTTTTTTATTTTTTGTAGTTCGTGAGAAACCTGAAAATAATATATTTGACTAAGTATTGACTAAAAATTTATCAAAACCCGGCAGCGCATTTGGGGTTGGAAAGGGCCAAATTATTATAGCACCATCACCACTTTATTTTTTTTATTTTTTGTGGCCTTGTTCCGGGCGGACTTGTCCGTCTCCCCACCGGTTGCGCTAAAAAGTCAATTTAAATAGGAATAATAATAATTTTAGAGGATTATACATACCTGATTGCGTAAATTATGTATCTTCCGTTGAATTTCATTGCCGCTGCAATTTTCAAATTTTGAAGCAAATTGTTCATACATATCCATATTTTTTTCGCGATTTCTATATAGTTTATTTTTCACATTCCACAAAAACTCCTTCTCCTCATAAAGGTCAATTAGCTTATACACTTCCTCGTCACTCCACTCGCGCTTTTCAGTCATTTTAATAAAAAATTAATTGGTATTTGTTGGTTACAAAAAATTTAACAAATATTTTAAATATAAAAGTCTCCAGTCGGGGTCTCAGCTCTTCAAACACAGACGGAAGACTGGTGACTAAGTCTCATGAACAAGAATGAACATGTCCACTTGTGACACGTGCAGTGTCTGATACTCGCATAGGTTTGTCTCTGAGAGAGCTCTCAGGCACATATACATTTGTGAGTCTGGTCTCGAGACTGCTCTCGAGACTATTTTGTCTCAAGTGGACAATTACCTTTAGGTTGCCGCGATATTTTTACCTACCACCAGAGAGGAAGGTATTAAATTTACTCTCCTAAATAAATATTAAGTGTTGCTAGCAATCAAAATTACTTATATGCTCGACTATACCAGTCGACTTTCATAAGAATAAATTATTTTATGATGGAAGAGCTCAAATTATAAAAATAGAGTAGTAGGCCTATTCCCAGTAACAACTTATTGCCGCCAATGAATTAATTTTACCACCGCAATAAATAATGGTTTGCCAGGAAATATTGATTAAATATTTCAATATTCAATATTGTTTAAATGAAAACATATGAACAGTAATCAGTAATCTCCCATCATGTTGACATTCCAACGACCCTGATACCGTTTCTCCATCTTCTTTATATCTTGGTGAAAACGCTCCCCTTGTTCCTCACTTACAGCTCCAAGACTGTCAGGGAAAAAATTGAAATGTGAGTGTAAAAAATGCACTTTCACACTCATGTTACACCCAAGTTCTCGAAATGTTTTCAACATGTTTCGAACTATATTTTCGTAATTAGTCTTTCTGATTACCCAAAAACTTCAAAACAACTTGTTTAAATGCACTCCATGCTGCTTTTTCTTTCAAGTTCATCACGTTTTCGAAAATAGGGTCTTGCATAAGTTTTCGAATGTCAGGGCTAACAAATATGCCTTCTTTTAATTTTGCCTCTGACAAACCAGGAAATTTCTGACACAAACATTGAAAGTAAGGTTCTGATTTTGATAGAGCTTTAACGAATTGCTTCATTAGGCCCAATTTTATGTGCAGTGGAGGAAACAGTATTTTTTGAGGACTCACCAAACTCATACGCAGAACGTTCTTACTCCCGGGTTCTAAATTTCCCGAAGGTCATGCTATTCTTGTTCAGTGTTGTTCCCGTGAAATTTTGTGAATCCACTTTGCTATCCGAGTAACATCCCAGATACCTTCAAGTCACCACAAACTATCCACTCATGCTCTGAGTATTTAATTTTCTGTAACACAAGCTGTAGATTTTCATAAGTTTCTTTGAGAACAATCGAATGTCCCACAGGCAATGAAGCGTATCTGTTGCCATTATGCAACAGAACTACTTCCAGGCTTCTTTTTGATGAGTCAATAAATAGTCTGCAAACTTGTTTATTGTTTTCTATCCCGAATGCTTCTACTAACCCGGGTATATTACAACCAAGTTACCTTCTTGTTCTAAATAAGGAGCAAAATTTTGTTCCCGTGTTTCGTACCCACGATAGGATATTCCTGAAGCCAACAAATTCTTTTCTCGCAACCTGGAACCCAGAAGTTCTGCTTTTTCTTTAGTTAAACGTAAATCTCTCACTAGGTCGTCTAGTTCGTGTTGTTAAAAAAACCGAGGTTTCACGCTTTCAAACCCACAGTCAGACTCAGCATTAGGTACCTCGCTCTCAGATTCGCTACTAGTCATGGAAAGACCTTGTAATGTTTC